>OX101800.1:14340200-14814097 GCA_944452935.1 Rhogogaster chlorosoma | reverse complement strand
GAACAGTTTGAATTAGGCGATCTGCAACGTTTACCCATCGAGATTGAGGTACCGATCGCCGGAAGCTCTACTGCGTCTTCCGAACCGATAAATACCCTTTATATTGAGCCAGACAAACCAGCCGCAGAACAGTCTTCGGAAAGCTCTGCAGTTCTTACCTCTAGTAAATATTACATGATATAATATTGATAGAAAAATTTGATTCAAAGCAAATTATATTGAAGATTATTAGAAATATCCATAAAATATGTAAAATTCAAGTTATATAAGCTCTTTAACAATCTCTTTCACTCCTTCAGTGACAAGAAATGAACATGTTTTTATGAGCACTGAGCTTTCTTTGCCATCAAAGGGGTGAATGAGCTCTGTCCTCTCCGATTCTTCTGTTCTCAACGATTTATAATTAACTTCAATAACAGGATCCAAAGCCACATTGACACCCACAGACATATGCGAAGCAGCTAACTTGAAAGTGGTTAATATTCGGGAAATATTAGAACATTCTCCCGAAGAAAAGGTTGTTTTGCAAGCGAGTGACCGAGGCCGCGAAAAGCTAACTGATAAACACCAACTCATGTTAGCCGGAGCAGTTATTTCCGAAGAAATAAATGATTCAAAGGATTATCTGTAAGAATTAGAACTACATTAATCTTTTGTTTCTATAATATCAGTCATAGAATTTGCTCAAGTCGTACATTCATTATGAAACATAGGATATCCAGTAAACGATTGACGCAATTGGCCGAATCAATAAAGGTGACATTTCCAAAGGAGTCCGTTGCTTCTTACTACGTACCATTCAAACTCAATAAAGTCACTAAGACAAGGGTATTGGCTAAAGGCAAGCTCTATGATAAATATTGTACGTATCGTGCACTGCTACGTCGAAGCGGAGTCATCGTCACGGAAACTACTGCAGTACACGGAGAGAATTTTATGAGAATCACTATCATAAGTGGTATAACACGATTGACTTATACCGGAGATCGAGCATTAGTACAATACACATTTTAATTGTTAGTGGTAATAGACGAATCAAACTTCAATCGGTATAGGAACATCTACTATTTATATGGAAAACGTATAACTCGATATTTGCAATGCGATATCGGCAAGAGAAATATACAGACGTGATATTCGCTGCAGGTGCAACAACAATCGTCAAGATAATGAGAACCTTAAAGATTATTATACATAATATTAGAAGTCCATACTTTCATGTATAAAACATGTTTCTATCTTTCATAATTATATGTTCGATACTTATAATATCACGTAAAAAACGACGAAATACATTACTCGCCATATTTGACATAGGAGATACCTGCTTCTGCGGCATATCATTTAATGTCAGAAGTTGTTTATTATGTGACAAGTCATGTGGTATCTGATAGTATTGAGACATGACATCAATTGAATTCATAGAAATTCACACTACTCAAATTTTCTCACAGAATGGTCGTTTAACATGTAGAATAGGGTGATTCAAAAAAAAGCAATATTTTTTTTTTTTCTTCCAAACAGGCTCAAAAGTTTCGTTTTGATGTCAAAATAGGCCTGTCAAAATTTGAGCTCTTAATATTAATATTAAGAGTGTCCTCATCGCACTTTTCTATTTTCCATAAGAATAACACGGGAAAAATCATTTTTGCTTATTCTGATTTTTGTACGCCACAAAGGACTGCTCAAACAGTAAATCGCTATACATATTCTTGTAGGGAATTGAACGCTCTACAAAAAAGGTCTCTTGGTCTTTTTCGATAAATCTAACCGTTTTGAAGTTTCTTTAGCGATTTTGGTCATTTAATGGAAAGACTAACTTTGAAACGGGTAGATTTATCGAAAAAGACCAAGAGACCTTTTTTGTAGAACGTTCAATTCTCTACAAGAATATGTATAGCGATTTACTGTTTGAGCAGTCCTTTCTGGCGTACAAAAATCAGAATAAGCAAAAATGATTTTTCCCGTGTTATTCTTATGAAAAATAGAAAAGTGCGATGAGGACACTCTTAATATTAATATTAAGAGCTCAAATTTTGACAGGCCTATTTTGACATCAAAACGAAACTTTTGAGTCTGTTTGGAAGAAAAAAAAAAAATATTGCTTTTTTTTGAATCACCCTAATGAGCGGATCCACGTCACTTCACTCAAAAAAAAACCGTCAAGTCACGGATTTTTGCGCCATTCAATACATCTGTAGTACTATGGAGAAAAAAAGTACAATTTGAAGGATTTTGAAAAATTCTCAAAAATGGCGGAGTTAGAGGCATGTGAATTTTTGTGCACCACTTTGTTTGAAAATTCATATCTCCGAAAGTGTTCATCGGAGCGGAAAGATCCTTGGATCGTTTTGTTCGTAAAAGAATACGCTTTTATACAAAATATCATGTTTTCAAAAAAAAAAATTCTTTCAATATTTTTTTGGCGTTTTAATTTTTGATTTCGCTGCCATTTCTGAAGGACTTACAGAAATTCATGGAGATAATTTTTTTTGGATACCTGGATCCTTCCTCTTTAATCCTAAAAAAAAAAATTCATGGAGAAAATACCTGGGCCGGAGATAAAAAATAAAACGTGTCGTCGCGCGTCACCGCGCGCGCTGATCCACGTCCGCGCTACTCCCGCAAGCTCGCTGTGTTACGTAGTGGAGATGTCATATGATGCTTCTTTGCTTAGCCAGGTTATCCATTCTCCGAAAATAGTTATTTTACCACCTTAGCCCTTCCGTATCCGTCTACTGGTCATGTTTTCTTGGAGTTATACAATTGTATACGTGTATATATGCCTGTTCTGAAAATTCCAGTACGGTTATGGTTCGTTGAATATACTTGTGCTGGAATTAAGTTTGATTCCATTTCACTCGTTTTGTGCTATATGACTGATGGATCTTGTGCAATATTTTGGTGGTCCTGAAATGAGCCGATGTTTTTCGCGATAATTCGGTGGATGACACTTTTTGTCCGCATATCGCGAGTTTACAACTGATTGCAATTCCAATAATTTAGCATGTTCTTATTTTCGAAGCATATCTTTCGAGTACTGTACATCTGCAGAACATCAACTGGAAGAAACTATTTTACAAAACCGATTCGATAAAGCATTTACAGTTCGTGGCACTCTGAAATTACATGCGGTCATTTCAATATCTCACAAACTCGTCAAAACAAAATTATTTTCCGCAACGGAAAAATTTGATTCGATAAAAATTATGAATTAATTTCAAACAGAGGTGTCCTACTAACAATAAGTGTCATCCAGCAAATTATCGCGAAAAAAATCGGCTCATTTCAGGACTCCCAAAATATTGCACAAGATCCATCAGTCATATAGCACAAACCAAGTGAAATGGAATCAAACCTAATTCCAGCACAGGTATTTTCAACGAACCATAACCGTACTGGAATTTTCAGAACAGGCTTATATACACGTATACAATTGTATAACTCCAAGAAAACATGACCAGTAGACGGATACGGAAGGGCTAAGGTGGTAAAATAACTATTTTCGGAGAATGGATAACCTGGCTAAGCAAAGAAGCATCATATGACATCTCCACTACGTAACACAGCGAGCTTGCGGGAGTAGCGCGGACGTGGATCAGCGCGCGCGGTGACGCGCGACGACACGTTTTATTTTTTATCTCCGGCCCAGGTATTTTCTCCATGAATTTTTTTTTTTAGGATTAAAGAGGAAGGATCCAGGTATCCAAAAAAAATTATCTCCATGAATTTCTGTAAGTCCTTCAGAAATGGCAGCGAAATCAAAAATTAAAACGCCAAAAAAATATTGAAAGAATTTTTTTTTTTGAAAATATCATTTTTTGTATAAAAGTGCATTCTTTTACGAACAAAACGATCCAAGGATCTTTCCGCTCCGATGAACACTTTCGGAGATATGAATTTTCAAACAAAGTGGTGCACAAAAATTCACATGCCTCTAACTCCGCCATTTTTGAGAATTTTTCAAAATCCTTCAAATTGTACTTTTTTTTTCCATAGTACTACAGATGTATTGAATGGCGCAAAAATCCGTGACTTGACGGTTTTTTTTTGAGTGAAGTGACGTGGATCCGCTCTAATGTAGAAGCTACTTTTGAACAATATGAGAATCATTCTCATACTGCCCAGTTGAAGTCCCCCACCACCATGTCCACACTACTCTAGCATGAGTTCCCGCCGTGCAATTGGTTTCTGGCCTCCGGATTAGCACGATCGTCTAAATTAGTTTCAAATTGAAGTGCTTCGTCGCGTTTTCGAAAAGTGTGCAATTTTGAATTTAGGGAAAGTGAGCTGAGGCATAAAATATTCAAGATATGCTGAATTAGATTGTATCAATATTACACCTTTGAGTCTGATTTACACCTATTACACCTGAGAAATCAGTTACACATTTACGATGAATCTTGTCTTCACACCGTTGTATAACAGATAATGCCTATTTAGAAATTTTTAATTTTCCAGTCCACTAATATCAGAAGGTCTATAATCAATAATGAAACGTACAATAAAAACTCGGGCCAGGTCAAGCCAGACTACTGATTCAGTTACAGCTGATAGCCGACTGAAAGCTAATTCTTTTCGACACGTAAACACAATGTTCTTTAAAAATCTTTATGGCACAAGCTACCAAAGGTCGCATATCATTACAAACACACTGGATAGAGTAAAAAAGTAATAATAATCAATTAGATATTTTAATTATGATACCCAATGAAGAAGGACCTATGTATATTTCATGAAGTACAATTCATTTTGCTGCACACCAAAGATGAAGCTTTGATCCTCACGAAAAAATTGCACGGTTGTTGCTTCGATGAGCATACACAGTCGTACAAAATTATGCATAACGATCGGTCTCATGGGTTTGTTTGAGATATGCTGACCTTACAATTACCATATTCTCTCAAAAAAAAACGTTTAGGCGATGGTTACACCTACATAGCCAAGTCATGGATGTATAGAGTCGCTGTGATGAATGACGAAAATGAAGTACAGGTCAAACAATATATTATTTATATACCACCAATATCACCAATTTTTTCGCCCCAATGTAAAATTTATTTTTCAGAAGTTCATGGGAAATCTGATATTGAATAAAAGAAAATTATAAACACTAATAAACGGCTTGTTGTATTTACTATATTCCATAATACCTATCACATGAGTAACGATTTGAGACACAGCTATACTCACTCGTAGTCCCTACCAGGACAATTTAAGAGGTTACTATTCTCACTTACAGTCTCTATATGCCTATATGGCACTGGTCCATATAGTATACATAAGAAGAATTCTTGTTTTGGCTGATTATGACTTGAAAAGAGTATGATAGCCGTCACCATACAGTATGGCGACGTGTATTATGCCATTCGTGCAGAACACAATCACACTAGTAGCCGTCGATTTGTATACTGACTAGCTGGCTTTACGGAGCAGTATGGCAACGAGTGCTATACTACTTTTCCAGAACACTGCTATATTGATGATGGTCCCCTTTCATGCAATCTGATCGCCACTGTGACTTGTTTATTTATGTGTATTATGTGACGTCGGTAAATCCTTCCGCTTCATGAAATATGAATACCTATTACATTTCCGCAATAAGTCAATCGTCTTATACAGTATAGTACTCTTTATTATATTTTTGTGGGAGTGATTCCCATAAAATTCTCTCCGTGTAAAGAATGGAGTCCAAACACCAGGGCGACCTGTCGTTTTAGCTTTTCGACAAGATTTTGATCAATTTGAAGAAGGTATTTTTGATTATTTCGTGCGTATATGTTAGAATATGGCTAGTTCTTATTGTGAAGGAATAAAATGGATCGCTTTTAGCTTCACACTGTTATTTTAGATTTAGTTTGCAAAGTGGCCAGAGCTCATCATTTTGACTTGAATGAGCTAAAATTTTGTGGGTCAAACACAATATTGGTAAATATTCAAATTATGGCAGTTTTAAAATTTAAGTGGATAAATTGCGATTTTTTTTAAATTTAAATGTCCAGACAAGTGATACGCAGGACAGTGATAATTTGGAGGTTATTCATTAACGACACAAAAACACTGTATTTAAATGCAATGTTAATGCTTTATATTATATTTACACTAGGTATATTAATCAAAACAATTAAAAATCTTTAAGAAACCCAAATATTGTTCATGTAAATACATGCCAGATAAGTGAGAACTTGTCTGGCCCGAGCGCGTTTGTGGTCGACGAGATCTTCGTCACGACTGTCTCATTGGCTGATTGGTAGCAGTTCAAGCGGCAATGAGCTAACTTAACTACCTGCTTTGTATGGGAAGTGTGACAACAGTACTCATTATATAATTTGGGGGTGTTTTTAACATATTTTTAGCTCCCAGGAATGTGATACACAATTCGTGTCCCCTCTATTCTATGATGGAAATTCGAATAAAAATAGGGAGATTCATAATTTCTTTTTAGATTTTAGCAAAGTTGTATTGATTGTTACTGTGCTTAGATACAATCTCTTTGATTTCTGTACTTAGTTTACGTAATATTTAGGTAGAAGACTTGTGTTTTGTAAAATCCCCTCCCAGGAAAGTGACAATTTTGCTCATGTTTAGGCATTTTTCTCGAAAAATATATTTTCTGACCTCGCTGAATTTCAGTGCCCAAATAAAAGCCAATTAGTTTCTTATTCCAGATTTGAAATTAATCAAAAATATTAAAAAACAGAGGAGCTATTAGTTGAGCGCATCAAAATTCCTTCACTGTAAGAACTAGCCATATAGTACAGTGAAGTCTCGTTTATCCGAATCGCGTTTATCCGAAATCCGCTTTATCCGAACAAACTTTTTCGAATGCACCTACCCCACCCGCACCCACCGCATACCATCGCGATTTGTTATTCAGCATTTAAATACTGCTTAACCCGTCAACACAAATTCTTCAGTCAAAAACATACAGGCTTAACCATACCAATAGCATTCTACGTACGCACGTTTTACGAACATATTTCGCGGTATTGATGCAATTCGGGGTGTTTCACGCGGGACTCCGGTTTATCCGAAATTTTCGTTATCCGAATCGTCCTCCGACCCGATCATTCCGGATAAACGAGAGTTTACTGTATTGTGATTCTTCTTCGACATATGTTTATGAATTGAACTATTTCATAATACAGAACAGAGAGATGAATTAAAGGACCAGTTACAGTGGTTACAAAATTGTATCCAACCTTGGTCGACCGTGGAAGAGTACTGGAAAGCTACCTCAAAAGTCCGTGTTAACCAGCTCATTCGTTCGACAGAAGTCTCTTCGGTAGAGTACAGTAGTGTTCATGTATGGATGCCCAGTGGCTAACTTTTTTTTCCGGAAACGAGTCTCCTTGCTGGTCTTTTTTATGTGCCTATGATCGATGAAGCAGTCGACAGGAGAGCTTGGGAAACCACGACGAAGCCTCCCGCCGCTGTCATTCCGCATTCGCATAACCTCTAAGTTCGCGAGAGCACAAATAATTTTAATAATTAATCAAAATTAAATTAATTTTTCCCGCATATTGTTCCGCATTTAAGACTCGATGGATATAAAATATTTTATATAGTTTAGCATATTACGGAGAGCCTAATGCCCGGAGCTTTTCCTAACAAATAAATATAATGCCGGCAACAAGAAGCCGCCGATAAGGTTAACCTGTGCAGTGATTTAAACTGTTTTTCGATTCACTGAAAGGAACCAGTACTAACCTTATTAGGTATAAAATTATAACGATGACTCGTAGTAGAAAAAACGGGTTCATAATTGGTAAATTCATTGATTCTCATATTCAAAAATTTATCATCAAATCGTCTCATTTCACTACGCGTATACTAATCATCCATTTTTCTAGCATTTATGTCGATTGGGTTTATTTCGATCGCTCGACGATATGACTCAAACGAATTCCCACAATTAGTTGCAGCAAGGTTCATTCTACGTTAGGAGCAACGCTCTTGAGAATCCATACACAGTTCCCATCATTGGATCAGACTGGAACTGGCAAGTGGCCTCAAAAGTGACTTCGAGCTGCAGATGGAGATCTTGATAATCTATATGTGGGGTAGTTTCTCATCGTAGAACTATACTCAAGCTGGAAAGTGGCCTCGGGTTCAACTAATTAGATTGATGTTTCCATTAAGCATTTTCCATTTAGCTTGTTTCAGATTTCAGTAAATATTTTATACACATAATTCAAATTTTTCTTCAACGAATATTAAAGACAAGATACTTCAATTATTTCAAACAAATGTAATACATTACTTGAATTTTATCTATCCCTCTAGATTCTGGTTGAACCTACTTGTGACGTCGGCAAGCCTACTTGTGACGTCGGTGACAGCTTAGCCTATCTGTGACGTTCGTTGCTACCGAATCGTCACAGATAGGCTAAGCTGTCACCATTTGTATCCCGTTTTGCATTTAAAAGTAACTGGAGTGAGGAGTGGGAGGATGAGTTTAAATTGTTAATTCGTATAAATAATTGAAAAGTATTGAAGATTGAGTCGTCTGGTTTATTGAAAACAATAGTGATTGGGAAAATGAGTGGTTCATTGGAGATTTTTGGAGGTTGAGTTGTCTTGTAGAGGAAAGGGGGTGGAAGAGAGCCGACTAGTCGGGGATAGAGAAGTGGAGAGGTTGAAGGTTGACTTAAAAGTGATTTAATTAGAAAGAAATTATGGTAGCTTGGTTAGGAGAAGTGGTAAGACGGGAGGCCACGTGTGCCTGAGTTGCATCGTACTGTCAGATGCATGCTCAGCATTTATGACGTGGGAAAGCTACAAGTTGCGGGTATATGGTTTACTTATAGGATCGTGCCTTATCGGCTATGAGGGAGGGAAGGTGACGTGTGGACTGAAGGTCCAGACGTTACATACTTCAAAGGTATCAATCTAGTTGAGTCGTTGAAATAATTTCACCTCACTTTACAAATACCTCCTAATTTTATGTCTGAAAAATAATATATGAGATTTCTGAATATCAATGACTGAATGTTTTCATTTGCAAATTACATTTAATGAAGTATATCGCATTACTCATCTTGATAATCGATACATGGGGTAGATTCTCATTTTCAAACCGGACTTTAGGCTTTGGACACAAATATTGTTAATGGATACATGGAGTAGATTCTCATCGCAGAACTAGACTTGAACTGGCAAGGGGTCTGTAAGATGACTTCAACATTTGGACACAGATCTTGATAATGGATACAGTGGGTAGATTCTCCTTTTCAAACCAGACCTTAGGCTTCGACTTCGACTTCATATCGTTAAGGGATCGAAATAAACCCAATCGACATAAATGCTAGAAGGATAGATGATTAGTATGCGAGTAGTGAAATGAGACTAATTGATAATAAATTTTCAAGTATGAGAATCAGAATGAGTTTACAAATTATGAACCCGTGTTTTTTACTACGTGTCATCGTTATAATTTTATACCCAACAAGGTTATTACTGGTTCGTTGCAGTGAATCTAAAAACAGTTTAAATTACTGCACAGGTTAACCTTATCAGCGTTCCCGGCATTCTATTTATTGTTTAGGAAAAGCTCCGGGCATTAGGCTTTCCGTAATATGCTAAACTATATAAAATATTTCACACCCATTGAGTCTTAAATGCGGAACGATATGCGGGAAAAATTAATTTAATTTTGATCAATTATTAAAATTATTTGTGCTCTCGCGAACTTAGAGGTTATGCGAATGCGGAATGACAGCGGCGGGAGGCTTCGTCGTGGTTTCCCAAGCTCTCCTGTCGACTGCTTCATCGATCATAGGCACATAAAAAAGACCAGAAAGGAGACTCGTTTCTGGAAAAGAAAGTTAGCCACTGGGCATCCATACATGAACACTACTGTACCTGTCAACTTATAAAGCTCTGTGCCAGCTACTCGGCTACAATTTGGTAAGATTATCTCTTGAATATAAAATCAGGGCATGGTGGCTATAATTATGTTTGGAAACCTCTGATTATATCTATAAAAATAGTGAGGGTTTAGCCAGGTCGCTTTGGGATGAAATGCCCCGTATATGTATAAATATAAATATGTAAATACTTTATTATCATTACAATATCAATATATATCAGTATATACCTAGGTGAGTCTTCAATTTAAATGGGTTGAATTTCAGGTGAACATTGATTTTACATGAATATACCCCAGCAAGACGCTGCAGTTATATGCTCAGTGGCCAGATTTCGTTGACGAAATACTGCATTACTGCAGAATATCTGCCAATACCAACAGACAAATTAAAAAATTCGTGTCAGAAATAGATGATGAATATGTAGATCACAACTTGACTGGTGAGATGATTTTAATTTAGTCAGAATTGAAATACTTTATATATTCATTCTTTTGAAATTGATGTTAGACCAACGATTTGTGATTTTCTAAGATTCAACAACGCTGATGGTTTTGAGACTCATTCCGCTATTATTGCCGTGCCCCTTAATAAGACTCCCAAAAAACTACATTGGCGACCGAGCAAAATAGAATCTCAAAATGGATTGTTTCTACATGTCTTAGTGAGTTATATATAATAATCTATACTGCAGTATGCTCCAAAAGTTTGTAATCGCTACAGTAAAATATACAACCTTTTCCATTTTGTAATTTTTAGAGTGCTAGTCATCTGGAAACCGAGCTTACTAGCCGCGCGAATAAATTGGCATTGTATGGGCTTACGGCGCAACCCCTTCCAGTTGCTGTCGGAGCTTCCATAACGAACATCGATTCTTGGTATGTTTGTATCGATCATGTGCGATATAAGGTTAATACACCTATAGAGGCAGTCGACATAGCGTTCAAAAGTTTCTACGCCTTGCAACTGCGGTACCCGAAGGAAGCAGAAACGAGTTGGTTGATACTGCAAAGTAGAATATACGAGATCAGCGGTGAACTTGACTATACTATACCTAGTGTGGTAAACCTGCTAGCTAATATAAAATCTAGTACCTAAAAAGTCTTTTAAAGTTAAACTGAAAGTTTAACGGACTACATACTTCTTTTTACGATTTTTTTCTTTCCGTTTATAGAATCTAATCGTAAGCTGCAGGTTTTACCAATATACTACTGTTGTATATTATATCTAATTCCTCATTCATACCTGATTATAATCACATATTCAATATGCCAATCTGTTTCAAGTGTAACAAAATACACATGGATCTTAGATCTCTGTGGACCCATTTCCAAATAGTACATCGTTTTCACGAGAATAGCACATTCCAATGTGGCGAGGCGAATTGCTTACGAATGTTTGGGAATATCCAGTCTTATAAAAGGCATTGGCGATTAGTTCACATTGCTAGAAGGCATACTCACATTCAAGACTCTAGTGTTCATGATATCCGTCCATGGTTATTCGATGACAATAATAGTAGTCAAGTCATAAGTAGATCGCCTAGTGCCCATACAGCACGTTACGTTGCTGCAATGTTGCTGCAAAGTTGGAACTGCAATATTGCAACATTGCGCCGATATTGCAAAATATTGCTGCAATGTTGTAACATGCTTGCAGCAACATTGCTATGTCCGCTTTCATTGCATAACTTTCGCAATATTCCAGCAATATTGTAGCAATATTGTTAATATGTGATAATGAAATGTGTCATATGTCTTTTATACAAAATTATAGTTTTTTTGTATTCCTAGATCTATACGATGCTGCTACGCGGATCACAAAGTATTGAAAAACAAAAATATTGTTAACAATACAAACGTCTGTTTTCTTTTTACTGTCGTTTCGAAGAGGCACTCATTCAAATTATTATAGGATTGAACAGACACGTTGATGTCATAGAACTTCTTTCTGTCTCCCGAATCTGTATTTTTTGCCAATGGGTCCTCTATCCCGTCCACCCATCCGAATACTGACTGCGGCTACGGTTGCTTAACTTTCGTGATCAGCTGCGGTCCGGCATCCACCTACTCCCAACGGTCTATCGTGAAATGTTATGCTTTTGAAACTTATAAAACTAACATCAAATGCTTTCACTGAGTTCGTGATACTAATATCAAATAAGCAGTAAAATTACCCGAGTGATCAAAGATTTACTTATTTTAATCGTATCCTATCGAAACAGAAACTATTGAAATATTGCAGCATTGTTGCTGCAATCTTGCAAGTGCAATGTAATGAAGCTGAGATATTGGAATATTGTAGCAATCTTGCAAGTGCAATGTAATGAAGCTGAGATATTGGAATATTGCAGCAATCTTGCTGCAATCTTGCAAGTGCAATGTAATGAGTCTGAGATATTGCAATCTTGCAGCAACATTCCACCAACGTAACGTGCTGTATGGGTGACGACACAGACTTTTGTATTCCTGTGAACAGTATATGCTCCACTGAGAATTCTATTGACAGTTTCGAAAAATTAATCCGCAACAATGCTTTAAAAATTATTGCTAAGCTGCATACTTCTGGTACTGTTCCACGTAACTACATACAACTTGTCATGCAATCAGCTCAGACATTTTTGATGAGTGGTCTTGAATCCCTGCGTAGCCAAGTCCTGGATATTTCTGGAAACACCCAATGCAATGCAGTACTAGAAATGATCGATGTATTTGAAAGAGCGTTTTCTGGCTGTTTAACAGAGCATCAAAGAATGCAATACCTAAAGGCATCTGGCGATTATATCCCTGCTATTAACTTTGTTATCGGTCATAACTTTCAACCTAAAATTTCAAAAAAAACTGGACACGTTGAAATGGTCCCTTTACAAGTAACCGGACAACATGTTCCATTAGCAGCTGTTCTTAAAAGAGTATTTGAAATGCCTAACGTGTACGATTGTATCAAGAATTATAAGTCCGATTTGGAAAACGAGAGTGAGATTCTCAGCAATTTTATCCAAGGCGATTTATGGAAACAAAAAATTTCTAACTGCAGCGGCAAAGAAGTTTTTCCTTTATTTCTATACTATGATGACTTTGAGACAGGAAATGCTTTGGGTTCTCATGCCGGTGCTCAAAAAATTGGGGGTGTTTATGTTTCTGTTCCTTGTTTCCCCCCGCAATATCAATCCCTTCTTTCATCAATTTATGTTGCTTCATTATTTAAGGCCAACGATAGAAAAGAATTCGGGAACAAAGCAGTGTTCAAGCAAGTCATAGACGAGCTCAGATTTTTGCAGGAAGAGGGTATCAAAATTGAATTATCTGGCGGTCGCCAACAGAGAATCTTTTTTAAGTTTGGACTTGTAATCGGAGACAATTTGGGCTTAAATTCAATTTTGGGTTTTGTTGAAAGTTTTAATAGTTCCTTCTCGTGTCGTTTTTGTAAAATGAACAAACAGGACAGAGCTCGATGTAGTACGCAGAATGACAACCTAATGCGTAATCAGACTATGTACGCAGCTGATTTGGCGATTAACGATTTCAAGGTTACTGGTATCAAAGAGGAATGTGTATTTCATTCTTTATCGGGATTTCACGCAGCCCATAATTTAGCCGTTGACATCATGCATGATTTATTGGAAGGCGTATGCATCTTCGACATGATTGAAATAATCAAGTACTTCACTGAAGTTGTGTATCTGTTCACCATAGATGATCTGAATGAGCGAATTTCCAGTTATGATTATGGAACAACAGAAGGCAATATGCCACCCAAAATTTCTAAAGATCATATCAATAATAATAAAATAAAAATGTCAGCATCCGAAATGTGTACGTTTATAACCCATTTTGGAATTATGGTAGGAGACCTTGTACCCGAAGATGATCCAGTTTGGCAATTTTATCTGATTCTTCGTCAAATACTCGGCCTTGTTACTGCTAAGCATATACAAACGGAATGCTGCTCGATTTTGGAAACTCTAATAACGGAACATAATAATTTGTACATATCCCTTTTCAACAAAACTCTGAAACCCAAAGCACATCATTTAATCCACTACCCTTCTGTCATGAAGGCTTGCGGCCCCTTAATACATCTGTGGTGCATGCGTTTCGAGTCCAAGCATAAAGAACTGAAACTGACTGCAAACGTAACAACCTGCACAAAAAATACTTGTGCCACATTGATAAAAAAACATCAAATGAAACTTGCATTTCAATTTATTTTCGAAACCGGTTTTTCACAACTTTTGGAAATGGGTCCTGGAGATTTGGTAGAAATAAAGGATTTAGCTGTGGAGATAGATCCTGGTTCCGTCATATCCGCGATGAGATATATTCACATAGTTGCTTGGGTTAAATCAATGGGGACGAAATACGTACCTGGCAATGCGATATGCACTGGCGAGATTGATGATTTCCCAACGTTCGGTATCATAAAATTTATTGCAATCTATAATGATAAAATCTCTTTTTTATATCAAAATTTGGATGTGATTCAGTTTGATCGTCATTTATACGCTTACCAGGTAGAACCAGCAAATTCTGCATATTATAACACAATCGAATGTGAAGACTTACTAAGTCCCATGCCACTACATATGATTGCTGAACATGGTAAAAATCATTTGTCACTGCGCAGCTGGCTGTGATGTAGTTCATAAGTCAAGTGGATATGAGTCTTTCCACGTCAAACCGGACATCTTTCAGACACGATGTTCTTCAAACTTCACATATTTTTTTTTACAGATTCTATGAGTCAAATGAATGCATCAAACAATTTTTAAAAAATTTTTATCTCCAATAGTTTCAGAGTTAGAGGGGGTTGAATTTTGTCAAAAACGGGCAAAAAACGGAAACATGCTGCCTTTCAAACGTTCATATCTTCGGTTCTATGCATCCTACAGACTGGATCCTGTGCTCATTTTGAAGCTCTTGGAATATACTTTCAGATTATAGTTTTGAAATTTTGGTGTAGTGACATTAACTATTTGTTATAAACAATTATATAATTCAAATGCGATTTTCAAGGTAAGCACACGCTTTTAAAATTTTGAAAAAAATATGAGCGTGTTCCTTGGACAATTTACTAAAGGATGAGTGAGTTTCACGATGGAGTTCGAATGGGAAGTATTTTCAAACAGCGATTGATTGAGAGGAAAGCGGCGCTCGCGGCGCCGCGCGACGCGGTTGGCGCACCTCCTACGTAGAATTGATTTCGGGCAACAGATCAAGAAGCGTTTTACATATTTTTGGGACTACCTTACGATATCAAAGACTGTATTGTAATATTGTAGTATTGTAAAAAAAAAATTAAAGTTTGAGAACATTTTTATTTTGTATTCAAATATTTGAACAGGAGTAGGCGATTTGCAAGTAAAATGGATGGACGTCAAAGTGGGTGTTATTAAATTGATTTACACAAGATAGTAAGATTTTATTTTATTTTATTTTATTTTTATTTTATTTTAGAATCGTATATTGTATGGTAAATTATTTGGATACTAATGCGGTTATATACAGTTCAGCTTTTGAAAATCTTTTGGCTAATAATTTTTTGTTTGAAATCGGCTTTATACAATGAAAAGTGAGTGTACCGCGTACTAATTTTGCTCGTACAAATCGAGGTTGCAATATATCAGATTCTTTTTTGTAATCTTCGTTGGTGAAGTATTCTACGTGAATATTTTCAATGTTTTTATTATTTTTAGCCCAAGTGAAGAATTTTTTGGCTGTATTGATAGGTTCTTGCAATGGTTGAAGACTACTTTGTGCAGCATAATGAAAATATTGAGAACCCCAACTCAAAAGTGCCACGTAATCTGAATTCAGAAAAAAATATAACACGTTTCGTGATCTGTTGCCCGAAATCAATTCTACATAGGAGGTGCGCCAACCGCGTCGCGCGGCGCCAGCGAGCGCCGCTTTCCTCTCAATCAATCGCTGTTTGAAAATACTTCCCATTCGAACTCCATCGTGAAACTCACTCATCCTTTAGTAAATTGTCCAAGGAACACGCTCATATTTTTTTCAAAATTTTAAAAGCGTGTGCTTACCTTGAAAATCGCATTTGAATTATATAATTGTTTATAACAAATAGTTAATGTCGCTACACCAAAATTTCAAAACTATAATCTGAAAGTATATTCCAAGAGCTTCAAAATGAGCACAGGATCCAGTCTGTAGGATGCATAGAACCGAAGATATGAACGTTTGAAAGGCAGCATGTTTCCGTTTTTTGCCCGTTTTTGACAAAATTCAACCCCCTCTAACTCTGAAACTATTGAAGATAAAAATTTAAAAAAAATTGTTTGATGCATTCATTTGACTCATAGAATCTGTAAAAAAAAAATAAAAAAATAATCGGAGACACTGAGTGAAATTTTCGATTTATTTTGTCCGGTTTGACGTGGAATGACTCATATAGAAACTTACTCTAATCTACCGAGGACTTCATTTTTTCCCGGGGGTTTGAAGGGAAGTAGTAATTTAGAAGTCAATAAATGTGATAAATATGTAATGAGAGATTATTACCCGAAGAAATTAATTACAAATGCACTAATTTTAACACGTGAACCACCTTAAGCATGACTTAAATTAGTTACCTACATGAAATATGAATTTATCAACCTCTGTTCCAATATGAAAGGAATTTTTTCGGCAAATAGATCGTAGAACAAACACAAGTCCGACATTTCGACCCTTGTTTAGGTCATCTTAAAAACCTAATAACAGAGAAAAAAAACCCTGGCAATTACAGGCGATGCGTATGTGTGAACAAATAATGGTTCGTTCTACGACCTACTCGCCAAAAATAATTCCCTTTACATAATTACCTGTATGTATGAACATCATAATCGATAACAGATAATTGAAATAAATATTAGTGATCATGAAATATATTGGCTGACATGTTACTGTGATCCGAATATCCCCTGCTGACACCAAAAACTTTTTCTGTCCTACCTGCATCGAAAGTAAACTATTTCGTGCATGTAAACTGGGTGGAAAGTAACTCTTTCACGCTCTAGGGCGGTAAAGTAAAGACTTTCCACCCGCTTTACAGGCACTCAAAAGCCAGTATGCGATGCAGGTATTGGACAAAAAATATCGTGTGTAAGAAGACGATTTCCGCTCGTGCTAGTTGCAGTCTTCGCCTCGGCACCCCTCAGGTTGCCTCGATTCGGTCTGCAACTTTCCCTCGCTGTAATCGTCTACTTTCCGCCCTAGATAAACAATATACTATTTTCCAACACGTGCATAGAATAGGCTCTATTTCTCGCATGTAAAGTGGATAGAAGCTTATACTCATATCTATACCGAGTACTTCATTTCTTCACGGGCGGCAGGGATATTTCCTCCCGCCCGTGAGGGAATGGCTATTCCCTCCCGCTCGTCATTGTGCAGCTCTCCGACTTGTGCAGCATCATCAGACCCTCACTAAAAATGACCCGTTTCCCTCCCTTGTTGTACAATGTACTAATTTCACTTGAATAACCAGCTATACAAGCATAGGTAGGTATAGTGTCCTGTAATATATCTAGTAGGGTGGTCCAAATTTTTTTCGAAATTCTGGGTTTAGGCTCAAATGATAGTTTTCGATGAGTTAAGACTCCACCTAAATAATTAGCTCAATCGATCAAGTTTTAGAGGTCGCGGAAGTCCGTTTTATTTTTACATTTAAATAACCAAGGAAATCGTCATTTTTTGTTCAATATAAAGTTTCGCAAAATTTTGGGGGAATTCGGAGTCGCTTATATCACTTTCTTGTAGTCGCTAGATTACTTGAAAATGTAACGCATGTATAATCCCAACTAAAAATATTTTGGTGAGAATTTCAAGTACTTCTTGTTGAGTCAAAATCTGCAAAAAATCACCGATTTTTTCACTAAAATCACGGATTTATCACTTTCTTATAGTCAGTAGATAGATAGATAGATAAGTAATCTGTTGACTACAAGAAGGTGATAAATCCGTGATTTTAGTGAAAAAATCGGTGATTTTTTGCAGATTTTGACTCAACAAGAAGTACTTGAAATTCTCACCAAAATATTTTTAGTTGGGATTATACATGCGTTACATTTTCAAGTAATCTAGTGACTACAAGAAAGTGATATAAACGACTCCGAATTCCCCCAAATTTTTGCAAAACTTTATATTGAACAAAAAATGACGATTTCCCCGTGTTATTTCAATGTAAAAATGAAACGGCCTTCCGCGACCTCTAAAACTTGATCGATTGAGCTAATTATTTAGGTGGAGTCTTAACTCATCGAAAACTATCATTTGAGCCTAAACCCAGAATTTCGAAAAAAATTTGGACCACCCTAATATCTAGGTATATAAAATGAATTTCTACTTCAGCCATATTCATTTGGTTCGTAGGTACTTATGAGAATCTCTCGTTCAGCTAAACTTATATTTCCAAAAATAATTCTCCCTACATTGACAAAACTGTTTTCTGTCAAACGACATTATATATGCTTGATTCGGCTCTACTAGTATGGCTGGTGTTTGTCTAACTCGCGTGCTAGCGTTTATGAGACAGCTACGCGAATATGGTTGGTATACACATAACTCGTGATCGTGAACCCAGCTATACTATGGTATTGCTGAGATGAAGATACTTGTCAGATTCGCGGAACTGTTGGATATATTTCTGTCATGACATAGTGGTATGCTTACACCAATGATATCGTGTCAGTCATATTTGGATAGCTTTATCTCCCATATGGCATTACAGTATCGTATTTTCAAATACGATATTGCTAAAACAATAATAATTATGGCTAGAATCGGTAAACGTTTTTTTCAGTGTAGACGACATAGTCATGTACGCGAGATCACTGGAAGAACACGCGATAAAATTCAGAAAATTAATGGAAAGGCTATCGAATGCAGGACTAACTCTGCAGCCAGACAAATGCGAATTTCTACGAACGGAAGTGGCATATTTAGGCCATATTATTACTCGGGACGGAGTAAAACCAGACCCTGACAAAATAATAGCTATTAAAAACTACCCTGTTCCACAGAACGCTAAACAAATTAAGCAATTCCTCGGACTGATAGGATACTATCGCAGATTTATACCTAACATGTCAAAAATAGCCAAACCGATTAACAATCTATTAAAGAAAAACGCCTGCTTTTTGTGGACATCAGAACATCAGTCAGCATTCGAAACACTTCGCGATTATCTTTGTGACGAACCTATCCTTCAATATCCTGACTTTAGCAAACCATTCGTCCTGACGACCGACGCCTCGAATCTCGCAATCGGCGCGGTACTCAGCCAAGGCGAGATCGGGAAAGACTTACCAGTAGCATACGCGTCTAGAGCCTTACAACCGACAGAGATCAATTACTCGACTACAGACAAAGAACTACTAGCAATCATCTTCGCAGTCAAACATTTCAGACCTTATCTATACGGACGAAAATTCACTTTGGTAACAGACCATAGACCGCTAGTTTGGCTAAACAATGTAAAAGACCCGACGTCACGACTCTTACGCTGGCGACTAACATTAGACGAGTACAGTTACAACATAGTTTACAAAAAAGGAAGAGCAAATGCAAACGCAGACGCACTATCAAGGAACCCTCCTACTGAAATAACCCAGGCCCTGCCTATGGATGGCAAACGCTTTCGACCGGAATCAAGTACCACAGATACTGAAATAAATAAACGCAAAAAGGTATCGCACCAATTCCCGCGACGCCCTAGACAAAGTACCGGCGATTCGACAAACCCCGCGCCGACTAAACGACCGAAAACACAGGAGACATTAACAGAAATCACAACGCCAGAAAGTTCCGACATTGAAATAATTGACGATAAACACCAAGAACCAGTAAGAGCGTCTAAACGGCTCCAAACAACCGAATCCTCGAGTAACCCGGCACCACTTCAGAAATTCGTGAAACTCCCAGACTCTTCGGACTCGACGGACGACTTAGACACAGAGATCCCATATAGAACAACACTCCCTAAACGCAAAAGGACCACCGAATCTTCAAGTAACCCGGCACCAAAGAAAAAACAATCCGCAGCCGATTATACCAATCAGACAAATCTCAGCGATAATCAGACCAGAAATTATTCGGGAAAAACTACAACGACGTCAGTATATAAGCGTAAGATAATATATAAAAGATTGTCTACCTCAAGTAATAATGAATTATCCGCAGACTCAAGTAACCCAAGAATACACAAGAAACGCAGAGTCGAATCGCGAAACGCGCTGCGCGAAACACAGCCCAGCACGTCTACTAGCAAATCCTCAAATCCGACACCACCATACGGTCAGTTCCTCGCAGATCTAGACTTCCTCCCTCTGACACACAATAGAAATATCATAGAGATAAACGCTGATTTATTAAACCAGAAAGACAATTTAGCTCACTGCATCTCAGCCGACTGCAAATCTTCGCTAGGCGTTGCAGGTCAGATGGTAAAACGCGGTCTCATACAGCGCAAAAGATTACAATCAATGAACCCGCGAGTGACAGACATCATTAAAGTTGAATACCCGCGACGAACAATTTACAATTTAGTTACGAAAGAGCAATACCTCGACAAACCGACAAACGAGACAATGTACAATACACTGGCCAGGTTAAGGATAGCGTTAATCAAAGACGAAAAGAAATCCTTTTCAATACCCAGATTGGGTTGCGGACCAGACAAACTTGACTGGGATATGGTGAACCGTATGATTCACTGCATATTCAAAGATACGGACATCAAAATCACCGTTTGTAAATTCGAAGACGCGACGGCACAAAGATTACCTTACGGACAGATCGAAGACAAGTCGCATATATCCACGACGGAGCATCATACCCGATCACCTACAGTACTCTCAATACCTCCGACATCGGACACCCCGTCAGCTGGCCTCACATCAACAGACGACGATTCAGACACACTTATATCTAAACACACATGTGACCCCGTGCTAAAACATGACACCGTAGAAACCACGGACTCTAACACGAGCTCAGATTTTAGTCTCTCAGACAATGAATCAGTAAAATTACCATCGCACAACTCGACAATCTCGGACTCACCCCAAAGAGAAACCGAAAACACCCTAAGCTACGATACATTCATACATAACTTAGACGACATAACACCAACGACTAACGTGACAGAATCCAGAGACGGAATATTTATGAAAAGCGCAAACATTGTGCATTGCGTACCAGCCGACTGCCCATGGAACGATGAACTAGCTAGACAATTGATAGACAAAAACCTATTACGAAAAGAAACTTTCACTGTCAATAAACCCGAAAAACGCGGAATAGCCTTATCGAAATTTGGAAATAAATACATTATAACTCTTGTAATTAGGACTCGACACTCAGACATAATCGATCTAGAAGACCTCTACCACACTCTGACAAAATTAAAACAAGTAATACACACGTACAAGATTGCCACATTTTCCTTTCCTAAAACAAATCCAGGGTTAGAAACTCTACAATGGACCATCGTCAAAAAACTATTTTACTACATTTTCGGAGATGCGAACGTAAAAATCACGCTTTGCACAGATGAAACCACCATGCCCGACGAATCATTACGCGAAGAAATAATTAAAGAATATCATGAATCTTTGCTAGGCGGACACCAAGGTGTAACCAAAACATATAACAAAATTAGAGAAAAGTACTATTGGCCAAATTTAAAAACCGAAATTCAAAGTTTCATTAAATCTTGCGACAGTTGCCAAAGGAAAAAGCTAGCACGAGTGAAGACAAAACTACCCATGATAATTACAGACACTCCGGCAGACGCATTTGACAAAGTTGCACTTGACATAGTAGGACCACTTCCCATTACAGAATCAAACAACCAATACTTATTGACCATTCAGTGCAATCTAACAAAATTCCTAGACGCTATACCTCTCCCTAACGCGACAGCTCAGACTATAGGTACAGCATTTACGAAAGAATACATCACACGGTACGGAGCGCCACGGGTAATACTTACAGACCAAGGCCAAAATTTCATAAGTACAATTAAACAAATTTGCAAATTATTTAGAATCAAACAAGTAAGAACTACAGCATATCGACCACAATCTAACGGCTCCTTAGAGCGCAGCCATCTTGTACTCATCGAACACATTAAGGGGGTATACAGTGCGATTCTGTGGAAAGTTGGGAGCCGTGTGGGTAGGCAACCGGCATATTTACCGAAACGGCAACGCTGTCGTAGGGACAGTCGAACGTCTGCATCTACAGATGACATAGCGGCAGATTTCACGTCGTTTGGTCAGAATCAAGTGACAGAATGACATATTTGAGGTTGATCGTAATATAACTAGTAAGGCAGCGGGAATCGATATTCATTCGTGAAGAAGTGGTAACGAATTAGCGAATTGATTGCAGATGTCGATTTCTGTTTATTTGCGACGTTATTTGGGTCTAAACAACTGTCGGCGTGAAATTTACGAATCATTCTAATAAAGGTAACCAACAAATTTCAAACGATAATAATTCGTAATAAAGTCGTGATAAAGTTACGAATTGATCGCAGATTCTGAGTTATGTTTATTTGCGAAATTATTTACAAGCTAGCAGTTCCTCGATGATGGACTGACTCGTCGCATCACTTCGACAACTACGGTCAGGAACACAGAAATGTAAATTCGATACAACGAGCAATATACGAGGCATCTCTGACGTAGCAGCAAACCCCACATTTTTTCACCTCCTAATAATTTGAATGCACAGTTTTACGGAAATACTGCGCATAGTTCCAGAAGAAGGTCAGAAGCTTAGCTCGAAAGTTGCTCAAGAAGTCGGCATGTCGCCGGCACAACGCATTTAGTTTATTGTTATTGTACTACGTTTAATGAATAAAAAATGTTATTACATGATAGAAACTCATCGTAATGTAATCATTTTTACAAATATGCGACGCTTTATTCCACTCAGCTATCAAAGGCACAATTACGTTTATTTACTGAACAATACTTTCAATTAATTCATTCCTCGCTGAGACTTCTACTAGATTATCGGTAGGCAAACAGGTGATCTTTGATTCGTAAATTTCACCTCGAGGGTTGTTTGGACCCAAATAATGTTGCAAATAAACAGAAATCGACATCTGCAATCAATTCGCTAATTCGTCACCACTTCTTTACGAATTAATATCGATTCCCGTTGTCTTACTAGTTATATTACGATCAACCTCAAATATGTCACTCTGTATGTTGATTCTGACCCAACGAAGTGACAGCTGTCGCTACGTCATCAGTAGGTGCAGACGTTCAACTGTCCCTACGACAGCGTTGCCGTTTCGGTGAAATACGCCGGTTGCCTACCCACACGGCTCCCAACTTTCCACAGAATCTCTCTGTATACACCTTTGAATTTTGAAAAAATCGATTTTGTGTTTTTTGCATTTTTGGAACATTAGGGATGTAAACTATCTGTGAAAAAATCATCATGTGAAAATATGTAAAAATGAAGAAGTTACAGCGATTTTTTGAAATTTTTTGAAATTTGAAAAAAAATCAATTTTGTATTTTTTGCATTTTTGGAGCACTAGAGGTTTAAACTATCTGTCTTACTATTGAAATGCTTACGGAACAACCCCAAATCAGTTCAAGGTATAAAAACAGCTATATGGGCTATATGGTACCACAAGTCTTCGACAGACGATAAGCCGCAGCACCATCTCTACCCGGAGGGTCGAGACTCTTGGTGTAAGTATCAACAGGCAATTGCAGTTCGGACAGTTGAGACATTCAAACACCGGGCTAATCTCCCAGAAATTGAGATGAATGAGGTCAGACCAGTCTCCGTTGACCTCAGCGACAAGGCGCTGTGTCGGAGGTAAGACACAGCATATGAGCGAGTCCTAAGACTTTATTTTCAGGTCGTGACATCCTTCAAGTTGGAGCCAACATTGCAGCGATCAACTCCCAAAGTCAACGAGGTATGTTGAGAATCATGCAAAAATTTTCAGTAGAGCCAAAACACTACGCTGTCGCTGCAGCGAAACTACAGGGCTAAGCCCGAATCGAAGTTGTCGATAGGCGAGCGGAGCAGAGGACTAAGGAAGCTCGTGTTGCTCTGAGGTAACTACGGACAAACCCACAGGAGGAGGCCATCGAGGTGGAAGGTAGCAGTTATAAACCAGGTGCTTTATAGAAATAAGGCAACGCAGGACTTAGGCGACGTCGCAAAACAAGCTTTTAACTTTACCTGCGACGGTCCAACGCCCAGATCAAAAAGAAGGATGGAAAACTGTTTTGCATTATTAACTCACTCGATAGATCATAGAGAAGTATTATAGTAGTTTATCGGCATCCAGAACCATCAACGTAGTGATAAAGTTTAAAAGTTAATTTCTGAACAATCACTATTTTGACCGGTTGTCGTAAAGAATAAAATCAACCGTTGAACCGATCTTTGATTTTTTTGGTCTTGAATTATTCATGAGAGATGCCTCTATCAGATGAACATAGAACTTCTTGATAAACCCATTTTTAGTTGAGATAATAGAAAAATGAGCCAAAATTTTGTCAAAATAAAAAAAAAAAAATCGAAAAAATTCAATAACTCAAGTAATTCTTGCAATATCAAAAAGTTCTATGTTCATCTGATAGAGGCATGTCTTATGAACAATTAAGGACCAAAAATTCAAAGATCGGTCCAACTCTGGTTCTGATTCTTTACGACAACCAAGTGGTTTTGTCTTTTCTTGTCTTCAGCGCAACCACTATTAGACTGAAAGTAATACATGATGTAAAATATGGATAATAAGGGTCAAACCCTCCTCAAACATGATGATTTTTTTCAATTTGTTCAGTCTTCAAGTTGCAGAAAAAAAAAATTGTTTTTCAGAAATTCAACCCATTTAAAGGTGTATATACCCCCTTAAGCACTACACAAGAACCGGTAAAGATTGGGATAAGTACGTACGCTTCGCAATATTTTGCTATAACACCGCGGTTCACGAAGGTACAAATTTCACCCCACATCAATTAATTTTCGGTACAAAAGCTCGAATGCCTACGGACCTAAGAACAACCGTCGCGACTACGAATACTTACAACTCGTTCATTCTTGACCTATTGACAAACCTGACTGACATTCGTAAAAGAGCAGCTCAAAACTTGAAAGACGCGAAAATAAAATCAAAAGCGTATTATGACAAGAAAATCAACGAACATCTATTTGAAGCAGGACAAAAAGTATTTTTAATTAATGAAAATCGCACAAAATTCGAGGACCAATGTAAAGGCCCGTACGTAATAAAGAAAATAATTGATGGAATAAACGCCGAAATCAAGATTCGCGGCAGCGAATCGCCGAGTTCCCCCCCTCCGACAGTGAAAACTCGGCGCGCCAGCCACGAAACATTTACCCGAGCCAGCTCTTGTTCTTGTAAAAAATCTGTCATGTCTTTTGAACCGCTGATTATTTTCTGATAAAATTTATATGGGCGTAAGGCCCTCGCCATTTGACCTTGCTCGCGAAATTTCGACAAAATCTACCGCGTGGTTCCGGAGATATTGTCCGTCGAAGTTGATCGAAAAACACAATCTTCTTCTTCTTCTCCTTCTCCTTCTTCTTCGTTGCAGACCGTTCTTCTTGGGACCACGATATCTGTCGAACCGTTGCACTTATGAATTTTCCATTTGGAAGGAGTGTTCTCGTCACCGAAATCTCGCCCCCTATTGTTTTTGAGCAATAATTGACCACGCATAACTGAGTTATTAATAATATTAATTATTTTACAAAATGCGCATGCGCAGAATTATTGATCGATGCCTGATTTACAAAATGCGCATGCGCAGCAGCAAATCGCGGCCGCGTGCCAGTATGATTATAATATAATATTATTATATTATTATAGTATTATTTATAATCATATTTCATTCATCATTGTTATTATTATTGTCATTATTATTGATGCGTCACGTCTACTCGTGCTCCCCAAAAAAATTTGTACTCAGTAATGTGTCCGCACCGCAGTTTTCGGTGTCCAGGTTCTTCGCCCCGTAGTTTTCGGTATCCAGGTCCTTCGCTCCGTAGTTTTCGGTATCCAGGTCCTTCGCTCCGTAGTTTTCGGTGTCCAGGTCCTTCGCTCCGTAGTTTTTGGTATCCAGGTCCTTCGCTCCGTAGTTTTCGGTGTCCAGGTCCTTCGCTCCGTAGTTTTCGGTATCCAGGTCCTTCGCTCCGTAGTTTTCGGTATCCAGGTCCTTCGCTCCGTAGTTTTCGGTGTCCAGGTCCTTCGCTCCGTAGTTTTCGGTATCCAGGTCCTTCCCTCCGTAGTTTTCGATGTCCAGGTCCTCCGCTCCGTAGTTTTCGGTATCCAGGTCCTTCGCTCCATAGTTTTCGGTGTCTACGTCCACCGCTCCGTAGTTTTTTTATAAAATTTATAGGGCATAAGACTCTGCCCACTTGATCTTGTTCGTGAAATTCCGACAAAATCTGCTGCGTAGTTTCTGAGATATAATAACATTTATCCGGCAATTTTTTTTTCTATATAATCATATATAATTACGTATAATTTGATATAATTTCATATGATAAAATTATCGTGAAAAAATTTTTTTTTTCATATAATTGAAGAACCAATTTTGTAGAGAAATAAATTTCCTACAAGATTATGGAAACGAAAATCCGGAAAAAAATTTTTTACACCCATTTATTTTAGAAATAAGAAAAATAAATTTTTACATGTACGTTTTAAATGGGAAAGAGGACCCCTCCTTGCGCCAACTGAATTTTCGAGATATCGAGCTGAAATTTTGAGGGAATTTTTTTTCCGTGACAAAGAAACTTTTGAGATACATTTATTCCAAAAAAATTATAGAAGTTTTTTTCTGAAACAGTCTAATGTAGATATTTTTTAAATCAACTTGAAAAATATTATAGAATCTCATGATGGTCTGTTTCGATTGGACATGGCTATTTTACTTAAGAGTTTCACAATCGAACAATTGTAGAACATTTTCCGTATTCTATGTTCGTACGACATCTAAATATGTTGCTTTGTCTAAATAAAATGGGATCATGGGAAGCATAAACTATGATCGGAACAAGCTCAGGGTGGCCACTTTTATCAGGTCTTGAAATTCAAGGTCTTTTCCAGGTTCTTTAAGGTCAACAATTTTTTTTTCAAGGTTCGACGAGAGGAAAGAAAGGAGGAATAATATGATATTTATGAAATAAATAAAATTAATTCTGAGTTGCATTCAGTTCAGTCAAATTCAGTAGGCTCGGTTCGGTTCGGATCGGCATAGTGCGCGCAGGCCTTGATACGGAATATTGCGAGGAGCAGAATTGATGAATATAGCATGGAAATAGCACTTGTGACATTTTGGTGAAGTTATTTGTAATTCATTCATTTTCCAGGTTTTGCTAAAAATTGTATCGAATTTAAGGCCTTTTCCAGGTTTTTCAAAGCTAATCAAAATTCAAGGCTATTTCCAGGTTTTCAAGGTTTTAAGGTCCAGTGGCCACCCTGAAGCTATTGTATAATTCTCAAGATGAAATTTCTTGGCCGAATAAAATAGCTCGTATCTTTTGCGCAAGTTCCAAAATACACTTGTTTATTGTAGCACATGCATTCCATCACGAATGATCGGAAGTTGATCTTTATATATGTGTAATGTGTAGAATACATTGAAGTCAGCTTAGCGCTGACCCGTTTGCACGTACAAAAAGTAATGAAATAACGGCAAAAACATTGTAAATGTAAAAAATTAAAACCGAGTTCCAAAATGGTTTCCCCAGCCAAAAACTCAAGAACATCATACTCTTCCTCAGCGTCAGATTACAAACATCATTACGTTACAAAAATAGTACAAAATAATACGTGAAATCAGGCATCGAAGCCGAGCGTTCCCTTTGTTAATTTTCAGACTTTAAATTATGTTCTTCAAATGCTAATCAATGGAAATAAATGGAAAACCAATAGAATCATTGATAAAACCTGTGATAAAACAGCATATTGGCGACGGAAAATATTGCTGAAGGAAGTTAGCTCGTATGATGATACGAACTCGGCGGGCATAGATTGTTCTGAAAATTATCAATTGCACTCCTTTTTTTAAATTATTTCTTCCAGTCAATGTGTAACGATTACACCCACAAAATTGTTGGGAGCATGATCAAATACTGTTAGGATATTTTTGGCATTGATAATATATTTATTATTGTAGACTGAAACTGCGATATAATAGTGGTTTATATGGCAAGGGCGCAAAAAGACCTCATCTTCGAATCGTGTGACACTTTCACACTCCTCATAAAGTCCTTTTGAGTGCCCGTGCCCTACATACTATCCTTTTTTTCTTCAAATTTAAAAATCAGAAAACATTTTCCACGCACTAGTGCTTCGTGGTTTTCACAAGAGGTTGTGTTGAAACAAATGAATGAAAGGAATGAGTAATCCGTTGAAAATTGAAGTTAAAAAAATACCTATAGTGTGTTCATAACAAGAACTAATGGTCCAGGCACGGTGATCTCAGTAATTTAAATTCGAATGCAAGTTTTGAAGAAGAGTTCAATTTCATTCTGCATCTATCGTTCACCGATTTTCGACTAAAGTTATAACGCCATGCTACAAACATGTCACATCCATAAAACGATACATACTTATACTGGACGTACAGGCCTGCACATTAATGGTGTATCCAAAAAAATCAGCGTCATGTAACATGAACTAAACTCTACTAGCGTCACCATGCGCCCACAGTCGATATCTAGCAGACGTCATGCGCCATCTGCTAGGGATGCAAGGAATAAATGAATTGTTGTCATTCTTGCGTTGTGTGTTGGGCACGCATACGCTCGTTCAGCGAAACAGCGTCTGCTTGACGCTGCTCCGTGGTGCGAGTTGGAACCACGATACACGATGCGAAAATCTAACCGCAGCTATGTTCATGTATACACCATTAATGTGCAGGCCTGTACCCATTATCGGTACACTTCGGTGATGCTCTTGCGACGTCTCTCTTTCTATTCGACTTACAGTATAGATACACATATTCTGCATTGAAAGACGCACTAATTGCTGATCTTACCTCACAATTCAGCAATTGATAATTTTCAGAACAATCTATGCCCGCCGAGTTCGTATCATCATACGAGCTAACTTCCTTCAGCAATATTTTCCGTCGCCAATATGCTGTTTTATCACAGCTTTTGTCAATGATTCTATTGGTTTTCCATTCATTTCCATTGATTAGCATTTGAAGAACATAATTTGAAGTCTGAAAATTAACAAAGGGAACGCTCGGCTTCGATGCCTGATTTCACGTATTATTTTGTACTATTTTTGTAAGGAAATGATGTTTGTAATCTGACGCTGAAAAAGAGTATGGATGTTCTCGAGTTTTTGGCTGGGGAAACCATTTTGGAACTCGGTTTTAATTTTTTACATTTACAATGTTTTTGCCGTTATCTATTTAACACCCACCAGAACTAAGATAGTACATTCAAACAAATTAAAACTAACGCACTCTCGGAATGGCAACAGCTAGCATTAAGTAAACAAACACACGGCCTACTCCCTCCTCCCCTTCCTACTGAAAAATCTGCGATAACACAAAACAAAGACAGGAAAACCCTACGATCACAACCACTAACACTAGCCGATTCGCATCCGCTCAGAGAAATTACGGAATGTTTTTGAATAAAATCATAGAAATTACGTTATACAAATAAGTCGATGGTATCGCCCAGACAATGTATTATTATAAGTATACACACTTTCTGTAAACGAACATCAAGGAATAGCTAAATAAGACGAATAGGCAACTATAGATATACCTATTAAGGGCGTTGACTAGGCCTCGCCGAGCGCGCGCTTATAGACTCTCAGGACGTTTCTTCTCATTTCCTCATTTTTCTAGATAATGGAGTTTTTAATGAAGATTCTTATAGATGAAAGATGTATCTGGGTCACCTATTTGGCCGAATTCGCGATTTCACTTTCAGCTTTGCGAAAACAAATCTTGAAAATAGGCCATCTTTGCGATGAGTTACAACGAGAAGTGATTTTTCTTTAAATATTTGGCGAAAGACATTTCATAGCTATATCCTTTATCTTTGAATCAAGATCAAGATCTTTACAATCGGATCAATGGCTTAGGAAGAATCACGACCATCCTGAAGCATTGAACTGCCGATATTTGGCGGAAAAATTATGCGATTTCGGGCTCTGCCTCGTTGGGCGGTCGCGACACAAATAACAGGCGTTGTTAGGGATAAATACAAACCTCCCACTACTCTTCTCCTTTCGCGAATTAGAATCTCTTCACGCGCACGTGTGAGCTGTAGTTCTTCGATTTAATTCGTGTTTTTCAATTATAAAATTCGGGTTGTCTAGTGTAATATGGGTAAGATGAAAAAACGTCTCTCAGACTCGCTCGAATGTATTTTAAACCTAAACCAAATCTGTGGCTACTGAGGAGTAGGGAGCTCAGCGTTCTCATTCTCCTCACACCCCAGTGGCCGCTACGATGCTCTGTCATGGTTGTTCGTCTGCTGTCTCGCTCCTCGCAGTTTACGCGGGAAACGGAGCAGCCCGCGTTTTTTACCTAGTCAACGCCCTTAAATAATAGATTGTAAGAATAGGTTAACTATGAATATAATATGATAAGTAGACGATAATTTTCCATAGCAATGTAGGAATTAGTCAAAATAAATTGAACAGAAAAGGGTAAAGCATAGCTTTAGAAATGGGAATAGAATATTAGGATTAAGAAACACACTCAGCCAAACAAGCGATGTAAGAACGTATGGGAAAATAAATAAACAAGAAAATAAGAAAGGAAAATTTTCCCATTATGTTCCACCCTACACTCAATCGCAAGCACACATACAAACACACACCTAGATCATAAGGCAAATTGTAACATTTATAAATCTTAATTTTAGATATGTTTTATTTTAAGAATTAACTATATCGTCTACCGCACCCCTATACATATAACTTCGTTAAAAGGAAACATACGTCTTGCGTTCAAGCCCTATGTTTCCTCTAACGGGGGGGGGGGGGGGGGGGGGGGGGGGGGTGTTACGTCCCAAGTCCACCTTCTCCCAATGATCATCCGACCCGCTATTTCCTTTCTGCTAATCTCCAGTTACTTCCTTTCCGCTAGACCTGCGATCATCACTTTCCGTATTTCTCCTCATTCCTCAAACTCGTGCGATCTACACACGGCACCACGGTTTGCAAGCCAGTCAAAATCCCCACGTTATTCCGAGTTTACCTTATTCTAGTCCTACACTTCTCAATCACTTCAAAAACCGACTTCAAACTCTTCACCCTAGTTCTCTCAACCAACCAATCTTCATTATATATATATCAACCGAACTTCGACAATAAAACATAATCATAGTGAAGACTAACACGGATTCATTTCACCACTTAAACCTTACCCTTAGTTGCGTGCCAACGCATAAAACAGGACAGAACCCTTAAATCGATAGTGTACGACGTTACAAAACTCCGAAAAAAATTATTATTCCAATTTTGATTCACATATTCTTGTAGGAAATTTAATTCTCTACAGAAAAAGTCTCATGAGGTTTACTTGTAATCTTAACAGGTAAAGAGTTATATTAGGCTTTAAACTCTTGCAACTCAATCAAATTCAACCGGATATGATTTCAGAACGATTATCTAATTTTTTTCCGATTAGTACGCAAACTAATATTTACATTAATATGTATTTATTTAAACCTTCTTGTCATTACTTGCAGTAGAAAACAGTATAATTACATAATCAGATCCATTGTGGTACAATTTGGGATCCAAAATCATATTTTGTTAGATTTCATTTGATTGCGAGCGTTCAAAGCCTGACAACTTTTTATCTGTAAAGATTACGAGAAAAATATATCAGAGCTTTTTTGTAGAGAATTAAATTTCCTACAAGAATATGTGGATCAAAATTGGAATAACAATTTTTTTTGGAGTTTTATACGGAAAAAACTTAAAAAAAAATGTTTCATGTGTTATTTAGATGGGAAAACGGAAAATCGTTGAGCGTCTCGTAGAGTTGAGATATCGAGCTGCGCTTTTAGAAGAATTCTTTTTATACCTAAAAGAAACTTTTGAGAACATAAGACTTAAAAAAAAAAGAAAAAATGTTTTTTTTGGACCACCCTAATATACATATACCTATAGCGAACGGCAATGATCAATGTTTCCTAAGATATTCTCATAAACAGTTCTCTTGCTGTTAACAAGAGGTCATGTGAATGGCCTCGACGTACTAGTTGTATATGCAAGTTTTTCATTCAGGCAGGTGATTCTTGTTTGACCCTAGTATTATGCATGATTCAGCCAATAAACTCACTATGGACGGATAAAATTTCAGAATGTGGCTGATCTTATCCCGACTATCGAAAGGCGTACCGGAAAGATGCGCAAGTTTGAATTGAAAGTTCAACCTTGGGTTATAATTGTTGGCAGTTCACACCAGATGATAGAAGCAAGTTATGTCATCATCAACAAGGTGACGTATAAATTGGAAACGCCGTTGAAGGCCTTGGACATATGTGTGCGCAGTATACTCACCCGAATCAGAACAAGTATGGCTCTTCATTCAAAAAGCTCTGTACCAGATCACCACAAAATGGGACAAGAAACCTAAAGATTCGGTTGGTCTCAAAACCCTGCTTAACGATCTCACTCGTAAAACCAATGTCTAAGACCTAGTTCACCTTGATTTCATATAGCTTGACGTATATTTGCTGTGACTTTTCCTTTTAACTGTGAAGCTACTTCTTTAGTATAACAATAAGTTTTTATTTCTAAACATCAACACTTCATAATATAATATCATATATGGCTAGTTCTTATTGTGAAGGAATAAAATGGATCGCTTTTAGCTTCACACTGTTATTTTAGATTTAGTTTGCAAAGTGGCCAGAGCTCATCATTTTGACTTGAATGAGCTAAAATTTTGTGGGTCAAACACAATATTGGTAAATATTCAAATTATGGCAGTTTTAAAATTTAAGTGGATAAATTGCGATTTTTTTTAAATTTAAATGTCCAGACAAGTGATACGCAGGACAGTGATAATTTGGAGGTTATTCATTAACGACACAAAAACACTGTATTTAAATGCAATGTTAATGCTTTATATTATATTTACACTAGGTATATTAATCAAAACAATTAAAAATCTTTAAGAAACCCAAATATTGTTCATGTAAATACATGCCAGATAAGTGAGAACTTGTCTGGCCCGAGCGCGTTTGTGGTCGACGAGATCTTCGTCACGACTGTCTCATTGGCTGATTGGTAGCAGTTCAAGCGGCAATGAGCTAACTTAACTACCTGCTTTGTATGGGAAGTGTGACAACAGTACTCATTATATAATTTGGGGGTGTTTTTAACATATTTTTAGCTCCCAGGAATGTGATACACAATTCGTGTCCCCTCTATTCTATGATGGAAATTCGAATAAAAATAGGGAGATTCATAATTTCTTTTTAGATTTTAGCAAAGTTGTATTGATTGTTACTGTGCTTAGATACAATCTCTTTGATTTCTGTACTTAGTTTACGTAATATTTAGGTAGAAGACTTGTGTTTTGTAAAATCCCCTCCCAGGAAAGTGACAATTTTGCTCATGTTTAGGCATTTTTCTCGAAAAATATATTTTCTGACCTCGCTGAATTTCAGTGCCCAAAAGTAGATGTAATGAGGGGGTTCTGGATCATACTTCCTTACCGGCCGATCTGTGAGGGTAGGTTACCGGTCGTGTGGGGTAAGTTACCGACAGTCGGATGGTAACGATTGTCGATCTTTGTTACCGACAATCTGATGGTTGTGATTTGCCGTCGTGCGATGGCGCCACTACCGAATCGCTGCCGATCTTTGGTTACCGATAGTCTGATGGTAACGATTCGGATGCATGAATTACCGATCTCCTGTTTGCTGACAATCGGATGGCTGCAATTTTCCGTCGTGCGATGGCGCCACTACCGATTCGCCTTCTGGGTGATGGTAACGATTACCGATCTTTTTTTCTGCATACCGACCGGTAAGGATTACCGATCTTCTATTTGCTAACAATCGGATGGCTGCAATTTTCCGTCGTGCGATGGCGCCACTACCGATTCGCCTTCTGGGTGATGGTAACGATTACCGATCTTTTTTTCTGCATACCGACCGGTAAGGATTACCGATCTTCTATTTGCTAACAATCGGATGGCTGCAATTTTCCGTCGTGCGATGGCGCCACTACCGATTCGCCTTCTGGTCATGGTAACGATTACCGATGTTTTTTTCTGCATATCGACCGGTAAGGATTACCGATCTCCTGTTTGCTGACAATCGGATGGCTGCAATTTTCCGTCGTGCGATGGCGCCACTACCGATTCGCTTTCTGGATCATGGCAACGATTGCCGATCTTTTTTTTTTTTTTTTCACCCTTACCGACAATCCATCCAAGATGGTCGCTCCGAAATATTCGAATTCTCGACTTATACACGAATTATACTAGCTGAAATGCTTGAACAGTGACAAGGTGTTATATTATGCAAGCAATGAAGCGAATCATCTGATTATATGCACATGTTTTTATTAGAAATTTCACACGTCTAACCTATTCTAGAGTAATAATTTTCTTAAAATTAACTTAAACTATGTAAATATATAACCTATTCTAAGCCTCAAACTAACTAAAACTATGTACATATATATATATATATATATAGATATATACTAGCTATAACTTATTCTAAATCTGAAAACTGACTCTATCCAATTATTTGCTCTATTGCTCTATTTATCTTAAACTATATTCACAAGATGGTTCACGCGTATCTGAAACATACAGGTATTGTTATATAGCTGAACGATATGTAATGAAAATAATATTAACTTACCGAACAATGCATCCGTGTCACTCCGAGTCATATTCATGGATATACCGCTGTTCTAGTGGAATGACTCTCAGGTCATATCCATGAATATGCTGCCGCTCGAGCGGGATCACCCTTGGCTGCGGCGGTATGTCGGGAGATGCCGATCTTGATGATGATGGCGAGCTCGGACTTGATCGAGAATCCTCCGATGAGACCGAATCAGGTGATGCTGCTCTATTTATGCGCACCGTCTCCGCATCTGAATCTCCTGCATCATCCTGCACGGAAGATGTGATGTCCGTGCACTGAACATCTGATGCATCGACGGTGGCGGTATGCATCGCCCAATTATCAATGACTTGATACTGCCTGGTGATGTTCTCAAGCATCTCAAAGTAGATGTTCGCTGTTTCGTCCACGAGACTCGCATTCACATGGTTGCTCCGCAAAATGTGCAACACCGCCTGAGCGTTTCGGAGGAATCGCGCCCTCAACTCGACCCTCCGCTGCAGCTGAACCGCCCGCCGGGTAACTCTTGCATTAGTCGGATTCATCTGGATTAATCACACATTCTTACGTTTAGAATTTGTTGAAATTCGAGTATCCAATTCTAACAACATACCTTTCTTTTTTTACGCGTTTATTCTTCTTATGTTCCTCCTTATTCTTCTTCTTCTTCAGACTTTTCCTTCGATTCTCACAACTGTCACTATTCGATGATCTTTTCAAACTGAAAATTGGCTTCTTCTACTCAAACAAATTTGGTAGGGTTGGGGTGCATCCTATCGGTTGCATACCACCCCTCCACCTCAAAATAAAATCAAACCTCACCAACCGGAGAACAGCTCATAAAGACCACACCTCAATCCATAAAAATAGGTGGGTCTTAACGAATCCGGCAATAAATATCATTCGGAAGTTTTTCACATCTTTTAGCCTCTCGAAAATGGTAGAGTTTTGCAAACACAAAGATTGCAATAATCAAAAGAACCAACCTCGACTCATAAAATAGGTCAGTCTCAAAGAATTGAGCAATAAATATCATTCAGAAGTTTTTTTTCGCATCCTTTCGCCTCTCGAAAATGGTAGAATTTTGTTAACACACAAAGATTGAAATAATCAAAAGAACCAACCTTTGACTCAAAAAAAATCGGTCAGTCTGGAAGAATTGAGCAATAAATGTCATTCAGAAGTTTTTTTTTCACATCCTTTCGCTACTCGAAAATGCTAGAGTTTTGCTAACACAAAGATTACAATAGTCAAAAGATCCCACCTCGGCTCATAAAATCGATAGGTCTCAAAGGATCGAACAATAGATATTCAGAAGTTTTTCATGCCCTTTCGCGGTTCGAAAACGCTAAAAGTTTCTAAACACAAATATTCTCGAGAACACCCAAATTTGTCTGCATTTTTTTTTTTTTTTTTTTCTTTTCTTTTTTTCATACGGCTCCATCTGCACACCTGCGTGCATACCGATCCCACGCAATAAATTATCAGCTCAGTCTATTTCCAACTATGCTTGAGACCGCACACATAGCTATTAATATGGAGCTAATATTGGATCTACAAGGTTTTGGGCGATTTAATGATAAATTTGTAATAAAAGAGCTGGCTGCAATAAGCATTCGTGCGCATGAGGAATATCAGCAGGGTATCACACGCATCCTCTTCAAAGCACCATACTCCTGGGTGACTCTCTCACGAGAGTATAAAAATCTCAATTCGTGGCTAACATGGCGTCATCATGGAATACCCTGGACTGCGGGAGAAACGCCGTATAGGGATGTAGCGAAAACTGTGAGAAAAGTTGTACAAGATGCGAGCTGCATTTACGTGAAGGGATTTGAGAAGAAACGTTGGATTGAAGAAATCCTCAATGACGACTCGAAACCTGTGATTGATTTGGACGAGCTAGGGTGTCCGAATCTTCGAATACTACGATTGGAATCGCGTGTATTTCAATGGCTTGGAGACTGTCATGGCGATGTATCTGGAGGCTACCATTGTGCCTTCGAAAACGTTCAACGCTTGAAAAACTGGTATTTGGAGGAGGGCCATAAAAAACCCTCTCCATATGTCTCGAGGGCGGGGGATGATGGTTTAAAAGCCAAGAGCCCACACGGAGCTGCATTCGTACATCTTGACTTCTCGCCATTAACACATCTTCCTCGTATTTTCGAACCCGCAAACTCTTTCGAGCAAGGTAAGAATCCTACTACACGATAATTATATTCAATCGGAATATAAAAATTGATTTGGAATTATTCATTTGTGCAGATGGACTTCAGCAGCCTAAACAACACCAGCCGTATGGACAATGATGTAGAGATGAAGAAGATGTCGGAACTGGAGATTGGGCAAAAGTACGACATCACCAAACTAAGGCTTGTGAAAACGAAATTTGGCTGCAGAATCATCGCCACGATTGCTGATGAATACATAGTGTTCTTGCCCGCGAGAGTCGGAAAGGCTCTGGAGAATGAACCTACCCAGCTGGATCAGTTGAACAACGAAGCGAATCAGAAACGTCTGCAGATACTTTATCTTGGAGGACCATACAATAAATTTGAATTCTGTGGAAAAATCTAAACACACACACACACACACACACACACACACACACAGACACACACACACACACACACACACACACACACACACACACACACACACACACACACACACACACACACACACACACACACACACACACATGTATAGATAGATATATATATATATATATATAAATGTAATGGGAATGGGTTAGGGTGAATAAATAACAATGAAATTACAATTACATTTATCTATTTATTGATCCTTTAGAATAAGCTTAATCTATAGTTCTCAAGCGCGCAAAATCCTTAAAATGTGGCCAATTTTTTGACGGTGCCGCTGATGGGATTGTATTCAACAATGCGATCATGTATAATCATACAGTAAGCTGAAGTACCTGCTGGAAATGCAAGACTAGTTTCGAATTCCAAACGAATATCAACCGGTCCACTCTTTAACGATTCATTTTGCTTAGAGCAGTCTATAGTTATGAGTGGAGCTCTCTCCAAAAAATCACTCTTTGATAAAAAAGGCTCGGATTCTTTATCGTAGTATGAAATTTGGAAGTTAGTATACATATTGTAGAGAATAGCGTATTGATTGTGAGCAATATCAAGATTCAAATTTCCATAGGGGTAGCACTGTGAGTTTAGGAACAGTTTCACATCTCTGATCATGCAATGATCGAATTGGCTGGCATCTTTCTTCGGATCGTTTCGTCGTGCGGTTTGGAATCCCAGTACGACGTGTCTTGGCTTCTCTAGCTGTGTCGATGTCTTGACAACCCACACGTGTCTCGTTGTTGCAGGCAGCATCGGGTACTCGTACATTTCCCACGAGCGAAAACTCAGAGATATAGCCGGATCTTTGGCGATATAGCTAAGCATCTTGATCTTTGCAGGATCCGACAGTCTGATGTATGGTAATAACCACTCAATTCTTTCGATCGAAATTTTGATTCCCTCCACGGTGGTTTGACATATGGCATTTAAATCATTGTTCGATCGCGTCAAAATCAACTCATGCTTCGCATTAACGATGATTCGATTATAATCCTCGGCAAACCCGAGTAAAAAATTCAGTGGTAAAACAATATCAAAGTATCCATCGGCGTTGGTTAGTTTATTATTATCCGTCAGCCAACCTGTGTTCTCCAGGAGATATTTTTGTCCCGGGGTGAATGATAAGTATCCCTTCATAATACTCGTGATGCCAACATTCTTATTCTGATCAATCTCGTGACCATTCAACTCGTAACGCATCTCGCCAAACATGTGACACACTGCCATATTGACCAATTCCGTGCTCGCGCTAACAGCGGTGCCATCCGATTTCGTGAGTCGACCGTAGATGTGGAGTGAGCTTTTGCTGGGTAATACACACGCGTCTTGATTCTGCACAGCTATGCGGATCTCATCGTTATTTTTGAAGGTAGACGCCGCATATGGTTGATGTGCATATATTTCATAGTGGGCAATCGACTCATCAAGAGTCACAGGTGTTTGGATTTTTATCATTTTCGTGATGGGAATATGCAGATATGGCAACGAATTCTTATTTTCCACCTCCACCAAATCGAAGTCGGAATCCTAGACTCTGGAGAAACTGAGCGTTCTGATGTGTCACTTGAATCGGAGCTGCTCGATGACTGATGATGCTTGGACATGTCATTGGTCTTTTATAACTACTACCAGATTTTCTTGTCCTCTCAAACACAATACCCATATTATTATCTCAAAGATTTCACATGTAACCGTATGGTCACAGTTTCACCACGAAAATTGATCAATTTCCCGTCTTGATCGACTATTCTTAATTGTATATCGCGTATTGTCCGTACGGTGATTGGATGGTAAATGACATTTGTCGGTACTTCCACGATCTTATATCCGGGTGGTACGGTTGGAAAAAATTGATGAATCGTATGTGCCCGATGCTCGTTTATAAACGCACCTGTAGTAATATTACACTCGACGCGCAAGGCGTTTACTTTGAGAATGCGAACGGGTAACTTGGATTTGTGGGTAATACCACCTTGAAGAACATTGGGGGTGAAACCGAGCAATCGACCGATGGAATCTTTTGGTCGAAAGTCTATCAGTTGATTACATCTAATTTCACTGAGCAGCTCATTGTTATTAGCTTTTAGACTAAGATTTATATCCTTAGTTAGTGCCCTCTTCAAATAATTCGAGATATCTTCAATTTCATAGCTCCCAGTGGGTATTGTAATTATTGTGTCTGGTTGTATATAAAACTTATTACACCCCTCATCTATATTGGGGATTGCGTTGAATGTCAAGAGCTCTATGAGTCCGAGAACATACGTCTTTGTTGGTGATAACTCGATAGGGGGAAAATATTGAGTCCTTAATACCGATGATTCTCCGGAGAGTGTCAACGTGAACGAATCAGCCATGACTAATATCGCATTGGCGTTACACATGCGCTTTATAGCTGTCCGCTGAGAAACTTGAGATACAAGTGTCCACAAATTATTGTGTTATATTCTTGATATCTCTTATGATTATATTTTACACTACCTACACCGAGATATTTCATAAGATCTCTAGGCGGTTGTAAATCGCCGAAACTATCGAAATAGACCGCATCGTTACCGTTTTTCGTGTATGCAACCCAATGCGTCCCCGGACCGTTTTTATCATCAAGATTTATGATGGCTGATTCACGCTTTCTTGGTCCTGAACTAGGTAAATCATTTCGCATAAAAACACCTCGAAAATGTGGAATTTTCATAGCTCTGGCATACTTGAGCAAATCGGCATCAGTGAGGGCTCGGTGTGGTAGCTTTATTAGTTTTTTGCTGGTTTCAAATACAATCCCATACCCTTCTTGTACGGTTTCAAGTATAATCCCTTTCCCAAAGCAATCGCCTCCATTGTCGCGTTGTGTCGCTTGAATTCTTGCAATTGCTGCTTGTTCGCCTTAGCCTCATTGACAGCCTTTGCTATACCTGCCGCACCACCAGCTAAAGCACCTGTGGCACTAAGGCCCGCAAAAATTGGTATAAGGAACGGTAATAAACCACCGATTTTCTTGGGAACAGGTAGAATACGAGGCACGTGCACTTTCCCTTTAGATGCGGCCGAACGGGCACCCGCCAACGCTGACTCAATAGCTCTGGGACCCGGTTTCATGGATTTCTTCGCCGCTTGTATAATAGCTTTGAGTGTCCTTTTCTTGTTCTTCAACGATGTTTGCGTCTTACTCCCCCTCATACCCATACCTAGTTTAGATTTTGCTTTCATGGTGTTGGTGACCGCCCAGGCGACAGCTTTTTCAGCTACACTTGCGTCTTTAGCCAAAACCCGATCCCAAGCCCTCTCGGCAAGCGCTTTATCGGCCTTATGGCGCTCCGCAAGATTATCGCGATTCTTGGAGTATGCAATATCGTGCTGCTTGCATGCAGCGTCTAAAGCATTGACACCTTGATCACCACGAGCCAACCTCTTCGCCAATTTTGTACCAGGCCCGCAGTACTGATAGCCAGGAACATGTAATTCGACGGGGAGATTGTTGATGATTTTATTTACTAATCCACAACCGCTCCTTTGTCTGCGTGTGTGTCCAACCATGGCTCGCCATGAACTAACACAAATTCTATAAAAGCGCATATTTTATACGTAAATATATTAGTTCACATTGCGACGTTTACCAAGCATCATGAAATTTCAAGATCAACCGATTAAACTACCCATTGCCAATTTCGATAAATTGGTTGAGCAAAAAAAGAAGACGGGGAAACGACACGGGGCCCTACTACCAAACAGTGTGAGGGCTGTCTTTTGCGGGCCTTCTAATTGCGGCAAAACTAATGCCCTTCTCACACTATTGACTCATGCTAATGGTCTACGGTTTGAGAATGTGTACGTCTACTCAAAATCCCTCAATCAGCCAAAGTATGAGTTTTTGAGGAAGTTGTTGGAACCGGTGAAGGGGCTGGGTTATTTTCCGTTTGATGAGCACAAGGAGGTTGTAGAGCCAAAAGATGCACATCCCAACTCGATTATGATTTTCGATGACGTGGCCTGTGAGAAGCAGGATAATATTAGAGCATATTTCTGCATGGGGCGGCACAGAGATGTCGATAGTTTTTATCTTTGTCAAACGTACGCTAGAATTCCGAAACATTTGGTGCGCGATAATGCGAACTTATTGGTTCTTTTCCGTCAAGATGAAATGAATTTGAAGCATATCTACGCTGATCATGTAAACACCGATATGACCTATCAACAATTTAAAGATTTATGCCTGGCGTGTTGGAATGATGATAGATATAGTTTTGTAACCATCGACAAAGATAGCGAGATTAACACTGGACGATATAGGAGAGGCTTTGACTGCTTTATAAGCCTGATCCATTAATAAATCGCATACAGTCACAACGCATCGATCGAACTAATAGCAGCAGTATGGAGAGCTCCAAGATACGTAAGCAAAACGATGTGTTGCGAGAAATAGCGAGGGCTAGCGATATCATTCGACGTAAGCACAAAATGATCAAAATGGGGAAAAACACCAGTGAGCAGGCCATTAATGAAATCTTCCAACCGCTGGTTACACCGCTGCATAAGTTGGTAGATTCATCGAAACAGCAGCAGCGACTACTAATGAAGCGAGAAGTTAAAACGGAGCCGGGTTCGATTAAGACGGAGAAAACAGAAGATTTTGCAAAAACAGAAGACTATGAAAACATTGATGCTAAAGAAGATGATGATGTTGATGATGATGATAATGATGCATATAAGAGTGCCCTTGATGCGAGCTTGGCAGCTAAAATCGCTATTGGCGATAATGCTACAGCTGTCGCTGCTATAAATGATGCGGATGATGTCCATGATGATGATGATGATGATAACAAGCAGGATTATGCGTTTGCAGCTGCCTCTACAAGCTCGCCAATACCGAAAAAAAAAGTTAAGGCGGCACGCTATTTAAGTATGTTCACCTCAACCAAACAATCCAAGAACTTGGACACGAAATATGGTGTTCGAAAATTGGTCGGTGGAATGAAGATCGGTGATTCGGATATCGTATTTGACGATGATCGGATATATGTAGGCAATAAGAGCTATGAGAACACACCGGGATTGCTCGAATTGTTATTCAAAAAGTCGCCCGATCCTACGATCGTGAATAAAAGCGATAAATTGAATTATATCAGAATCGTGAAAAGAACGAATGCGCATCGAAGATATTACAAAGCCGACAATAGTCCTCATTATGATAGAGAAAAAAGTTCAAAGTATAGAGATTATATTGGCCCGTACATTGATCTGTCGACGAAAACATCTGGACAAAGATCCGGGAAGGGTTTATTACCCACCCATAAAATTTCACGGGGACAAAGTATGGATTATGTTTATTGGAATGATCCTAATGAGCTCGTTGATCGTCTTCGGTTCCTCATGGCATCTCAAACAGCCGGTAATACCAGCCATACCAATGAAATATCTTCTATTATTGAGGAGCTGCGTGAGGCGGGGATCATTTATTAGCATGAGATTAATCATAAGTTGATCAGTCGGTTATAGATCGTCGAACAATGAGCATAGACATATTCGGACGACAGCTAGCGAGCAACGGCTGCGGAAAAAGTATTATCCGTAGCCTTCCGGGTGTTGGATTCAAATTGACCGTAGATAAGCAGTACGATCTGGACGGCAAGCGGTTATGTAATGTCGCTGATCCACAGGGACCAAACGATGCTGTTTCTCTGAATGTTCTCAATAGATGTTTACAGGAGAGGCTCGATGAGCTCCATAGTGTTTTCATAAATGTAATTAATCCCATCAACGTCAAAATCGATCATAATGATAGACAAATTCGCGAACTTATAACACGCATTTCGGTTGATATTGCCCAATTGAGAAGCACGGTAGATTCATTGGAAAAAAACTTTCAGCGACACGTGATTGGTGTACGCTGATTCAAGGGTTGACGAGGTAAAAACGAATCGTGTGTACATCAAACCTCAAATATTCGAATAGTAAGCAGCAGCATGCAGAGGGCAATAGCGAACGAACTCCATAGATCTGCTCGACGTAATTATCAGCGACGTTATGTCGATATACGTGGTTTGGATGAGACCTGGCAAGCTGATCTTGTCGATATGTCCGCATACTCATCCGTCAACAAAAGCTCAAAATTTTTGCTCACGGTGATCGATATATTTTCAAAATTTGCGTGGGCCGTACCGATCAAGAGTAAAAATGCTAAAGACGTATCAGCTGCGATGGAATCTGTGCTAAATCTGGGCCGTGTGCCGAAGCATCTACACGTTGATCAGGGCAAGGAATTTTATAACAAAGAATTTAAAACTCTTATGAAACATCATGGGATCAACATGTACTCGACATTTAGCAACTTGAAAGCATCGATATGCGAACGCTTCAATCGTACACTGAAAAATAAAATGTGGAAACAATTCACACTTCAAGGTTCTCACAAGTGGCTTAGCATTCTACCAGATTTAATCGCATCGTATAATAACACCAAACATCGTACGATTAGAATGAAACCGAAGGATGTAACTACAGCTAATGAAAAACAGGTTTATCGGAGTGTGTACAAACCGCGTCAGATTAAAAGAAGCAAACGAAAACGCAAATTCAAGGTTGGCGATAAAGTTCGAATTAGCAAGTATAAAAATGTGTTCGAAAAGGGTTATACGCCGAATTGGACAACAGAAATATTCACAGTTAACGAGGTGAAAAATACCAACCCTCCAACTTACAAGCTCACCGACTACCTGAATCAACCCATCGAAGGCGGTTTTTATGAGGAGGAGCTCAGCAGGGTACAATATCCCGATGGCTATCTTGTAGAAAGAGTCTTGAGGAGGCGTGGTGATCAACTCTATGTAAAATGGTTGGGATTTGATAGTTCGCATAATAGTTGGGTAAATAAATCGGATATGTAATATAATTTTTATGAATAAATTTATTATTATCAACATATTTACATTTGTTTCTTCACTCCCCTCAATCTTAATGCTAATTTACATGATCATCATGGAAAAAGGGTTTTCACACACATATACGCACACTTTCTCACATTTTCTCACATTTTCTCACATTTTCTCACATTTTCTCACATTTACATGTAAAGTCAATGGGAAATTATTTTATTTTATTTCAGAAAATGTGAGAAAATGTGAGAAAATCTGAGAAAATCTGAGAAAATCTGAGAAAATCTGAGAAAATCTGAGAAAATGTGGGAAAATGTAAGAAATTTACTAGTTTGCAGAATCTTGATATCCCCAGGGTAAAGTATCGGTTTTACCGGGTATCAATTTTCGTTTATCATCACACCAGCTTAGAGCTAACTTATTCTGTACAATAGTGCTAACTGTATGGCGATTACTTTTTATCATACACTGTTTCTCAACTAAATTTTGATTACCAAAGAGACATCGTTTGTAATCATCAAACGTGATGGATTTTAATGTGGAACCTTTCACACCCTTTGCCCGTTTCTTATCAGAATCGCCGCGAGTTCTGAATGTGTAGAGTTTCGCTCGCAGCCCGATAAATTCAGTCATGATTTTCCCATTATTTTCATCCTTCATTAAACCAAGACGTTTTTTATTCAACAAGGGGATACCGTAGGCATTATCAGGCGGGTAGTCTGATGTATCGAACATTGCCACAACATCACGTCTGATAATTTCGTAGATATTCGGTACTGTAAATTGATATATGAGACTATTGGTATCGGTATACATTAATTTTGCTTCACTACTTGAAAAATTATTTTTTACATAATCATAGTGGAAGTTGTATAGAAATATTTTCGAAAGATCTAGAATCGCTGCACCGATGTATATGGGTTTATTAAAATATACCTTGGTGCGATTTAGCTCAATAATCACCATATCTTCATCAAATATGGTGCAGCTATGAAATGTAGGTTTCGCAATGAGAGCACGCGCACCACCCCTCCCCTCCCATTCTGTGACTAGTTTTACGGTCTTATGGTTACGCACATTCTCCATGGTCTTGCCAAATACAGCGTTATTCATGAGCTTGTAGAAATTTTTCTCAAACTCATTTTTCGATTGTTTCCGCATATTTGTATTGAGATCGATATATGATTTTAACCATGGTGATTGTGCGAACCTTAGAATCCGATGCACTTTCACCAGCTTCAAACCAAATTTAATGCATTGTTTTAAATTACGATAGTGCAGAACATATTTTTCCTTGGGTAGTAGTGTTGTCGCAAGTTTTCTAATTTTACCGTCTGGCGGTATGAAATGCTCAGGACAGAGGGGTAAGTCCGCATGATGTTTATGAAGCTCTACGGGATAATGTAAATCTACCTCTAGAATATAACCGATTGATGCATCGTCCGGATGAGTCATTACATCAATGGTATCATTTTCCCACTCGAACGACCCACTCGGCAAATGCTCACTCATAGCTGCACCATAAAGATTGTTTACATCGAAATACATCAGATACGATTCTGCTTTGCTTGAATCAAAATCTTCACCCATAAATCTATTGTTTGCTCTAGCATAGCGATTCGAGCACTGTGCCACACCACCCCTTATACTTTTCTCAATGAATAATATCATTTCCGGATCGTCTAGAAGTTGAAGATTAATTTTGGTCTGCTTTAACATAGCATCGAAAGCAAGCCCCGGTGCGGTGTAATAATGCAAAGGATCCAAGTTATACGTTTTGAAGCAGCTATCACGGAAATTTTGAAATATATCGGCCAATAAAAGCACATCGGTTTTCAGATACAAATCGGAATACTCGCCCAACGTTTTCAAATTGAACTTGATCCAAACATCTTTTGCATGTTCATAATCAGCATCGGTAATACCTGCGGCACTGAGTTTCGAATAGAAATCTTTTTTATCGGGTAATTTCGTTTCGTTGAGTTTTTCCCAAGAATCAATATACTCGTACGGAAAGACACCTTTACGAATCATCAAACTGAATTCATCCTGATCGCTGTAAAATTTCCGTGTTATTTTCTTATCAGCATCGTCGACGTACGATGCTAATTTCTCTATACTGCTAGCCATGAATCGGAGTGAATCTATGAATCTCAAACTAATCAGAGTACCATCGACCTTTTTTGTGAATGATATGTATTTTTCCTTATTGATGGGTAGCAACGAAATGTGACCGGGAAAAGTTGTAGCCAGAGATTTTATGATAAAGTGCGAATCGTAGCCCGATAAATTGTGAAAAACCACCGGAATCGTGTGCGACTCTTGAAAATTCAGATTGCATCGATTGTGTGCAGCCCCGCGATATTTACCCGTGAAATGACAGTGATCGCGACATTTCTTCTCCTCCGGTGAAAATGGCTTCTCACAGATGTAGCAATTTTTTGCGCGCATGTGACGATCGCGTTGCATCTGATTCAACGCTTCCATTGGAATTACATTTTTTATACGAGACTCTACTTTTACGGATAATTCACGGAGCTCCTCGATGAACCATTTAATGCAATCAGATCCGCGGTGGCTCTTGTATTCCGATAATGCATCATCGTACACGCAATGTGTATAATACGCCGCACTATGCGGAATATGCTTTTGAGATTCTTTTACCCCAGGTTTCATCATGCATTCAAGATCGGCATACACGACAAACGGCACAGTGCCTTGATTTTTAAAATTGGAAAATCCCAACGTGTTCTCCTTGGGGAATTCCATTCGCACTTTATTTAACCGCATGCAATCATGTCTATGATTTTCATAGGCATTCCGTACGTTAAAGTGACACAAGCATCTATCACACAAATATTGTGCACATTTATGATTCGACAATTGCATGCTAACCAAACGTGAAAGATTCTTGATCCAAGTGAAGTGAAATCGTGGCTTGAAATTATCTAAATCGTTATCATCTAGTTCGCACCCACTTTCAACCATAAGCAGGTGGATTGTCTTCTTATCTGTTACATTTTTACTTAAATATAGCGGGGTAATTATACTATTATTCAACTTTTTGTCGCTTTGAAAAGTTTCCGATTCGATTCCATATACGTTAATGCTCAAATTGTTCAACTTCTCTAATTTTTCTACACTATGCAGGGTGGCGGGAAATTTGATACCTGTACAATCTAGCTCCGATATGTACCGTTGATAGCTGTGTGTTCTGGTTGCGTTGACGTCTATGGGGTGGAGAGCTGCGACAACGGACCACAGCAAACATCGATCATCGTCGTTCTGCACGTTGACCACCGCTTTCTTCCGTTGAATATCCTCAGGTAGCTGTGTGAATGTCGAGAGTCCACCACGAAAAGGCTCGTATCGGTTGATGCAGATCACAGCATTTATGATCTCAATCATACTCCAACCAGAATCTCGTTGTTCGAAATCCTCCACCATGGTTAGCAGAGGATTCGTTACATTATCAGTGAACCAAGTTTTCAGATCCGTCGACGGAAGAATCGTAGCGTTGCGTGTGTTGAAGTTCTTTACTTCCAGACTGATCTCATCGCTTTTTACGTTTTCAAATTTACACGAAACACCCACATTCACCTTGATACTTCCTTCTTCGCGCAGCACATTTTTCAAACGTTCCATCGTTACCACCCCAGCGTCAGTCAAAAATCTCGCCAAATCTTTATGTCGAAGATTTGTCACGGTTCCGGTGCGTATGCGACACTTGAAGGCGCTCTCCATGTCATCCCATCGAACACGGTTATGAATATCATCGCCAATATTACCCCCAACAATAGTCGCACGGTGTCGTTCAAATTTCACCACCAACGATTGAAGGAGTGAAATTATATGTTGTAATCGTTGTTTTTCACTCACACACAGTTGAGATTGCGTCAAAATATTGTTCAAGAATTTGATATTTTCTAGTGCAATGTCACGCCAGTGAATAAAAATATTTTCATTCGCCTGTTCTGGTGGTAGTGTACACAGTAACTTGTATGCATCTTCCATCATCTCAACGAGATTCATGTACATAGCGTTGTCCATTTTTTCTTCGTAGAATTTCACCGTCAAACTGACACCGTACGATTGCTCACACCCACCATAGGGTTGGGGGTTTTCTATATGCACGCACTCCCACCCCTCCACCGTTCAAATACCATGGAAATTCAAACGTTTCCAACCATTGGTCAAGGGTTTTGCACCCGGGAGGGTTGGCATCTTTGACACCTCCATACGAAAAAAAATATTGTCAGAGTTTGCCATTGACCAACCCCACCAATATTGGGGGCGTATTTCGGGTTTCTAGTTGGGTATAAAAGTGCGAGTTTGCTTTGAGTTTTACACAATCCGCAGCCAGACAAGAGGAAGAAATATTGAAAAACAAGGCTGAACAACCAATTTGAGGGACAAGAAGTAAGTATCGTTGTTCTTTGATATCATAGTCTACATGATTGGTATAGTTTGTAATTGATATTCCATATTACAGACATGGATCATGAAATAATAGACGCCGACAACTGGCAGGGTTGGGATGACGATGGGGACGATGACGGCTATGAGAGTTCAGATGAGGTTCGCTGGGTGAAAATTTTTTATGACGATGGCTCCCCGATGTGGATACAGTTGAGACCACGAGAGGAGGAGCCGGAGTTGGTGGAGGAGGACGAGGAGGAGGATTGGGGGAAGGAGGCTGATAATGAGCAAGAGAAGAAGACTGAGGATGAGGAACAGGTGAATGAGGAGGAGGAGGAGGAGGAGGAGGAGGGGGAGGGGGAGGGGGTGGAGCTGGGGGAAGAGAAAAAGGATATATGTACATAGTTTAAAGATTTAGAATAAGTTATAGCTAGTATATATCTATATATATATATATATATATATATATATATGTACATAGTTTTAGTTAGTTTAAGGCTTAGAATAGGTTATATATATGTACATAGTTTAAGTTAATTTTAAGAAAATTATTACTCTAGAATAGGTTAGACGTGTGAAATTTCTAATAAAAACATGTGCATATAATCAGATGATTCGCTTCATTGCTTGCATAATATAACACCTTGTCACTGTTCAAGCATTTCAGCTAGTATAATTCGTGTATAAGTCGAGAATTCGAATATTTCGGAGCGACCATCTTGGATGGATTGTCGGTAAGGGTGAAAAAAAAAAAAAAAAGATCGGCAATCGTTGCCATGATCCAGAAAGCGAATCGGTAGTGGCGCCATCGCACGACGGAAAATTGCAGCCATCCGATTGTCAGCAAACAGGAGATCGGTAATCCTTACCGGTCGATATGCAGAAAAAAACATCGGTAATCGTTACCATGACCAGAAGGCGAATCGGTAGTGGCGCCATCGCACGACGGAAAATTGCAGCCATCCGATTGTTAGCAAATAGAAGATCGGTAATCCTTACCGGTCGGTATGCAGAAAAAAAGATCGGTAATCGTTACCATCACCCAGAAGGCGAATCGGTAGTGGCGCCATCGCACGACGGAAAATTGCAGCCATCCGATTGTTAGCAAATAGAAGATCGGTAATCCTTACCGGTCGGTATGCAGAAAAAAAGATCGGTAATCGTTACCATCACCCAGAAGGCGAATCGGTAGTGGCGCCATCGCACGACGGAAAATTGCAGCCATCCGATTGTCAGCAAACAGGAGATCGGTAATTCATGCATCCGAATCGTTACCATCAGACTATCGGTAACCAAAGATCGGCAGCGATTCGGTAGTGGCGCCATCGCACGACGGCAAATCACAACCATCAGATTGTCGGTAACAAAGATCGACAATCGTTACCATCCGACTGTCGGTAACTTACCCCACACGACCGGTAACCTACCCTCACAGATCGGCCGGTAAGGAAGTATGATCCAGAACCCCCTCATTACATCTACTCCCAAATAAAAGCCAATTAGTTTCTTATTCCAGATTTGAAATTAATCAAAAATATTAAAAAACAGAGGAGCTATTAGTTGAGCGCATCAAAATTCCTTCACTGTAAGAACTAGCCATATAACGTTCACGATGCCATCGTGCTACATTTGTTTGAAAAATTCCATATCTGTCAAAGCGTTGATTCTTCATTACAAGCTTTTTCATGATTTTCAATCTAATAGTATATTCCGATGTATAGAGAACAACTGTACTAGAGATTTTGATAATGTATACGTATTTACGCGACACCTGCGAAATAAACATGGCGATGATCGTATCCAAGCAAAAGCAAAAAAAAATTTAGATATGAAAGAAAATTTTAGCCTACCGGAGAGTCAGTCTGACCAATTAAATATTGGTAATAATGACTATGCAATCAGAGAAAATCCAAATACATTTGAGCATGAAAATCATCGCGTTGACATATTGAAGCACACTAATTGTATTGAGGCACAAGTCTTATTATGCATTTGTAGATTATACACAAATCGAAGAATGCCTAGAAACATGATTCAATATGTGATAGAAGAAGTCATAACATTATTTCATGACTCGTTTTCAACATTGATAAGAGATCAAGTTTTGACGTCTTTGAAGAGTTTAGGTGAATCGGAATTAAATGTTGCCAATATACAATCAATGTTTGATGCTTTTGGAAATCCGCTTCAAAAATTTTCTACTGAACATTTGAGGATGAAGTTTTTTAAGCAAACGGGGTGTTTTATTCGAACAGAAGATGTTATAGTTGGACAAGAACTTAGAGATACGAATGTCAATAACCAGGTTGTAGTGCAAACCTCTAATGTCATTATTAAATTTATTCCATTAGGCAAAGTTTTAAAAGCTTTTTTCGAGTTGCCAAATGTTCTCCAGCAAACGTTAGAATATGTTGATAGTTTATCAAGTAACGATGATATATTACAAAATTTTACTCAGGGGAGATTATGGAAATCAAAAATCGCACTATATCCGAATAAAACTGTGTTGCCATTATTCATCTACTTTGATGAGTATGAAACTAATAATCCTCTCGGGTCCAGGGCAGGGTTAAAGAAGTTAGGTGCCGTTTATAGTACAGTTCCATGTCTACCGCCCCAATACCAATCCAAGATGGAGAATATTTTCTGGACATTACTTTTCCATGCCGAAGACAGAATCAAATATGGCAATGCAGTCACATTTCGTGAATTATTCAAAGAAATTAATTACCTTCAGGAAAATGGGATTTGGATTGAAACACCAAACGGCAGTCGTCAAATTTATTTTGCACTAGGATTAGTTCTTGGGACAATCTTGGCATGAATTCGATTTTAGACTTCGTTAAAAGCTTTTCAGCTAAACATTCGTGTCGCCATTGTAGTGTTGCGAAAGCAAACCTGTCCCAACATAGTATTACTGAACTTCCACAACTTTTACGAACAAAAGATTCTTACCATACAGATGTCGATTGTGATGACTTGACTAAAACTGGCATTAAAGAGGAATGTGCTTGGCACGAAGTGAAAAATTTTCATGTAGTGGAAAACTCCAGTGTAGATTGCATGCACGATGGTCCGGAAGGCGTTTGTAAATTCGATATGCAGTTAGTTTTACTAAATTTGATAGATTCACAACTTTTTACTTTGGACACACTCAATTTTGGAATAAAGAACTTTAATTACGGCCCTATAGAAAAACGAAATAAACCACCCGTCATAAGAAATCTAGATAATATTAAAATGTCAGCATCCGAAATGCTCTGTTTCGTTAGGCATTTAACTTTAATTATAGGAGATCTAGTACCAGAAGATAATCCCTATTGGAAGCTATATTTGATATTGAGAGACTTATTAGACTTGATTTCCGCACCCTTTTTACAGAAAGAGTGTTCGGGTTTATTGAAAGTTCTCATCGCTGAGCATAACGAATTGTATTTAGAATTATCTGGACGAACTTTAAGGCCAAAAAATCATTTCCTGGTACATTATCCAAGGATACTAAAAGATTCCGGACCATTGATTCATTTTTCTTCAATGCGATTTGAAGCGGCACACAGAAAAGGAAAAGTCACAGCAAATGCCACAAGTTCACGAGTGAATATTATTGAAACTATAGCCTTTCGAGAGCAACTACAATTATGTGTACGTTTACTCTCAAGAAGAGGTTTTCATGACGAATTTTCGATGGGACCTGATACAAATAAAAAAAAAACCAACGTTAAGTTGTTAGACGCATTGCCAAATCTTGTTCCTAATACATTCCGAGGTGATTGTACCTATCCTAAGTGGGTTACCGTTTATGGGACTATGTATAATGTTGGTACCGCATTGTTTATAGATTCTATACCAAGCATTGGTGTGATACACAAAATTTTAGTAAATGAGTATAAGTGTGTCTGTTTTATGCTGTGTAAATGTTCATCTGTTTTCTACAGCAAGCACTTTCATGCCTATGAAGTGGTAAAAGGAGATGAATTGATATGTGTAACACTTGAACAATTAGAATACCCTATGCCAACTTTCATAGTTCCAATAGCCAACGGTAAATCTTATAATTCACCTCGTTACGCGCTTTAAAATGAGTTATCTAATTTACATGTACATATTGTTGATGAAAAATTCTACAAAATAAGCTACATCAGTAATATGTACGTTAGGGTGGCCCGAAAAAGACGAATTTTTTTTTTCTTTCTTCTTTCTTACGAAAATAGTTTCTTACAAAAATATGTTAGTTTATCATGTTTTAAGACCCCCCTCCAAAGCGCAGCTCAAAAAAAAATTTTGAGAAGTCGCTCAAATTTTTTTAAAATTTCCAAAATCGTCGAAAATTGATTTTTTTTTCTCATTATTTCACTATTTTCTACTATAAAAATGATAAGGATCCTGAAATTTTTGAGTCGATGTTTTGATATTTAACCCTTTCAGGCTGACCCCAAAATTTTTTTCTCACGTGAATAGCGTTCACAGGTAAGCGTCTCCGGGATTGAATACCTAATACTAAGAAACCGTCATCCCTCCCCTAAAAGTGAGAAGCATAGCCAGTCTAGCTGGTGCTTCTGTGTATGCGTGGCAGCCGTACGAAACAGACATGGGGTCAAATTGACCCCCAGTGTGCACAGCTAAGGTGTTTTAGTGTTTTTTGGTTCCACGTAAATTATATCATCTTGCACTACAGGTAAGCAGATGCAAACGTGAAATGTGTCCGGAATTGTTTTTTCTTTAATCTAATATAAGTTGTATATAGTGTAACGTGGCAAAACGTTATGACCTCCTCCTATTGAGCCTGACGCGCGTACAGAGCGTCGTACACCGATTTCGCTAGTTAAATTCTTGCCGCCTTCCTCCCGCATGGCTGTCTTGACGGTGTACTGCTGTTCGCAGCTGACCGGCAAGGATCAGCGCTTGTAGGACGAACGCCGCAGAAAGGAACTAATGATTACGGAGACGATCCTCAGTCTATTTCGGAGCTCTGAAGGAACTGCCTGGAGCAAATCTCCTGAGCGGAATAGATAAGAGAGAGAGAGAGAGAGAGAGAGTGAGAGTGAGAGTGAGAGTGAGGGCTAGCGAGCCATTAGAGATAAGTAATTTGTGTTGTGAGCGTGAGTTCCCCGGCACGATCTTGCGATCCTGCAATAATTCTCGGACGTCGGCAAACGAGTACTTGGATTACCGCTGGGTTACATTCGACACTTGCTTCATCCCCGGACCAAGCGCGGAGCTTGGAGGCTCTTCCCCCTGCGTCCCGGTGTATGAAGCAGAGAGCGGTCAGCAAAGGTAGGAACCAGTACATCTTTTGGTCCTGAGAAAACCCTGAGAGTCAGTAGAAACCAACCCGCTGGGACGTCTCCGACGGTTACCCGCGAGTCGTTGCTTTCGAAGGACTCGGTAGCCGGTCACGTGTTGTTTGCGCTGCGCTAAGCCGTGCTATCTAACATCGCTGCGCAGCCGACAGACGATTCTGTGTCGGTGCCATCTTGCCCGAGCTGTGTCGTCACGCGACGCACTCAGCTGCGCCGAGACCGAACTCCGGCAATCCCCCGCTAACCCCCTCCCCTCCCGTCAAGTCCGCGGAGCGTCACTTGCTGGCGAGAGCTCGCGAGAGCCACGCCGCGTGACAGCTGACTCGCTGGACTGCGGTGAGCGTGAGAGAGAGAGAGAGCCTCCGGCAGACAGCAAGCAACGACAGAGATTCTTTTCCTTGCTTTTGATTACTTTTATTTCATTGTTTAAATTATCAGAGTAGAGTAGAGTCAATTTCTTATAATTCATTGTAAGACGCCAGGTAGCGGGCGTGATCCAAATTCGCCACCTTTTCTTTTTTTCTTTTTAATAAAATTCGAGTCCACGTAATTCTTCTTCGGTGTCTTTATTCTACGCCCCCACGAAATCCCTCTACCCCTAGACTAGTTAGCCGTAAGCGAGTGAGAGAGAGTGAGGACTTCGAGCCCGAAGTCTGGCGCCCAACACGAGTTTCCCCAGGAGCCCCAGGTTTGTAGCCCGGCCTTCTCCTAGGTGTACCTGAACGTAGTCGAGACACCGGTTACAATAGAAATGGCGTATAATTTACGGCCGTGGAGCGTCGGGGACACGATTCGGGAGGAGCGGGAAAATGACTGCGGCACGAAGGAGTAATAATTATACCACATTTTCAAGAAAATGCACAAAATACAAGCTATGTATCGAAAATAAAGCAGATTTAAGATGATTATTTTTGAAATAGTTGTTGCAATCTCTCATTTCCCTCTTTCGCGAAACCTGAAAATCGACCAAATTCATACTCCAAAATAAATATACTTTTTGGAGCGGCCGCGAAGCGGACTATTTTTACCTTAGAACATGGACCCTTGTCTGTAAAACCCTGGAAGGTTTTTTTTCAAAACTCAAAATTGAAGTTTTTACGAGCATTTTTACCGAAACAGTGCTTTTTTTGCGTACCATCAACTTTGAGAACGTTTTTGAACAATTATAAAGGATTTTTTTGGAAATCTAACTTCACAGCCTTAAAGTTTGATCAATTCACTGCAAAAAGTGACTGAACCTTTTTTTCCAAAAAGCGCATAGTTACCGAGATATTGGAGGTCAAAAATGGCCAGGGGTCAAATTGACCCCATGTGCACTAAATGTTTTGCTGCGGAGGTGTGCACACTAAGGGTTAGAAAATAATCCTGGCTGAGCATCAGTATAATTATGTGAGTAGGTTTGTGTATGTGTAAATATACCTCGCCACGTTTCAGGAGCTTGAATCGTTTCTCAAATTTTAATCGCACCCCGATCTTAGGAATTAGTTCTTTGATCGTATTAGCGTTTAGTTCTTGAAAAGATTCCTCGTCAATTCCCTCTGCTAATTTAAAAATATTCAATTAACCATTTACGGTCACACTACCGAAAAATATCGGGACAGTCACACTGGGTCAATTCTGTACCCAGTCAGTTTTCAAAAAACGGTTGTGAGCAAAACTATCGGTGCGAATTGGTTTAAAAAATTACTGTACATGCTTTGAACATTAACCCTTAGTGTGCACACCTCCGCAGCAAAACATTTAGTGCACATGGGGTCAATTTGACCCCTGGCCATTTTTGACCTCCAATATCTCGGTAACTATGCGCTTTTTGGAAAAAAAGGTTCAGTCACTTTTTGCAGTGAATTGATCAAACTTTAAGGCTGTGAAGTTAGATTTCCAAAAAAATCCTTTATAATTGTTCAAAAACGTTCTCAAAGTTGATGGTACGCAAAAAAAGCACTGTTTCGGTAAAAATGCTCGTAAAAACTTCAATTTTGAGTTTTGAAAAAAAACCTTCCAGGGTTTTACAGACAAGGGTCCATGTTCTAAGGTAAAAATAGTCCGCTTCGCGGCCGCTCCAAAAAGTATATTTATTTTGGAGTATGAATTTGGTCGATTTTCAGGTTTCGCGAAAGAGGGAAATGAGAGATTGCAACAACTATTTCAAAAATAATCATCTTAAATCTGCTTTATTTTCGATACATAGCTTGTATTTTGTGCATTTTCTTGAAAATGTGGTATAATTATTACTCCTTCGTGCCGCAGTCATTTTCCCGCTCCTCCCGAATCGTGTCCCCGACGCTCCACGGCCGTAAATTATACGCCATTTCTATTGTAACCGGTGTCTCGACTACGTTCGGGTACACCTAGGAGAAGGCCGGGCTACAAACCTGGGGCTCCTGGGGAAACTCGTGTTGGGCGCCAGACTTCGGGCTCGAAGTCCTCACTCTCTCTCACTCGCTTACGGCTAACTAGTCTAGGGGTAGAGGGATTTCGTGGGGGCGTAGAATAAAGACACCGAAGAAGAATTACGTGGACTCGAATTTTATTAAAAAGATAAAAAGAAAAGGTGGCGAATTTGGATCACGCCCGCTACCTGGCGTCTTACAATGAATTATAAGATTAAAGGAAATTGACTCTACTCTACTCTGATAATTTAAACAATGAAATAAAAGTAATCAAAAGCAAGGAAAAGAATCTCTGTCGTTGCTTGCTGTCTGCCGGAGGCTCTCTCTCTCTCTCACGCTCACCGCAGTCCAGCGAGTCAGCTGTCACGCGGCGTGGCTCTCGCGAGCTCTCGCCAGCAAGTGACGCTCCGCGGACTTGACGGGAGGGGAGGGGGTTAGCGGGGGATTGCCGGAGTTCGGTCTCGGCGCAGCTGAGTGCGTCGCGTGACGACACAGCTCGGGCAAGATGGCACCGACACAGAATCGTCTGTCGGCTGCGCAGCGATGTTAGATACATAGACTTAGAGAGATAGACTGAGCGATCCGATAAGAGGCACTGAAGCTAACATTTAAAGGACAGAGATATGTCCGGAGTACTCCTCTCTCTTTTCAATCGGCGTCATGGTGGGAGACAACGGAGCAGTGGAAGTGGAACAGCCACAACTGCTTCTCCTCATTCTCCTCTATTGCCTCAATCCCCACCACAAATATCGTCAGACAGAGAGAGGAGTACTCCGGACATATCTCTGTCCTTTAAATGTTAGCTTCAAGCGGCCCATAAGAGCGCTCAGTCTATCTCTATAAGTCTATGGTTAGATAGCACGGCTTAGCGCAGCGCAAACAACACGTGACCGGCTACCGAGTCCTTCGAAAGCAACGACTCGCGGGTAACCGTCGGAGACGTCCCAGCGGGTTGGTTTCTACTGACTCTCAGGGTTTTCTCAGGACCAAAAGATGTACTGGTTCCTACCTTTGCTGACCGCTCTCTGCTTCATACACCGGGACGCAGGGGGAAGAGCCTCCAAGCTCCGCGCTCGGTCCGGGGATGAAGCAAGTGTCGAATGTAACCCAGCGGTAATCCAAGTACTCGTTTGCCGACGTCCGAGAATGATTGCAGGATCGCAAGATCGTGCCGGGGAACTCACGCTCACAACACAAATTACTTATCTCTAATGGCTCGCTAGCCCTCACTCTCACTCTCACTCTCACTCTCTCTCTCTCTCTCTCTCTCTCTCTCTCTCTCTCTCTCTCTCTCTCTCTCTCTCTCTCTCTCTCTCTCTCTCTCTCTCTCTCTCTCTCTCTCTCTCTCTCTTATCTATTCCGCTCAGGAGATTTGCTCCAGGCAGTTCCTTCAGAGCTCCGAAATAGACTGAGGATCGTCTCCGTAATCATTAGTTCCTTTCTGCGGCGTTCGTCCTACAAGCGCTGATCCTTGCCGGTCAGCTGCGAACAGCAGTACACCGTCAAGACAGCCATGCGGGAGGAAGGCGGCAAGAATTTAACTAGCGAAATCGGTGTACGACGCTCTGTACGCGCGTCAGGCTCAATAGGAGGAGGTCATAACGTTTTGCCACGTTACACTATATACAACTTATATTAGATTAAAGAAAAAACAATTCCGGACACATTTCACGTTTGCATCTGCTTACCTGTAGTGCAAGATGATATAATTTACGTGGCACCAAAAAACACTAAAACACCTTAGCTGTGCACACTGGGGGTCAATTTGACCCCATGTCTGTTTCGTACGGCTGCCACGCATACACAGAAGCACCAGCTAGACTGGCTATGCTTCTCACTTTTAGGGGAGGGATGACGGTTTCTTAGTATTAGGTATTTAATCCCGGAGACGCTAGTAGATAAACAAGGCCGGTTCTGGATCAACGTGTGTTAGTGCACACGTACACGCACACACACATGCGCGCGCCGTCCGTGTCCGTGTGAGGGTGGGAGGAGTCCGCGGACCCCTGGCGATGACGTCACCCGCCTCGACTCAAAATGGCGTCACACACCCTTGAGTTGACGGCACACACCCTTAATATCACGGCACACACCCTTAATTTGACGGCACACACCCTCGAAATGACGTCACACTCCCTTAATTTGACGGCACACACCCTTAATATGACGGCACACACCCTTAATATGACGTCACACACCCTTGATACGACGTTAGACTCTCGAACCTTCGATGATGACGTCACGCTCGGACCTCCAGAACTTTCGATGATGACGTCACTCGAATACCCTAGCGATTAACGGTTCCCTGTCTTCTTGGAATTTTCCGGATAAACATTTCTTGGAATTTTTCGGACAAACATTTCTTGGAATTTTTCGGACAAACATTTCTGGAATTTTCCGGATAAACATTTCTTGGAATTGGTACCATGTGAGATCTTTTGGAATGTTCTAGAATCTTACTATAAGTTTTTACTATAAGAGGTCACGCTCAACGGTTCCAGGAAATAATCTCGAACTCTGTGCAGAGAGAGACGCAAGACGGAGTCGTATTTTATCAACAATAGTCGCTACTACATCTATATGTTGTGTATGGTAATGAATTAGGATACATAAATATTCGATACAAGTATTTTATTAGCCGAATTACATGATACAGAATTTTTAATGATAGTAAAACTACAGATAGGTTGAATAGAGTTTTATACCAATTTCCTCACCCCACCACTTATGGGGTTGTATTCAACTACTCGATCGTGTAAGATCAAGCAGTATGCTGATGTTTCGGCAGGAAAGTTATTTTTTGCTTCAAACTCAAGACGAACGTCTACTGGTCCAAACTTGAGCGACTCGTTTTGCTTCGAGCAGTCGATGACGAACAAGGGAGCGTACTGTAGAAATTCGCTCTTTTTCAGCAAGGGTTCAGGTTCCTTGCCGTAATAAGAGGTTTGAAAGTTTGCGTACATCTCGTATAGCATAGCGTACTGATTGTGACTCATATCGAGATTCAGATTCCCATAGGGATAGCATTGAGAATTCAAGAAAAGCTTAACATCGGAGATATTACAGTGATCGAATTGGCTGGCATTTTTAGTCAACTTATTCTTCCGACCTGTTTGGAAACCTAATATAACGTATCGAGGTTTCTCCAGCTGAGTCGATGTTTTTACCGTCCAAACGTGTTTCGAGGTGGTAGGAAGCAGAGGATACTCGTACAATTCCCAACTACGGAAACTCATAGGGATTGGTGCATCTTTCTCGATGAAATTTAACAGCTGTACTTTTCGCTGGTCCGAAAGCTTAACGTACGGTAACAACCATTCGACTTTATCGATCAGAATTTTGAATTCTTCACCTTGAGTTTGCAAAACCGCGTTCGCATCGGTCTTCGAACGGGTCAAGATCAATTCGTGTTTAGCGTTGACGATGATCTTGCGATAGTCTTCAGCGAATCCTAGTATGATCTTCAGCGGTATGCACACATCAAAGTTACCGTCGACATCTACATGGCTTGCGTTCACATTGAGCCAACCAGCATTTTCCATCATCCAATTTTGTCCAGGTCTCAGGGAAGGGTAGCCTTTCATAAGACTCGTGAGACCTACGTTTTTGCTTCTGTCGATCTCAATAGCATTTATCTCATATCGTGCTTCTTCAAACAGGTGGCAAACACCGTTGTTGACCAGACTTGTGGTAGTCGACGGAGTTCCATCAGCCTTCACTATCTTTCCATACACATGCAACGAACTCTGGTTTGGTAACACGCACAGGTCTTGGTGTTGAACAGCGATACGAATCTCATCACTGTTATTGAAACTTGACGAGGCGTAAGGCTTGTGTGTATGAACCTCGTAGTGTGCGATAGACTCGTCAAAGACTACAGGCGTTTGAATGTTTAAGATTTCCTCCTCCATGGTATACAACAAATGATACAGATGCAAAGGAAACAACGATTTACTTTTTTCGCGTAACCTTGAGACCTAAGCTTTTTAGAAGCAGCACGTTCTGAGGTGTCAGCTCTTTGAGTAACGGTTGACGACTGACGTGTTTGGGGCATGCTATCGTAGTATTATAACCACTTCTGTTGTAAACTATTCCCATTATTGGGTCTTGATATGCAACCTCACAGTTATAACCTCTCCACGAAAATTGACCAAATCTCCGTCTTGATCGACTATACGAAGTTGGATGTGATCTATAGTCCTTACGGTGACTGGGAGGTAAATGACGTGAGACGGTACTTCAATGATCTTATATCCGGGTGGAACGACAGGGAAAAACTCGTGAATCGTGTGTACTTTGTGCTCGTTGACGTAGGCACCTGTTGTAATGTTGCACTCGACTCGCAGTGCGTTCACTTTGATAATGGTTACAGGAAGATCGGACTTGTGAACTTTATCAGCCTGTAGAATACGTGGCGTGAAACCTAATATACTTCCTATAGAATCGGTAGGCATAAAATTTACCGGGTGACTACATTTGATTTCGCTACACAGTGTATTGTTGTTTGGTTTGATGTCAATGTTGATACCTTTACTCATTAACACACCCTGTACGTAGCTTTCTATATCCTCTATTTCATAGCTACCGCTGGGTATAGTAACTACTTCATCGCCTACATAAATCTTATTGTGTCCGATATCTATATTAGGAATCGAATTGAAGGTTAACAATTCAACGAGGCCTAGACAGTAATTTTTGTGAGGGGAAAGTTCAATCGGAGGAAAGTATTGAGTCTCGAGGACAGAAGAGCTCCCCGATACGGTTAACGTGAACGAATCATCCATGACAGCGAACTGATGTTGAAGGATCATGTTGCACGTTTATATAGTCTACACAGAAAATTAAGACATAGGTGTCCACAGTTGAACGTATCGTAGTCTTGATATCTTTCATGGTTATATTTGACGCTACCAACACCAAGGTACTTGACGAGGTCCGACGGTGGTCGAAGATTTCCGAAACTGTCAAAGTAAACTACTTCGTTACCGATCTTTCGGTACGCGACCCAATGTGTGCCGGGACCATCTTTATCATCTAGATTGACGATCGCTGATTCACGCTTACGCGGTCCGTTCCTGGGCAAATCGTTCCGCATAAATACGCCGCGGAAATGTGGAATTTTCAAGATCGTTGCGTACTTCAACAGGTCCGTGTCAGTCAGAGCTCGTTGGGGTAGCGTCACTTTTAGTTTTTTGAGTGTGGTTTCAGGTGTAGACCTAAACCCTTCTTGTACGGTTTCAAGTGAAGTCCTTTTCCTAAAGCGATAGCTTCCATAGTCTTGTTGTGACGTTGACTCTCTTCCAGTTGTCTCTTGGCGGAACTTGCCTCATTCACCGCTTTTGCAATACCTGCTGCACCACCAGCCAACGCACCGGTAGCACTCAATCCAGCGAATAAAGGTATAAGGAAGGGTAAGAACCCTCCGACTTTAGACGGTAGTGGTAGAATTCGTGGAGAACGTACATGACGTTTACCACCTGCTTTTCTAACAGCTCCTCGTGCACCCTTCAACGCAGACTTGATAGCAATTCGTGCCGTTTGACCGGGAACCATAGACTGTTTAGCTGCATCGATAACCTTTCTCAATACCAACGGTTTCCTGATTCCCATGCCAAGCTTGGTTTTCGCTTTCATTGTGTTCGTCACAGCCCAAGCGGCTGCTTTTTCACCAATATTTGCGTCTGAAGCTAAGACCCGTCTCCAAGCTTTCTCGGCCAAGATCTTATCTGCCGCACTTCTAGCTTCAAGATTTTCTCGATTCTGCGAATAGGCGATATCGTGTTCTTTGCAGGCTGCGTCAAGGGGATTGATACCGGGATCACCGCGCGCGAGTCTCTTTGCTAGTTTGGTGCCAGGTCCGCAGTATTGATAACCAGGCAGATGTAACTCTACAGGAAGACTGTTGATGATTCTGTTGACCAGACCTTTCCCACAGCGCTTACGACTGGTCGTCTTAGCTTTGTGCACGATCATAGCTGCGCTTTGACTGAGGAATCATCTTTATAAACACACTATTTATACCTTTTACCGTTAGTCTGAGTCGAGATGAGGTTCGAGAAGCAGCCTGTCAAGTTACCTGTGACGAATTTCGATAAATTCGTGCAGGAGAATGTTGCAACTGAAAAACGGCACGGTGATTTGCTACCAAACAGCGTGCGTGCAGTATTCTGCGGTCCGTCAAATTGCGGCAAAACCAATGCGCTGCTCACCCTAATAACGCACCCCAACGGGCTGAGATTCGAGAACGTTTATATCTACTCGAAATCATTGAATCAACCCAAGTACAAGTTTCTGCAACAGTTACTCGAGGGAGTAGACGACGTCGAGTACTTTCCATTTGACGAGCATGAACAAGTAGTTATGCCGGACGATGCCCTACCCAATTCGATAATCGTCTTCGATGATGTCGCGTGTGAGAAGCAGGACAACATCAGAGCTTTCTTTTGTATGGGAAGACATAAGCACGTGGATTGCTTCTATCTCTGTCAGACCTATGCTCGCATTCCCAAGCATCTCGTGCGTGATAATACCAACCTTTTGGTACTATTTAAGCAAGATGAAATGAACTTGAAGCATGTATACGACGATCATGTGAATACCGATATGACTTACGCGCAGTTCAAGGACTTGTGCTCTGCGTGTTGGAACAACGATAAATATGGATTCGTTGTAATCGACAAGGACAGTGATATAAATGAGGGTAGATATAGGAAAGGGTTTGACTGTTTCGTGAGCATAAAACAGAAATAAATGAGAAGTGGGATCAGTAACGTTTCAGTCACAGCTGCGTCAACATGCAAGGTATTCGCGAGAAAAAAGAAGTCTTGCGTCATATCGCTAAAGCCAGTGCAGCGATTCGACGTAAGCATAGAATGTTAAAGTCGGGTAGGGAGACCGCCGAACAAACTATGAGCAATGTTTTCAAACCGGTCACTATACCGCTGCAACAATTGGTGGAAGTTTCTCAAACGGTTGCTAAGCCTGTCAAAGAAGAACCGATCAAACACGAACCGATCGAACATCAGCCTCGCAGAGATGATGATGATTCCTATCAAACAGCGGATGAGGAAGCAAACGAGACTTTACAGCCGACCGATGAGATTTCCGACGAGTATCTTGAAATGTTACAAGATGAGAATAGGAAAAGTGATCTAGATAATCTTTTCGGTGTCCGTAAACTCGCTCACGAGAAGCTAATGATAGGTGACTCACCGATAAGCTTTGAAAATGACTTTATTCGTGTAGGTGATATGCGCTTTACAAAGACCAAAGGCTTGTTTGAATTATTATTCAAAAAGATACCCGATGAGACCTACGTGAGTTCGGACGATATCCGAAATTATAAACAAATCGTATTTGCAACAAATACACATCGAAAATGGTATAAAAGTGATCAACCTGTTCGGGACGTGAACAACCCCAAGTTTACAAAATTCATTGCGCAAACGTTCACCATTCCGCTTCCACGGACGGGTCAAGGTTTGTTACCGGAGTTTATGATTGCTCGAGAAGGTAGAGGAACGGACTATGTCCACTGGGATGATCCCAATGAGCTGGTAGACCGGCTGCGTTTGCTTCTAGCTTCCCAAGCAGCTGGGAACTCGAGCCATTCCAATGAAATCGTATCAATAATCGAAGAATTACGTGAAGCTGGTATCATTTATTAATCAACACCCATTGTTTTCACCGTCATTTCCAAGATGAGCGTTGATGTGTTTGGACGGCAATTGGAGAAGAGCGCAGCCGCAGGCAGCCGTGGTCCTCCCGGTGTTGGATTTAAATTCACCGTTGACGGACATTACGATATAGACAATAAGAGACTGTGCAACGTTGCCAATTCTGTACAGCAAAATGATGCTGTTACCTTGAATCTCATGCAACGAGAAATCGTTGGTGTGAGAACCGAAATTCTTTCGATGATACATGCCTTGGACTCTCGCATAACGGATGCTCTGCGGAACCTAGGTACCGATATCGAAGCAGGTCAAGAATTGTCGACCCGCACCGCCAATATCATTTACGAGTTGGACACCAGACTAACAGTGTTGGAAAATGAACGAGAAAAAGCTAGCACTCGTGACGGAGCTGCATAAGCCAGCTCGAAAGAACTATCAACGTCGTCGTGTAGATGTTCGCGGTTTGGATGAAACCTGGCAAGCGGATCTCGTCGACATGACATCTTACGCAGGAGTAAACAGAGGCTACAAATACATGCTCACCGTCATCGATATATTCTCCAAGTACGCTTGGGTCGTGCCAATGAAGAGTAAGACGGGTAAAGACACGACAAGCGCTATGGAATCTGTACTTGTACAGGGACGTAGCCCCAAGAACTTGCACGTTGACAGAGGTGGAGAATTTTATAACTCGAATTTCGATTCTCTTATGCAACGATATAATATTAAGCTATACTCAACATTCAGTAACTTAAAGGCATCGATCTGCGAACGCTTCAATCGTACGCTGAAAAACAAAATGTGGATGCGGTTCAGTCTGCAAGGAAATTACAAGTGGATAGACATTTTATCTGACTTGGTTTCGGCTTACAACAACTCCAAGCATCGGACTATTCGAATGAAACCAAAAGACGTGACCTCTAGAAATGAAGAGACATTATTACAAAGTGTGTACCAAAAAGTTCGAGCGAGACCTGCCAAGCCGCCAAAGTTTAAAGTAGGCGACAAAGTTCGAATCAGCAAATATAAAAATGTTTTTGAGAAAGGGTATACGCCGAATTGGACAACTGAAATATTTACGATAATCCAGGTGGTAAATACTGATCCAGTAACGTACAAGCTTAAAGACTATCGAGATCAACCCATAGCAGGTGGTTTCTACGAACAGGAGCTTCTGAAGGTGAAGAACCCCGACATCTACCTCGTGGAAAAAGTGCTCAAGAGACGTGGAAACAAGTTATTTGTAAAATGGTTAGGTTTCAATAATACACACAATAGTTGGATAAACAAGTCTGACTTGTAAGGTTTATTAATAAAGAAACAATGTTTCACAAGTGCGTTTATTTCATTCTACACAGTCTTATTGTAACCCCACGGAAGCGTGTCTGTCGTATCAGGAAATATGATCCTCTTGTCGTCGTTCCAGCTCAACGCCAACTTCCTTTGCATCAGCGTATGAACCTGATGATTTTTGCTTTCAATTAAATTCTGACTCTTCACCAAATTCTGATGCTTCAAGGCGCATTCCATGTAATCGTTGAAAGTTATAGTTTTTAACGTAGATCCCTTGACTCCTTTAGCTCGTTTCGTCTCCCTATTTTCACCTAAAACCTTGAAAGAATATAATTTAGCTCTCAAGCCTACAAACTCAGTCATTATCTTCCCATTATTCTCGTCTTTCATTAATCCCAATACTTTTTTGTTAACCAGCGGCATCTTGTAAACATTTTCTGGAGGATAGTCGGAAGTGTCGAATCGATCCAAATCACATTTCATAAGTTCATATATATCGGGAACGGTAAAGTGATATATAAGGCTATCCGTGTCGGTATACATCAGTTTAGCTCGGTTTCCGAATCTGTTTATTATGTTATTATAATGAAAATCATAAATATAGGTTTTAGCAAGATCCATGATCGAAAATCCTGCGTAAATAGGTTTATCGAATTTAATTTTAGTACGATTTAATTCAATTATCGCCATATCTTCACCAAATGTAGTACAGCTATGAAAATTTGGCTTCGCGATAAGCGCTCTCGCACTGTATCTCCCATCCCACTTCGTAACTAGCCTCACGTCTCTATGTTTTCTAACGTTTTCCATAGTTTTTCCGAAAACGGCGTTGTTCATAAGTTTGTAAAAATTCTTTTCAAAATCATTATTAGACTTTTTCCGCAATTCAGTATTCAAGTTGATATATTCTTTAAGCCACGGCGCTTGTTTGAATTTTAATACTCGATGGATTTTCGTTAACTTCATACCCAAGCTCAAACACTGCTTCAAAACTTTATAGTGTATGACGTATTGCTGTTTTGAGAAAAGGGTAGTTGTTAATTTAGATTTATTACATTTTGAAAGAGGTGGGATGTAATGCTCTGGACACAACGGTAAGTCTTTGTGAGCGTCCTGAAGTTCTCGCGGATAGTCCAAATCTACCTCGAGTATGTAACCTATGGAGGATTCGTCCGAGACATTTAAAACATCAAATTGTTCGAAATTCGATAACCACTCGAAGGAACTATACGGTAGGAAATGACTCATAGCTGCACCATACAGATTATTAACATCGAAATACATGAGGTATGATTCGTCTTGATTCGGATCGCATGCTGCCCCCATATATCTGTTGTTGGCTTTAGCGTATCTGTTCGAGCATTGAGCTACACCGCCGCGAATGCCTTTTTCTATAAACATCAACATATCAACGTCGATAAGCAGCTCGAGTTCCACACTCGTGCACTTGAGCATCGCGTCAAACGAGAGGCCCGGCGCCGTATAATAGTGTAGCGGATCTAAACTATACGTGGACCAACAATTACGTCTGAAATTTTGAAAAATATCTGCTAAAAGAAGCACGTCCGTTTGTAAATACAAGTCTGAGTATTGACCCAAAGTCTCGATATGAAAAGTTTGCCAAACATTACAAGCGTGTAGATAATCATCCCCCGAAACACCTACATCATTTAATTTTGAATAAAATTCTTCTTTGGAAGGTAATTTTGTTTCCTCCAGTCTATCCCAACTGTTTACATATTCGTAGGGGAAAACACCCTTCCTCGTCAGTAGTTGAAATTCCTCGACGGTCGTACAATGCTTACGCGTGATTAATTTTTGCTCGTCATCTAGATAAGACGCTAATTTTTCTAGACTGCTCGGCATGAATCTGAACGAATCGATAAATCTGAATTTTGTAGACGTTCCCTTCACACTTTTTGTAAAGGATATATATCTATCCTTGTTGACCGGTAAGAGACTGATTGAACCTTCAAAAGCTACTGCCAAAGTTTTGATCAAGAAGTGTGAGTCATAACCTGATAAATTATGAAAGACCACCGGAATGATGTGTGAATCTTTATAATTTAAATTGCAACCTTGATGCGCTGCGCCGCGATATTTTCCTGTAAAATGACAATGATCTCGATGCTTCGAGTCCTGAGGTGTAAAGGGTTTTTCACAAATATGACAAATCTTAGCTGAATAAAATTCTTGTTTCTGATCGTGACTCAAGGATTCCATAGGTACGACACACTTGAAATAAGGTTCCAAAGCTTGAGCCAATCGCTGCAGCTCGTTTACGAACCATTCTATGCAATCCTTTCCACGGTTCATTCTAAACTTGGAAATCGAATCGTTGAAGGTACAGTGTAAATAGTAGGCGATACTATGCGGGACATGTTTTTCGTACACCCTTCTATTCTCGGACTCGGATGTGTCATCAACTGATTGTAAGAGACATTCGAGATCAGCGTAAATACAAAATGGAACATTCTCTTTGTGTTTAAAGTTTTTGAATTTCAAAATTCTATCCTTTTCGTCGGGTAATATTACTTTACATTTATTCAGATTCGTACAATCAATTCTGTGTCTCGTTAAACAATTTTCAGTTTGAAAATGACTCAAACATCTATCACATAACCAACTGCGATGGTCATGCTTTGAAATTTGTGAACTCAACAGACGAGATAAATTTTTAATCCATGCAAAGTGACATATTGTATTGTTATCGTCATCTATTTCAATGTTCGTTTCTAACATGAGGAGATGTACGGTAGGCTTATCAGATTTCGCTCGACTCAAATGAACCGGTACTATTTCATGTTCATCTATACCGTACACATTAATCGCTAAACCATTCAATTTTTCAAATTTTGAAACTTCGTTGAGACTCATGGGAAAATTCAAACCATCATACCTGAGTACTGAGCTGAAATGCGGATAAGAACTCGTTCTATTCACATTCATACCTGCTGGAAAAAGAGCTGCTGTGATTGACCAGAGAAAACAATACGGGTCGTCGTTCGCAATATTCACCACTGCCTTCTTATCTTGTATATGCTTCGGTAACTGTATGTAAGTGGATATACCTCCCCGTAGTGGTACATATTTGTTGATATTCACAGCCATATTTATAATTTCAATTAACGACCAGCCCGAGTCCTTTTCCTGGAAATCTTCAATCTTGACCAGTAATTTTGCTGTCACATTCTCTTCAAACCATTCGTCAATGTTCGTCGCTGGTAAAATAGCTTCATTTTTGGTATTAAAAAACTTCATTTCTTCGATAATTTCACCGCCTTTTACAGTACCGAATTTGCACGACAATACCACATTCACTTTCAAGTTTCCATCTTTCCGGAGCACATTCTTCAATCTAACGATGACTAGTTTTTTAGAGTCATTCAAAAAATGTTTCACATCTTTATGTTGTAGATTAGCTATAATTCCAGTTCTTATTCTTCCTTTGAAAGCTGACTCTAAGTCTTCCCACTTGACTCTGTCACTTCTCCGTGGTCTCCTTACACCCTCCCCCTTTTTTCGACATTGCTCGAACCGCGCCTTCAATGATTTCAGGATTCCTATGGTTGTTAAAATTCTTATTTTTTCTCCCACCGTTGAAGCGGTTCTTCGTAAGATTTTATTCAAAAGCCTGATGTTTTGAGTTCCGAATCTAATCCACTTCTGTGTTTCCGTAACCGATGATTTCTCTTTCAGAATTTCATAAGCATTTTGCATAATGCTGATAAGCTTAAGACATTTGACCGAGTCCATTTTTATAGTTACTAACAACAATTGTACACTGCAAAAGTTTAGGTGTGAATGGTTCGTAAATACTGACGGAGGATCATTTTATAGATCAACCCTCGCTGTCGAATTCTGAGAATTATGTAATTCGATACCTATATGTCGTTTACGTGAGAAACCTTTTAACCTAATTTTCTAAAAATCAAGATGTACAGCTAGTAAAGTGATAACGGAAACAAACGATAAAATGTATTCTTCTGAATAACTTGTATTTCCGCAAACGATAAGTTTGTCATTTGAAAGTTTTCACAAAAGAAATTCTAGAATATTCGACACTTGGCTCATGATTCAACTATCATGGAAGTTTCCAGCGCCTTTTCGCTATCGTATTAGTTACATCGATAAGTATGAAAGTTTTGCGCTATGATATTTAGTTACAAGTCTCGTGACCGGGATCAGAACCGTTCTCGAAATTGCACGTGTCTCTCTCTCATGGCGTCTTGTTTTTGATTTTAACTCTAAACATGAGTGGTATATAGAGGGTCTGATCCATGCATCAGCACGTCAGTCTTACAATTACGCTACGCTGAGGAAGCTCATCGACCTTACAATCATTACCATTACCAGTGATCCAGTTAAAATTTCTTCAGGTGAGTGTACTGTGATTACTAAGTTGATATACAACCAATTTAATTTCAAGTTTGATGGATTATACGTTGATTTTTTCTGTGAATCTTCTAAAATTTTCATGATAGTTTCAAGTCAGTTTAACCCTTCTTGTGTAACGGTAACGTCAGATCACTCGTGTCCGATGCTTAAAAAGTGTTTTAAAAAATCTCAAAAAATTCTAGAATAAAAAATAATTCACTATACCGCCGATTTTTTTATTCTGTACAATTCAATAAACGTGTCGGATGCACGAGGCTCCTCGCTTAAAGGTTAACGTAGGTTGAGAAATTTATGTTGACCTGTCATTAATTCTTTCAGAAATGGCTGAGCGTTTCGAATTCGTGATCCGAATCCCGAGAGAATGGTCAGAAGGAAACACGGATATCGAAGAACTAATGGAATCTGTACTAACAGCCGTCAGAATCGCAGAGGCTCAATCACCGGGATATTTACTCGTCATGGAATACCGGGGCGTCATGGCAAGACTAGAACAAGACAGTCGCGGCTGGTTTTTTGAGAAACTCTGATGAATTTATAAAAAAAAACGTACATCAAATAATAATAACAGTTATATACATTGAATACGCAAATAAAAAATGAAAAATAAAAGTTTTATAAAATACTGAATATGTCCGTTAAAAAAATTAAATTTACATAATATATTGAGCATGTGTATCAAAAAAATAAAAAAACTTATATTGAATGTGTATGACAAAAGAAAAATATGTACGTCAAAAAAAAAATGAAAAATTATATATATTAACAATTACACCTTCAATTTTATCCTAACTTATTGTATACCTCTATTTCAACCAAAATCCTATACCTTAACATATCTATAAATAATTTAATACTTTTGAATAAGTTTATTAGTCTTCATATAAATGTATGATTATTATTATTATATCTTTTGAGATGGTGCTCAACTTACTCTTCAAATAATCAACACATAGTTTTCCAATAATTTCTTTTATTAAATCATATTCACATGATGAAGCTTACAAACATATATTGATAAGTGTACATACATTGGTACGTGAAACTTACATCAAGATTCACAAATAATCAGTTTATTTACTAGTGAATTTAATGATACTGAGAATAATGTAATTAAAGATTTACACACAGTTGAACTCAATTTGGTTGTACTGGCCTCCTAGATAGCGCATCTGTAATCGATTCTCATCAGCAGCCTGCTCCATTTTTTGGAAAAGATCACCATCGTCGTTCAGGACTCTTGCCATGCGAGCCGGTAGAAATATTGAAAAGGTATCTTCTACATCAGCTGTTATCCTATCACCAAATTTGGTTTTCACTTTCCGCAAACCAGTGATTTGATAGTCTTTGAATACTTCCAAGTCGCTCATCTTCTTATTCGGTAGATATTCCTCCAGTCGAGCAATCTTGTTGATTTTCGTGAGGTCCATTATATTGAATCTTTTTTTAACGTTAGAGCTTTTACGTTAATTTTTCTTCCAGTGATTTACTTCGGTCTAAGTGTATGTTTTCGAGCTTTTTCGTGATACGATTCAGACGTGATCTGGTTTCAATTAAATGCTTCACTTCGTCAATGTTCTTCAGTAATAACTCAATTCGTATTCGCAATTCACGTCGAGAGATCCGGTTCATTTAAGGAACACTTGTAGATTGATGTTCAACCCTACATTTTCCGCTCTTTTATAGCTGACAACCCCTCCACTAATTTCCAGAGTTGGAGGTTGTTCCAAGAACTATTTTTCTGAGAATCGTGAGGCTAATCATATTTTTGCATTCCAAAGTAATTTGGTCTGATTGAATGCAGTTCTCACAGGGTGTCGGATGGTTCTAGAAATTCCGAGAATCGTTATGGAGGATATTCCACGAATCAATAGTTATCAAAGAATAGACTTGCATCTGCATGTTCTTCGTACAGGGATATCAAATTCTCACATGGTGCTGAATAATTCCAGGTCTACCCGAAGCTTCCAGAAGAGGTTCCGAGCCTATAAGTGTGTTTGACATTGTGGGCAATCTCTGATCATAGGAGTAGGTCCATCAAATTGGTCACCCTGCGATTCATAATGTATCCGACATCTCCGACAGCCTGCGATGTCTTTATCCTTCTTCATAGCCTCGGATAGCTTGTCCCACACCTCATCGATGACGTTCGACCCGTAAATGAGAATAAAATCTTTAGGCAGATAGGCGATGTCTTCCGGCTTCATTTGTTTCCAATCTCGTATTTGAATGGCTGTGTATAATGCTCTAAAGAGGGATGGTTTACACTCCTTTAAATACCAAGTTTTCAAACGCTGCACGATTTCAAAGGCGCACTGATATCTTGAGAGGTTCCCGTGACAGTCCCCATGCCAATGCATCACTTCGTAGTCTACGAGCCATCGAAGACTTGGACATCCCAATTCTTCTAAATCGATCACATGCTTCGATTCGTCGTTGATGATTTTTTCGATCCAATTTTTCTTCTCCTTTCCCTTGACGTAGATATAACTTGCATGCTCGACAACTTTTTGCACAACTTCCTGCACCTTATCGTAAGACATATTGCCAGCATTCCATGGTATTCCATGATGATTCCGCGTCAACCAAGCATTGACAGCTCTGCATTTAACAGATAATATTTTCCAAGCACATGGTGGCTTGAAAAGAATGCGTGCTAGACCTTGCAAGCCTGTTTCATCTGTTTGAATGGTAATTGCACCGAGTTCTTTTAACACGAATTCGTTAATGGGGTGTTCAAAGCCTTGCACATCTAATATCATCTCCATTGTAACGATTTATTTTCCGGGATGTAATTTTCAGAAATTCTCAAAGTTGACTAATTTTAACAAACGTTCAAGACTCATTCGAGAGAATGTGATTCTCCAGCGCGAATTCTCAGCTTTTATAATCGTTCACCCCTCTACTGGTCTTGAGGGTTGTATCTCTAATATGAGGTTTATTCGATATAATAGATACTTCCAGAATCTTACAGAGTGCTGCGCATGAAAGGACATTCCAGGAACTGTTTGTTTTCCAAGAACCATAAGTTATCGAGAAATCTGCCTGCACGAATCGCAGGGGTATCAAATAACAAATTTCTCAAATCACAAAGGGTGCCGATTCTAAGAAATGTTTGTCCGAAAAATTCCAAGAAATGTTTGTCCGAAAAATTCCAAGAAATGTTTATCCGGAAAATTCCAAGAAGACAGGGAACCGTTAATCGCTAGGGTATTCGAGTGACGTCATCATCGAAAGTTCTGGAGGTCCGAGCGTGACGTCATCATCGAAGGTTCGAGAGTCTAACGTCGTATCAAGGGTGTGTGACGTCATATTAAGGGTGTGTGCCGTCATATTAAGGGTGTGTGCCGTCAAATTAAGGGAGTGTGACGTCATTTCGAGGGTGTGTGCCGTCAAATTAAGGGTGTGTGCCGTGATATTAAGGGTGTGTGCCGTCAACTCAAGGGTGTGTGACGCCATTTTGAGTCGAGGCGGGTGACGTCATCGCCAGGGGTCCGCGGACTCCCCCCACCCTCACACGGACACGGACGGCGCGCGCATGTGTGTGTGCGTGTACGTGTGCACTAACACACGTTGATCCAGAACCGGCCTTGTTTATCTACTGACGCTTACCTGTGAACGCTATTCACGTGAGAAAAAAATTTTGGGGTCAGCCTGACCCCGGGGGCGCAATAAGGGTTAAGTTAAAAATTAGAAAAAGGTGAAAATTAGGTGTCAGATATTTGAGCCGAAATTATCCGCAGGTCGATTCTACCCAGTGTGACTGTGAAGGGTTTATAAAATATTCATCATTAAAAGCTGATAATTCAAATCTATGCACTTAATTTTCTCAGAATTAAACAATTAAACTCAATTGAACTCAGAATAAATTAATTTGAATTTTTTTTTACCATGGCTTCGAGAAGAGAATCTGAAACTGATTTAGGTTGATGGCAATCCTATGAGTTTTTGTAAGATAATCAAGTTACAGCTTGTAGCGAAAAATGAAGTGTTGGGAAGCATTTATTATCATAATTATTATATACTTACATTCAAATTTTTCAGTAAGCAGCTCCAGGGCGGCGATTCTGGATCTTTCCATGTTTATAGCGACCGTGCTATAATGCAGATAGCGACCGTTTATAGCGACTGCTAGCGAGCGCCGACGCAACGTTTTGCATAAAATCTGAGGGCTGCTAGATGACGAATGGAATAATGATAAACGCGGGGCCTGTTCATGAGGCTAGCGCTTGTAGCCAATGAGAACACTCTATCCGTGTTCGTTCGGGTGAGAGTTTTGTTACTCGATCGCTTCGAAATACTCTATAGTGTGTTCTTCTTCAACAATTTTGCGCGAAAAGTTTAAATTGATGTAAACCACTATTTAATGGGACAGCATAGAATTTATGAGTGAATATGAGGTAAGTACGTAATTCTGCCAGTTAACTAATTATTTTTATGCGGGAACAAATATTGTAGCGGCATGTAGTATTAATATTTAGCAAATATTATACAGTAGCGTTAATATATTATTTACCTTTACTGACTAGAGGGAGGCTGGCCTATACTAAAAATAGTAAAACATAGTTTATCATTTTTTAAAGGTGTAGAAAAGGTCCAATTAACAAACGCCCATGTCAAGTTGTGTAGTTGTTGTAGCTTATTGAAATTTAAGCCTCTCTCTTTAAGTTTTAATTCTCTGTGACCCCCTGCCCTGTAACTGCATAACGGAGTTTCATAAATCAGACAAGAATCATACAGGTACATTAACACATCATATAAATATTTAACCAATGACCTTTATTGTGTATTTATTGTATTCTCGCTGATGTTGACATTATTATAACATTGAAATGATTGTATTGCAGCAGTATTCGTATACGATATATAATTTTTTCGATTTTTTCGTTTTACCTTCACCAACACAATCAATTTGATAAAGTATTAAACTATATTTTCCATACAAATCCATCAAGGCAACTATGAATTTTACATAACTGTTGTATCATTTTCTATCAAATCATACATTTACATGACCATTTTCAAATGCCCTGACTTTTCCTTGATTTCCCTGATTCGCCTGACCCAGAGTGGCCACCATGTCATTAATCACCGAATTATCAATACACGCATTGTAAAAAGAATCTATACTATTTTGATTTCAATAAACCTATTGAAGTAAATTATTTTATTCATCGCAGATTGACACTCAAAGTTTGCGTGAAGCTGATGTCATCACTTGATGTTGCCTATAACTCTGCTTCCGGTGTCTTCAATAATACTCAATAATATGTTGATTTTTCACTAGGGTAGTCCCTAATTTGCTCGAATTCTGTTTTTATTGATCACATGGGCTGAAATGTCTATAAAAGCGTTGGAAAAAAAGTACCCGAAGCTGCAGCCTCATAGCTCAGTTATATGTACTTTGGCAAAGCTGTAGAATTTCACCATTTGAAAAACGTGCGATTACTTTTGACACTCAGAGTTGAGCTACGAGGCTGAAAATTCGGTTACTTTTATTTTCAGGAGACTTTTCAGCCCATGTGAGCTATAAAACAGAAACTTGACCAAAAAAAGGACCACCCTATTCTTCACACACACAGCACCTACAAAACATATAATATTTAGTTGGCTCACAATCAGAAATCATAATTTATTACAGTATCTTTGATTTTATATACTGAACATTTCCATTACTACCACAATTTCCATCATCTAAGCTACAATAGCACAAATTTGTGTTAGTTGTGCTTACGTTTCAAAGACATCCGATAACATCTATTTTGTCATCGATGTGATTAGCAGTCGTTGAGCATATATGGGTATGTACATATTCCATAATCCATCGTCACGCTATGAAGTTTATCTCATTGAATCTCCGGTGTAGTGAAGCTGTTAGCTTCGTCCGATTCATCATGTACGTTCAGCTTGATCCAACAGTCCATTCATCAGCAGCTATCTATAGGTTAATTTACTTCTTGTGATTATTGTATCCCAAAAATTAATTCTTCCAATGAACGGTATCTGTGTAACACCATGAGTGATTTGAAATTAAACGTCGCAGTGTACGGTCTGATTAAATAATGAATCAGAATCATCGGGTACAAAATATATGTATTTTTAATTATAAATATGATATTCATCTCATAAACAATAGTATAGAATTACAGACTCGGGCTTACCGCGAATTTAATGATCTTTTTTGTAGCGTTCAACCACCACAATCATGATCCATAAAGCATACTCATAATCGGTAACCTTTGGCGGTACCGATATTCTTGTATAACCTCTGAATGAATTTCACATTTATCACGATAGTTGATGATTTCAAAATCGTACTAAATTACGAAAATGAATTAAACGTTAGATAACAATGTGTCCGCACTACATGTCGAAGTTATATTTCAAATTCAATCGCATAATAATAATATTGATTTGAAAGGTTGAAAATTGCCACTTTTATGTCACATAAACACAGAGTATATAGATAGCGACCGGTTCATAGCGACCGGCATCGGCGCTACCCGTTTTAACGCCACCCTCCGAAAGCGTGAATAGCCGATCGTGGATATAGCGCCTAAAACAAACGAAATACAGTTATATAGCGCCCGGGCGGAATGGTAACTATCTAAGTAGGCGCCGCTCTTGACGCTTGTAATATGCGGCATAAGGGTTCCCGCCTTCCGGCACATTTCCCGCGAAAATTGGCCATAGCGTCGCTTTCCTCGCATAACTCGTGACTCCATTAGACGTGTGTCGAAGGCATCTCACGATATCGCAAAATATAAGATAATATTATACATTAATACTCACATCATCTTTCATTTACGAATCATACATATTGAAAACTTCAATCATTCATATTCATACATATTAATCTCATATTTACATATTTATAAAGAATTTGTATTGAATTTATTTTAGTCTGAGTTTAATCTGTTGTTTAATTAATTCTTTTCACTAGGTTTAGTTAGATTAGATTAGATTAGATTAGATTAGATTAGATTAGATTAGATTATATCTAGGTTCAGTTTTTAATAGGTAGCAGGTGCTGTACAAGATGGCAATGGGGTGGATAGCCGATGACGAGCTGAGGGCTGACGAAGAAGCGGACGCGGTGGCCGAACTACGGACGGATCGGAGACGTCTGAGGGACGAACAGGATCCTTTCGCGATGCCGGAGATCCAGTTCAGGGAACTGTTCCGTCTCTCCAGGGACTTGACGAGGGATCTTGTCGGAGAGCTTCGTCCGCACCTTGTTCGGGAAAGGTCTCATGGACTCTCTGCTGAGTGTCAAGTAAGCGACATTTTATTAGATTACAGTCACCTTAGATACGACGATGCCAAGAATCTTATGCCAATATCACATTGGGTTATATATAGGTGCTGTGCGCAGTCCGATTCTACGCTGTTGGTTCGTACCAGCGCACAGCGGGGAATTTTCACGAATTCATGGCCATAAATCGGGGGATTATTGGAACTTTACGAAATTTGGTATACTGACGTTTTTGAGGTCGCTGATTACGAATCCAATATCAAAATTTTGAAAAACAAAATGGCGGCTCCAATATGGCCGGTTAAAACCAAAATTTACCAATAAATTTGATTAAAAATCCACTTCCCGGAGGTTTTTGAGGTCGCTGATTACGAATCCGAAATCAAAATTTAGAAAAACAAAATGGCGGCTCCAATATGGCCGGTTGAAACCAAAGTTTGTCAATAAATTTGTTCAAAAATCCACTTTCCCGATGTTTTCGAGGTCGCTGATTCCGAATCCAATATCAAAATTTAGAAAAACAAGATGGCGGCTTCAATATGGCCGGTTGAAACCAAAGTTTGTCAATAAATTTGTTCAAAAATCCACTTTCTGGATGTTTTCGAGGTCGCTGATTATGAATCGAATATCGAAATTTTGAAAAACAAATTACAGAACCCAAAATATGTTTGTGGAGCGGTTGCAATAATAGATGATAGAATTGACTCGGAAATTTATGGAAAATAATTGCTTTCTCGTAATATGGTGAAGAAAGTCTTTATTACCAAAAAAACACAAAATGATTCTGCCGAAGCTCTTCTGTTCTTCGTCGTTTCGATCGCTCACTTGATGCAGCAAGGTCCAGTGAAAGACGACCTCGTATGCTGGCTTCACTCGGTTTCGAATCAGCAGAAAAGGCTATATCCATCTCCAGCCACTCTTGATTGTTATGAAGAAAATTTGTCTCCTTTCTTCCTGACTCTTTCCAATTTATGCACATTTTGTGAGGTAACTTCGAAAAATTCTGCCGGGCATCTTGGTGAATTCGAATCGCGCATTCACTTTTCTCCAATAACTTTCGCTCCAAATGTTCCACTTGCTCATTGTACTCCGCGGCCAAATGTTTTTGCAGTATTGAAAATATCTCCCTTCGCTTGAATGTGATAAGAGAAGCTCCAGAACCTACAAAGGAAGAATAGTATTTAATATCTATTGTCATGTCAGGGTCAACCGGTCGACCGAGTCCGCATAGGGTAAGGCAGCCGCAGTTCCAGGTAGGCCCGGTTTGGCCGACCAGGCAGCTCGCACGTCACGCCGCGCCGCGCGAGAGGCCTTCTCGGATCACGCATACGCTCACAAAAATTTCTCTGGAACACGCCGCGCACCTTTGCGCACTTTCATTGACACGCCATTCGAAAGCTGATACTCTAAGCTACATTTTGAAAAAAAAAACGAAGGCGGGATTCCGCGGGATTCTATACTAAACCTCTGTGCAAAGTCAATATTTACTTCCGAACGAAGGCACTTTTCAGGATTATCGTTAGACTACGCAAACATGGACAATAAATAATATTTTTCAATTGTAAAATAGGCAAAATTTTCTACATACCTTGAGGAAGAGTATCCATTTTGTTAAAATTCATTCACTCCTTCCACTACTTGGATATAAATGTTCAAAGTTGCGTGACAAAATACGGCACGGTTGACGCTTGTGACTGTCGCCGATAAAGGTCGACTTTGAACTGAAATATCTAATGGTCTAGCAGGTATAAAGGGTCGGGATAACCGGGATCTGACGCAGAAATTAGTTCTCGACCAATACCTGTGATCGTTATACCTGTATGGAATTTTTGGTTTCTCGATTTTTGGCCACGAATTCGTGAAAATTCCCCACTGTGCAGCGGTACCGGTGGAGGGAATCCGTATATTGGACACCTTGAACATAAATGACCAAGGTAATTCCTGCAAAGATCCTAAATATTATGTCATCGGTGCGCAGAGTTGATTAATATGCATTACAGTAGAACCTCGATTATCCGAACTAATTGGGACCGAGCCTGGTTCGGATAATCAAAAGTTCGGATAATCGAAATGCTATTTTCATCTCGAGGGATAATAATAAATACACGGAAATTTGAATCGACAAACGGTCTATATTAAACATAAATACATATTATACCTCTTTGATACACGGAACGCTTATTTAATTTTTTTGGTTTCATAAAGTCGTCCATATGACCGGCGGTTTTTGCAAAATCAGTGAGCAACAATGTATATTTTCCGGCAAGAATATATTTTCCGAGCCAATGTTCGGATAATTGAGTGTTCGGATAAATCATATCATGGTTCGGATAATTGAGGGTTCGGATAATTGAGGTTCGGATAATCGAGGTTCTACTGTAATTCAAAATTTAATTTCAATGCATGTCCATTTATATAATATATTTGTCATCACTCACAATAGACGTTTGGTCCACATCCAAACAATACCATTGATATCCATTTAACAGATACAATTTTGAATGCACTCAATGTTTTTGATTGATAAATTTTAGTGCGGTAGTAAGCCTGAAAAAATAAAAATGAATATATTTCAATTACAGATTCGCAATGCAGCTACTCACTACAAAATGATTCACCCACCACTTACACACCCGCCAACATACCATCAACCTCATACGACATACCATCAACCTCAACCTCATACGACATACCATCAACCTCATACGACATACCATCAACCTCATACAACATGCCATCAACATACACCATCGACAACAGTGCACACGAAGCAAACTCGTCACCGATACATATCACAAACACCGACTCGCCACCCACCAATACACATACTATCTATTCACCCACACATAACGCACTACCCACGCACGAATCTACACTCGATACATCTTTCGCACATACACAAATCACATCCACACTCTCTTCCAAGACCCATACACGTATTCCACCCTCACCGTCATCTCAATCACACTCGATCAATCAATCTGCCAGCAGAACGCGAACCAAAAATACAAAACAAATCGAAAAACCCCCTGCGAAACGAGCACTCATGACTCGCCCTGTTACAAACACCCCGACCATGCAGCGCAAATCTCGAAATGCACGAACGCGTATTGACGAGAAAGCTGCATGTTTCATCGAAATTCAGGCGAAACAAAATGAAATTTTAGAGGTAGGAATTCATATATTTCCAAAGTTTGAGTTAGCTCAATTGATTTAGTATGCTGAACAACAATAATTTAATTTCACCAGACAATGGCAGCTGCCATGTTACTAGCAGCACAAAACGAAAAAAGAAGGATTGAGCTTGGGGCGCAAAACGAGTTGACGAAAATTGAGATAGCGGGAGAAGAAGTAGAGATTAAAAGGCAAAAACTGGAAGAGCAAAAAAAAAATGAATGATAGACTGAGCGAATTGCTGGGAGTGTTGAAAAAAGATTGAGAAATTGTTAAATTCAAAAAAAAATGTTGGTTGTTGAATGGAACTTTTTTTTTTTTTTTACATGCGGTTAATGTAGAGTGCGAAAAAATAATTAGGTCGTATTTTTTTTTATTAGTTAAAAATCATAATTACGAAAGTTATACGTAATTGAATATTCCAGTTTTCGTAATATATAGATATCAGTGATTCTATAGAAAGTGGAATTTTTTGCCTAAAAAATGTTAACATGCTTTTTTTTGTAAATATGAAATAAAAACTCGTTTTTCTAATGACAGATGATGAATTATCACTGCTATGAGAAGGGCCAGTAAATTTCACAAGTATTTCAATTTTTATTAGCGCTTTTCAAAAAAATGCTCCCAGGGGACTGATAACGTGTACAGGGGACTAAAAAATCAATACGAATTCCAAATAGAACGAATATTTTATTGAAATAAAAAAATAATGGATAAACGAAATGTTACATTTATCAATGTGAAACCGAAAATAACATTTTTTTCGATGGAAAAAGTGAAAATTCTTATCACATACGTATTATTAACTTACGCATGTAGTACGTTTTTTTCTAAGCGATTTCTTATAGTATAGTAGGTTTTTATATAGTCTTATAAAATATTAGTTTTTATTTTACGGTAACTTTTCCCATAATATATAGTAAATTAGATTGAACAGTATTTGTTGCTCACACATTTTGCTTATACTATAATATTGAATATTCTTATTAAGTATTGCAGGGGACTGAGACCAGGGGACTGAGATTCTTCACGAAAATTGTTAATAACTCCGAACAAAATTATTCACAAATGTCATCATTGTACACACAGTTCAGGACAGACTTTATAATTTCATTCTATTCAATAAATATGAGACAATTAAGTAAATTTTAACAATAATACTTACCAGGGGACTGATAAATTTACTGTCTCCGCCACGTCTTCCATTAATCGAGTCGTGGTTGCTACTAAACAAAACCGATGTACATAAACAAATGGTACATTTTCGTTAACTCCAGTTTGACAATTATTCTTAGATGGAAGCAATTGATACTACGAGGTGAAGAATATCGAAATATTTGAATTTTGTTCGAAGCCAGGGGACTGAAGTCTCAAACTGGTGACAAGATTCACGATCGATTTTTATGTAAATACAATAATAAAAAACCGCAAACAATATTATAATCATCATCCACAATCTATGTAGTTTAGATGACATGAACCAAAATAAGTGAAAATTTCATCTTATGCTCGTGAATACGTTTAGTTATCTGAATTTTGCGTTGGTGACATGCCAGGGGACTGAGATTTGGACCGAACATGAGTGATTTTGACGAAGAAAAATGTAAAATTCCACGATTTTGTTGCATTGCCTACGTAGCCCAGTGTAGATTCTTCTGCGCCAGTACGAAAAAAAAATTTATTTCATGTTTCAAATCCCTATAAAATCGAGGAACGCAGAAAATCCCACTTTCTGTAGAATCACTCATATATCTTAACATGGGTGACGTCACAATGTTAAAGTTTTCAATCCGTTGTATCAACTTTAATATTTGTTCCATTGAAAAATGAAAAAATATAGCCTAATTATTGTTTTCTAAACTGCTCAAATATATAAAAAAAAATCCATTCAATAACCTAATTGTTCAAATAATAAAATTCTATTTAAACTCGTTACTCATCTTTGTAAATTGAAGTTTATCGTTTGTACGACGTCATTGAAACGGCGTAATCCAACGAGAAGTTTAACATCGATACTGAACATATTTCAGAGGCTATGAAGTTGTTGAGCTGCAAAGAAAAGGGATGAAACATTAGGATTAAAGACTTTTTAAATATATTTCAAGTATGACACAGCCTATAAGATATTTTGACTACTTATCTTTTTTGGATCACTGATTCAAGTTATACACCGACGAATTATACTCCGAAGTGATCGCGAATCACTTCGTTTCTAATTCGTCTGCCTTCTGCAAGACGGTCTCTCGCTTCCAGCGGTTCAGCACCTTGCACCGGCTCTCCAACGACAGGATCTTCCTGAACGTCGTCTACGTCATCTGCCATGCGGTAGTGTAAGCGCATATTATGCAACGTCACACAAGCATTGACGATCTTGCCAGCAGTTTGTGGGTCGTACATGAGGACCCGTTGCTATTGCATTGAAAAAATTCAACTTGAAGTTAGTTATGGTGCCGGCACTGTGAGTCAGTCCTCTAATCTTCAAAATAGAGCTAGTAAGGAACTTGTGACTAATGATAATGCAAAAGTAGAGTAGCTGACCTGCGACAAGCATCTGAAAATAGCCTTGATGACTCCGTAGCAACGTTCGATGACAGAGCGAGCCTTGCAGTGTGCTTCGGTGTAAGCAAACTCAGGCGTTCCTGCCTGAGCGTTCACTATTGGCGTCATCAGCCAGGGCTCCAATGGATAGCCAGAGTCTCCTGTTGGATGGTAAAATGAGACAATTGATTATAATTATTTACATATCTGTCAAAGAATAATTTTCATTGCGCATATAGTCACCTAAAAGCCATGTGCCGCGTTCTCCATCTCCGTAACACAACTCCATGAGTGTGCGGATTGGTGATTGCACCCATATTGCGGCGTCGTGCCGTGAACCAGGAAACCTGGCACTTACGTTCAATACACGTAGATCCGGATCGCATATCTGTAATGTACTACTTTGATAGAACTGAAGGTTTAATGTATCGTATCGTAGGCCAATTCCAACCAACCATTTGAACGTTAAGGGAGTGATAGCCACGATGGTTGACGTATGCTTCCTCGTGTTCTTGCGGGGCGAGGATTGCCACGTGCGTGCAATCTATGGCCCCGATTGCTCCTCTAAAAGGTTGTGGCGCAACGGCAAACTTTCGACGTGCTGCCTCTCGCTCCTGCGGTGTTGCTGGGAACCTTACCCATTGCCGCATTAGGTGGTCGTTGATGGCCTCTGTGACGTCATGCAGGCAGCGACTGACAGCAGTTTGGCTGATCGCGACCATGAAATCTTGTCCCACGGCTCGCTGGTACGAACCAACAGCGTAGAATCGGACTGGGCACAGCACCTATATATAACCCAATGTGATATTGGCATAAGATTCTTGGCATCGTCGTATCTAAGGTGACTGTAATCTAATAAAATGTCGCTTACTTGACACTCAGCAGAGAGTCCATGAGACCTTTCCCGAACAAGGTGCGGACGAAGCTCTCCGACAAGATCCCTCGTCAAGTCCCTGGAGAGACGGAACAGTTCCCTGAACTGGATCTCCGGCATCGCGAAAGGATCCTGTTCGTCCCTCAGACGTCTCCGATCCGTCCGTAGTTCGGCCACCGCGTCCGCTTCTTCGTCAGCCCTCAGCTCGTCATCGGCTATCCACCCCATTGCCATCTTGTACAGCACCTGCTACCTATTAAAAACTGAACCTAGATATAATCTAATCTAATCTAATCTAATCTAATCTAATCTAATCTAATCTAACTAAACCTAGTGAAAAGAATTAATTAAACAACAGATTAAACTCAGACTAAAATAAATTCAATACAAATTCTTTATAAATATGTAAATATGAGATTAATATGTATGAATATGAATGATTAAAGTTTTCAATATGTATGATTCGTAAATGAAAGATGATGTGAGTATTAATGTATAATATTATCTTATATTTTGCGATATCGTGAGATGCCTTCGACACACGTCTAATGGAGTCACGAGTTATGCGAGGAAAGCGACGCTATGGCCAATTTTCGCGGGAAATGTGCCGGAAGGCGGGAACCCTTATGCCGCATATTACAAGCGTCAAGAGCGGCGCCTACTTAGATAGTTACCATTCCGCCCGGGCGCTATATAACTGTATTTCGTTTGTTTTAGGCGCTATATCCACGATCGGCTATTCACGCTTTCGGAGGGTGGCGTTAAAACGGGTAGCGCCGATGCCGGTCGCTATGAACCGGTCGCTATCTATATACTCTGTGTTTATGTGACATAAAAGTGGCAATTTTCAACCTTTCAAATCAATATTATTATTATGCGATTGAATTTGAAATATAACTTCGACATGTAGTGCGGACACATTGTTATCTAACGTTTAATTCATTTTCGTAATTTAGTACGATTTTGAAATCATCAACTATCGTGATAAATGTGAAATTCATTCAGAGGTTATACAAGAATATCGGTACCGCCAAAGGTTACCGATTATGAGTATGCTTTATGGATCATGATTGTGGTGGTTGAACGCTACAAAAAAGATCATTAAATTCGCGGTAAGCCCGAGTCTGTAATTCTATACTATTGTTTATGAGATGAATATCATATTTATAATTAAAAATACATATATTTTGTACCCGATGATTCTGATTCATTATTTAATCAGACCGTACACTGCGACGTTTAATTTCAAATCACTCATGGTGTTACACAGATACCGTTCATTGGAAGAATTAATTTTTGGGATACAATAATCACAAGAAGTAAATTAACCTATAGATAGCTGCTGATGAATGGACTGTTGGATCAAGCTGAACGTACATGATGAATCGGACGAAGCTAACAGCTTCACTACACCGGAGATTCAATGAGATAAACTTCATAGCGTGACGATGGATTATGGAATATGTACATACCCATATATGCTCAACGACTGCTAATCACATCGATGACAAAATAGATGTTATCGGATGTCTTTGAAACGTAAGCACAACTAACACAAATTTGTGCTATTGTAGCTTAGATGATGGAAATTGTGGTAGTAATGGAAATGTTCAGTATATAAAATCAAAGATACTGTAATAAATTATGATTTCTGATTGTGAGCCAACTAAATATTATATGTTTTGTAGGTGCTGTGTGTGTGAAGAATAGGGTGGTCCTTTTTTTGGTCAAGTTTCTGTTTTATAGCTCACATGGGCTGAAAAGTCTCCTGAAAATAAAAGTAACCGAATTTTCAGCCTCGTAGCTCAACTCTGAGTGTCAAAAGTAATCGCACGTTTTTCAAATGGTGAAATTCTACAGCTTTGCCAAAGTACATATAACTGAGCTATGAGGCTGCAGCTTCGGGTACTTTTTTTCCAACGCTTTTATAGACATTTCAGCCCATGTGATCAATAAAAACAGAATTCGAGCAAATTAGGGACTACCCTAGTGAAAAATCAACATATTATTGAGTATTATTGAAGACACCGGAAGCAGAGTTATAGGCAACATCAAGTGATGACATCAGCTTCACGCAAACTTTGAGTGTCAATCTGCGATGAATAAAATAATTTACTTCAATAGGTTTATTGAAATCAAAATAGTATAGATTCTTTTTATAATGCGTGTATTGATAATTCGGTGATTAATGACATGGTGGCCACTCTGGGTCAGGCGAATCAGGGAAATCAAGGAAAAGTCAGGGCATTTGAAAATGGTCATGTAAATGTATGATTTGATAGAAAATGATACAACAGTTATGTAAAATTCATAGTTGCCTTGATGGATTTGTATGGAAAATATAGTTTAATACTTTATCAAATTGATTGTGTTGGTGAAGGTAAAACGAAAAAATCGAAAAAATTATATATCGTATACGAATACTGCTGCAATACAATCATTTCAATGTTATAATAATGTCAACATCAGCGAGAATACAATAAATACACAATAAAGGTCATTGGTTAAATATTTATATGATGTGTTAATGTACCTGTATGATTCTTGTCTGATTTATGAAACTCCGTTATGCAGTTACAGGGCAGGGGGTCACAGAGAATTAAAACTTAAAGAGAGAGGCTTAAATTTCAATAAGCTACAAGAACTACACAACTTGACATGGGCGTTTGTTAATTGGACCTTTTCTACACCTTTAAAAAATGATAAACTATGTTTTACTATTTTTAGTATAGGCCAGCCTCCCTCTAGTCAGTAAAGGTAAATAATATATTAACGCTACTGTATAATATTTGCTAAATATTAATACTACATGCCGCTACAATATTTGTTCCCGCATAAAAATAATTAGTTAACTGGCAGAATTACGTACTTACCTCATATTCACTCATAAATTCTATGCTGTCCCATTAAATAGTGGTTTACATCAATTTAAACTTTTCGCGCAAAATTGTTGAAGAAGAACACACTATAGAGTATTTCGAAGCGATCGAGTAACAAAACTCTCACCCGAACGAACACGGATAGAGTGTTCTCATTGGCTACAAGCGCTAGCCTCATGAACAGGCCCCGCGTTTATCATTATTCCATTCGTCATCTAGCAGCCCTCAGATTTTATGCAAAACGTTGCGTCGGCGCTCGCTAGCAGTCGCTATAAACGGTCGCTATCTGCATTATAGCACGGTCGCTATAAACATGAAAAGATCCAGAATCGCTGCCCAGGTCTCACTGAGCAAGCAAACTTTTTACGTTATCGTCTCCCATGATTCTGGGAAGGATTTCGCGGAGCACGAACACGTGCCGTCCGGTACCGAACTACCCTCCGTTCACGGACAGAATTTCCTACTGACTGCGTGAGCCGTGACGCCTGACGGTATCCGGTATCGTCAAGCGTCTTCGCATGATAGTCTAGTCGAGAAGTGAGTTTCCTGAGAAAAATAGTTCTAAGTCTCTTAAAAATTTGAACGATAGCTCATTCGATTCGGAATGCGATCCTGAAAAAGATGTTTTTTTTTTTTTATCCGGAAACAAAAATTGTAATTGTTATTAACAAAAAACAAACCAAAAAACAGGCGTCTCCAGTTTTTTACTATGGCTAAAAAAACTGTAAGAGATAACGAAAATTGAAAAAAAGCATCTTAAAGAGGAGAAAATTTCCAATAAAAAAGTCTGGACTCCCGGAACTGTATCTCCATTATTTATAATCTCAATTTGACGCTGAAAATAGGGTTCCGCACGGCCGTTTCAGCACTGACGCGTCGCCGCTGAACAGAGACTGCGATAGAAATTTTTTCTTTTTACTCTTAAATATTAATTTGAAATTTTTTAAAAATTATGCTATCATCAGAACACTCCAAAGAATCTAGTCCCGCAGAGAAAAAATTTTTAACTTCATTTTTCTAAAAGCTATACTATTGTTAATTGACTCATTTTTTTCGGACTTCTGTTTTCATAAATGGCAATATAAAAGTTTAAATAATTGGCCTAAAAATTTTTTACTTCTTGGAGCCCTTCTTATCTGTTGTGACGTTGCATTAAGTAATGCCGTCACAAGGTCGGGAATAAGGGAACGTCTAGTCGGCGAAACTCCAGGAATTTGGCAAACAGTTAGGGAAAAATAGAATTTAATTAACTTGCTTTTATTTTATGTAAAATCTATGTGAATCGGACGAGACATCCACTGCCGTGGGTGTGCTACGGTAAGACTAGACGAGGATCGGCGAGTACTGCACGGTGTGCATCCTTTGAATCGCCCAGAAAGCGTCGAAGGAAGTGCATCCTAGCGGTACCGAGGATCATCCGGTTCTCTCCCGCGGATAGACGGCGTACAGGGGTGTGCGAGAAGCACCTAGTCGCCCTCCCGTCATCCGACGAAGCTACCGCTACCGAAGCTAGGTGTCTGAGGGTGGAGTATAAGGTCGCGTGAAAACGCATTCACAGCCTCCCGCCCTCAGGTCACCATGATAGCAGATGGACCACCTACTGTCTCGACTACCGTTACCGCGGCCAGGTTGGCCTAGAAAACCCCCGGTGCAGACGTTCCGTTAACGGAGTTCTTCTCGTGATCGAGGCTCTCGTTGCCCAGCACGACAACCCTGGTAGAGGACCTGGCGAATTGACCGTGGTTGTAAGGTCGCCACCCCCCGCCAGGATCATTGGACGAGCGAGGTGTCAACGTACACCCAGCGTCAAGGAAACCGTCTAGAAGACAGAGCCACTTAAAATTCGTAGATGTCACCTGACGTAATATCGCCAATCAGGATCACTCAAAATCGAGGGATACATCCAGCTCGTCGAGCTAAGCACAGGACTCGACCTACTCTACGTTCAGCGCGAGTCAAGACTAGACGTTCGCAAATTACCGTACCGTACCGCTACCGTCCCGATACCGAGATTGATTTAAGGGGGTATTCTGGTCTAGAGACATGAATTTTAGGTAATTTTTGAAGTGCTGTAAAAAAAAAGCAAGCAATATTTTTAGTATCAATTTTTTTATACATTATTTATTCACATTAGAAGCATACAAAAAAAATTAAAAAGTAAAAAAAATTCAAAATTCCGTTAGTTATCAGCTGATGAAGTGGGGGGTCTCAAAAATTTGGTGCGTGACCATACCCACGATCTTAACTCTCCTAGCAATCTGAAACCAAAAAATAACAAAGATTATCAATCTATAATAATGTCGCAATGTCTGGAACTACGGAAAAGTTGGACAAAAAATTTTTTACAAAATGGCGACTGCCTAAAGAAAAAAATAATTTTTGTACCGCTTTTTTGGACATTCTTCGATTTTTTAAAAATAGTAAAAATTGAAATTTGGGGATGTGGATAGTTCCAGACGTAGACAAGTCTATAAAGAAGACTCTCTAAAAATTTCAGGTAAATCGGTCCAGTAGAACCTGAGAAATCGTGGGTATCGTTTTGAAAAAGACAGTTTCGAGAAAAACGCATTTCAAGTTTTGAGTCAAGTTTCCGGCAGTTTTACTTATAGAATGGTACGGTATACTTACATATTTTTAATCGGTGATTCCTGTATTATTTTATATTTTGCTTACACGTAGAACACAGAATTAATGATGAGAGTGTTGTAAAAACGGAGAAAAATTCGAAAATGCAATAGCCTACCGCCTATTGTTCAATTTATTCCGGTCGGGCCAGTTCAGATGCCGCGCCACAAAAACCGCTGTAACTCAGTAAATAATTGGAATTCTGCAAAATCCTTTTGAGGGCATATTCTTGAATGCCTAAACTTTGGAAATATGAAGAACGAAAAAAATCGATTTTTCCAAATTTCTAGACCAGAATACCCCCTTAATTGTGTTGCTAATATATAAAATATTAAAGCCTGTGTAAGTGCTATTGCAGCCAACATCAAAAAGGTAAGGCCAATATTGTTTATTGTGAAGGCACGAGGTGATTTCTACCGTTTAATGGTGATTTGTTAAAAGATTGTTAGACCAAGAGGTCTCGTCTCTCGTCTATCGTAATTTCGTTTATCGAAGTGACCTGGCGGCTAGCCTGAATTAATACTATTTCTTTCTGGTGAGCTTTTCTATCGTTATTTAGTAACGCCTCTCGTTACTAAGCTATTTTTCTGTAGTTCTCTACATTTTCTCTATATATTTTCTCTATAATTGCTTATCTGTAGTTTGCATTGCCTGTGTATTTTCCATTTCGCATATCGTATGTAAAACACTGTTTGCCAAACTCTCCTGGGGTAAAAACCGAGCGTAGGTAGCCGCGGAGACCGCATGGCTCCGCCCCTGCGTAATTAGTATAGTATTATTTAGTATAGTATGATCTAATGTTATATTTTCTATCGTAAATCTCGCTACGCACTAGCGGCGTACTTTTCATTCTTTCACTGCGTAAATTCTATTGTAAATTAAATTTATCCTACCAGATCAACTGTGTCGTCGAGAGTAAAATCTTTCTTTGATCGAGTACCGAGTATCGCTTTGTGATACGAGTAGCTTCTTAATTAATTAGGCATTATATCGAGTCAATCCAACGCACCTTTGTTCCCGGAATTATAAATTCACCCTATCGTTCTTTCTGTAGTTTTTTCTTTTTGATAATATAATGCCGTCAGGCTAATTGCAATATAGTAACTGCATTATAAATGGTGTACCCTGCCCCTCTACCTTAGAGCATAGCAGCTGAGCTAGCTGAATTATCGCCCGTCGATCCCAGTCTTTGTTTATTGTAAATATATTGTTAATAACTGGTACTAGGAAGTACCTGGCGCCCAACTTAGGTTTTTCTTAATTATTCAAGTAAGGTGGGAATCGCCGAAGAGTGGCGTAGTAGGGGTGTCCTCCCCCCTATCAAAAAGCTACGTTACACTGTATACTTAACAAGATTACGTAATAAAAGATTAAGAAAGTTCTTTTATTTGTTTGAATTTACAAAGTTCCAAAAAAATGATAAATGAAAAAATCATGGTCAAACAATTTTTCTTAAGGGGTTACATGGGTTTCGTCGGGTGAAAAAAGGCCTATTTTCAATAATTTTTTTTCTATATAAAAAATTATTTATTTAATTCAAACTTTTTTCTGTCTTATAGATACACATTGAAAGAAAAATTTCTGAGATTTTCAAAAAAAAAAATTAAAACTCCGCCAGTTTGACGTCATTTCCGGTGACCCTTCGAAAAAAAGGTGCGTCCGCGTTGTCAGCATAACTCCTGACAGGATCATCTAAAATGAATAAATAAAAATACGTGTTTTAGTTAAGACCATAAACTCGTGCTTGAACGAAGGAAAGAAAAAAAAAGTAAAAATTGGAATTTTGGCAGACATTTTTCCAAAAAAATGAAAATTTCGGTCAAATTTGCTTGACATTTATTTTTTTTCAATAGTTGTAATTGAAAAAAAAAATCCTTCGTTCACGCACGAGTTTATGGTCTTAACTAAAACACATATTTTTGTTTTTTCATTTTAGATGATCCTGTCAGGAGTTATGCTGACAACGCGGACGCATCTCCTTTCCGAGGGATATGACGTCACAATAGCCGAGCTTTTAATATTTTTTTCCCAAAATTTCAGAAATTCTTTGTCAATAGTGTATCTTTGTAACAATAAGAAGTTTGAATAAAATATTTCATTTTTTATATGAAAAAAAAATTGTTGAAAATAGGTCGTTTTTTTCCCGGAGGAAACCCATGTAACCCCTTAAGGAAAACTATGTTATGGCTGTTTTCACATCTAACAATCACATTAATAAATGTTAAAAAAAAATTTCTACTTCATTTGTTGAAAAATTATTCATCAACAAGTGGTCAAATTTAACATTTTTCAAAACTTTTTTTTTGTTTTTATATTGAGAAAAGTCAATCATGATTAAAAAAAAAAAATTTCCTTAAAAAAGTTTTTTGACCACTATTTTTTTCATTTATCATTTTTTTGGAACTTTGTAAACTTGTGATGGTCTTTTATTTTCTTATTTTTACTATGTAACATTGCATGTTACAAACTGCTCCTCACCCCTAAGAGAGTCCTTATTTAAGGGCCTTTGAGTGACTGTTTTTTTTACCGACAGAGTAAGCATTTTCGACGATTTTCACGACCACAATTTACTCGCCGGATCAATTCTCTATCGGTCCACTAATCACTCTGAGGTTTTGTAGGGATAATCCTCAAGTTATCAGCTAGCGCGCGCTGGTCTCCAGGAAGTAAATGAATGTAATTTCAATTAATAATCGATTTAATTATACGACGCTGCGGAATCAGGTGACACCAATACATCGCCGATACACAGAAACTGTGAAATAATAACATTATTTTCTGCATTTTTGATGAAAAGTCGGTATTCAGCTAGGCAGCGCGCGGTATAAACTGATATTAGCAATCTTCTGATATTATTCCGAAGTAGATCCAAGAAACAGGCGCAATTTGATCCGGCGAGTAAAATTCGAAGTGACAGCCAGCGTCGACACAAACACATGCAGAAACTGTTGTATAAAAGTAGTTGTTGCTTCCTCCGTGCGCTTTCTGTGATATCAGCGCCATTCCGTTTCAAGAAATTTTACTCATTTGTCAGTGGAGCTCAAACTCGTCACTAATAAAAACTGTTATTCAGGAGGAATATTTTATAAAATATAATTTATATCGACAATTTTTTTCATGATTTTTGAATCTGTATTATGCTGCCTATCCGCACAATCGATACCGAAATGTAGAAAAAAATGAGGACCCGAATATGTATACATATAATTTTACAAATAGATTGAGCGCCTCTACTCCGAGGCTCCGCCCATATCAAGTTCTCGGGCTCGATGCTAGAGGCGCCGTAGACGCTATATTATTTCAACAGGGTTCTCAATTTGCACGCCAATGGCGCGTTCCGGATGAGAAGTTGTCGGCGCTCGCTCAAAGGCCCTTAAGACGGAGGATCGCTAGAATGAATGACGTATGAATGTGTAGGATGACCCCGACCCATGCAGAAATTTCTTAGGGACACCCAATGTCCGATCAAATCCCGATCGGGATTCGCCATGGATTCCCCAAAACCGATGTCCCAATTGGAATCCAATTTGCATCAGCATCGGAACATAGTACGGCGACGGTGAGATAATTTTGGAACCTTGGTGCCACGTTCATTTTCAGTATACCTATTGGATCCCTATCTGAGTCCCTATTTACTCCCCACGACGTTCGCAGGGCGCAGATGGCGCTGCGTACGTGATCGTGGGGCATGGGATCCAGCTGGACCCAGGCGAGTTACACGTGTGCGACGCCAGTAAGGTTATCCTACTCAAACCATTTCAATATTTCCAATACCGTCACGATTTTTTAAATTAACATATATAGTCAGTCAGTCAGTCGATCAGTCAGAGTTCAGTTGTGTGACAGTATGTAAGAGAAGAGATATAATAAAGAATAACATAAAGAAGAATAAGTGATCTATTTCGTTGATATCCTAACAATGATATCCTAACAATATTGTTAAAAAAATTAGCTTCATAGTAAGTTATTATTTATCATGGATAAAGAGCAGAGTAAGCGAGAAAAAAATCGTGTGCATGCAAGTCGTTACCGTCAATTACAAAAAGAAATTCGACATACGTTGCAAAATTATGCTGAGGCGAACGCTTCAACTTCAAGTAAGTAATAATAAAAAATTCCCAATAATTCATAATTTATACCAAGTTGATCGATATTATTTATTCATCCAAAAATGAATATTTTTAATTCAAAGTTTTTAAAAATTCTTATAATTAATTCAAAAAAATAATAATGAAAAATTCATCACGTGCACATGTCAGTGCATAAAGAAGTTTCACTTCAACTAATGGAATCAATTTATGCATTTTGCAACAAATGTTTTTCTATATTTATATTTGCATTATAGGAGATAATGAACACATCGAATCAACAGATGTTGATTCTGAAGGCGCTTCATCCGGTAGATCTGAATTATCCGATCAAAATGTTTATGAGTCGGAGCCTCTGCTTCGAAGTGATAATGAGCAGGAAGCGCAGGAAGTTTTACATGACAATGATATGGACGTGGATGTGAATGTGGATGAGCAGAATCGCGATATTATAGATGACGAGAACGCTGAAGGGAGGCCACCGAATGGTCCGAGAGAGATCGAGCAGCTACGTACATGGGCTGTAGAATGCAATATTCGTCAGTCTCACCTCGATGAACTATTGAGAATCTTGCGAAGTCGTCTCATTCCCGAGCTACCGAAAAGCTCAAAAACATTCTTGGGGACCGAGTCGATGTCATATGAAATTCTAGAAATCGAAAATAACGATGGTACATGTACTGGTAAATACGTTTATTTTGGCATTGCGAAGGGGTTGCAGAAATGTGTGAATCATATACTTCACCCAGAAAGGACGATCTACCTGCAATTCAATGTCGACGGGTTACCGATATTTTCTGCGAGCAAAGTTCAATTGTGGCCAATCCTTTGTAAAATATTTACCAGTCCAGACGTCTACGAACCTTTTTTGGTAGCATTATTTTGTGGTGAAACCAAACCGTTTTGCGTTAATTCATTTCTTCGTGACTTTGTGACCGAAATGAACGAGCTCACAAAAAATGGGATCGTCATTTGTGAGATAATTTTCACTGTACGTATACAGTGCTTCATTTGCGATACGCCAGCTCGATCTTTCATGAAAATTACGAAAGGTCATGGTGGGTACAGTGCGTGCGAGCGCTGCACTGTTCGTGGGACTCGAAAAGAAAATCGAACAGTGTATGTAGATGTTGATTATCCCGAGAGGACGGATGAATCATTTCGTAGAATGGAGGATCGAGAACATCATACCGAAAGATCAGTGCTTCTCGAGCTTGCACCCCCCATCGATATGATCACATCTTTCGTGCTGGATTACATGCATTTATGCTGCATCGGCGTAATGAAGAGGCTCCTAGTTCAAATTTGGATGGAGGGATCTTTAAAATTCCGGTTAAGCCCGAGAATAAAAAAAGAATTATCGAGAAGAATCGAATCTTTACACGATCACATCCCCTGCGAATTTCAAAGAAAAATAAGAAGTATAAAATATAGCAACGGAAAGCAACGGAATTTCGTTTCTTCTTGCTGTATTGTGGTCCCATCGTGTTAAAAGGTTTGCTGCCGATCAGTATGTATAAGCACTTTTTGTTGCTCCACGTGGCATGCCGAATTTTATGTACAGAAGGTTTGGCACAAAGATCAAACACCCGAGCAAAACTTTATCTTAAAAATTTCGTCATGCTTGTGCCACACTTATATGGATCTCGCTCAACTGTTTTGAACATGCATAATCTTATTCATCTCGCCGATGACGCTAAAAATATGAAATGTAGTTTACCGCGAATTAGTGCTTTTCCATTCGAAAATATGCTCGGAAAACTAAAAAAATTGGTGCGTACACCAAATCAACCTCTTGCGCAAATCTGTCGGCGTCTTAACGAAAAAAGTTTTGTTGGGATAGAAAGAGCAATGCCTAAGGATCGAGTGCAAATAATTAAAAAAAGTCGTGAGATTATCAGTGGCATTGTGAACGTTCTCAAACTCAGGTATGAGGAGTTCATTTTAACGACGGATTCGCCAAACAACGTTGTTCTTTTGACAGATAACAGAATTGTTAAAATAACAAAAATTTTCTTTTTGGAAGAATCGTTGAACGATATTAAATTTAAAGGCGTTATATGGAAAGTCAAGAGAGAAATCTTCAAATATCCCGCTTCATCCAGTAACTTAAAGATGTGGGAATTGCATGCTGACTTTTCAAGCAGAACGGTAACTTTTTCTTCGGATTGTATACAGCAAAAACTTGTAAAATTAGTAGTTACAATGCGCCCAGATACAGAACAATTGCGAGTTTTCGCAATACCACTTCTGCATCTCTGAGTAAAAAATTTAAAAAAAAATGCAACATAGTAATTGTCACAACCGCTTCTTCCCGCTTATTAACGACGAAATGGACATGCATATGTTACAGCAGTGGTGTAATAAGAATATTTTTGAAAAGTGTTCAAGTTGCCTGTGAAAAAACTCAGTGGTATATAAGTGTAAGAGTGTAAGAGTGTATTAGTGTCCACGATGTCTATACTGAAAGAAGCTTTTTTTTTGTGGTTGGCACACTTGGGTTGGCACACTTGGGTTGGCTGTGGACGGCGCACACGAGCACTACTATTACGCGGGAATCGCTATCCTGATTCCCGCGTAATAACCGGCGTTTCACACGTGGACTTATTTCGGCTTCCGATCTGCATGTGGCTCGTGATTTATTACTGCGTGTTTGTTAAAATCGTTGAAATTATTCTCATTGTGCTTCGATTGTGCGGAAATCCTTCGTGAAATAGAATTAATTCATCTGTAAGTATTTTGAAAACATTGTTTCATTTGCATGTTATTGAAATAAGACCGATGGCATGATATATAACATAACCCCCAGTAATTTTTTTGTTTCAAGATTAGCGTGCGCACGTGCAAGGCAAGCGACGGTTATAATTTGGTTATACGCGACATTACACGGATTCATAAATAAACGCAGACAATGCTTGGACAGCAAGCAAGAAAAACAAGAAACCAAAAAATTATACCGTCTGGTACGCACTGCAGATCGTGCACGAATAATGTTTGTGTCTAACAATAAGGTTAATTACAATTACGTGTTTTTGATTTTTAGATTTGCCTAATGACGATGCCGAGTACAAATTTCAACTGATCCAATTTTGTGAAAGCCAAAGCACCGGCATCGCAGAAATCGACATTGTACCGGCATCGTGGTTGTCATGGGATAATAAAAAACAAAAGTGCGTCACTAAATATCCATCCCCACCATACAGCGCTAAAATCTGCATGCAGCTACAACGTCTAGTTGAAACAGAACAATCTCCGTTGAGCTCTTGGCCATGGTGGGAAATCACCATAAGAGGCGGTGCAAGTAAGAATTATTTTTATAAATCTCAAGAAACTTTAACTTCATTGAAAAACCTAGCGTAGCTTAGATTTTTTGATCAGAAATAGAATGAAATGGTCCAGCTACGCTAAGCAATCTTCAATAAGGACAAAAGTTTACAGAAAGTTAGCGTAGCGGTCTGCATGAACTCTAGACTCTATGTAGATGTCTACGGAGAGACTCAAGATCTATGCACATTATGATTTTTAGAGTATATGGAAGCGAATCTTATGGAAGAAGAACAAATGAATAAATAAATAAATTAGTCATTTTTCAATCCAAATCTTGATTTAATTCTGTAACGTATATCATTTTTTTCAGGATATACATACAATCAACTTGATTATTTTTTGTTTGTTCAGAAGAAATACACCTTTTAGAAAAAAGAATCAAGTTGATTGTATGTATGTCCTGAAAAAAATTATATACGTTACGGAATTAAATAAAGATTTGGAAACTTACTAATTAATTTATTTATTCATTTCTACTTCTTCCATAAGATTCGCTTCCATATAATCTAAAAATCATAATATGCATATTTTGTCAGTCTCTCCATAGACATCTGCGTAGAGTCTAGCGTTCATACGCAGACCGCTATGTTAAGTCTTTGTAAACTTTAATATCTGCAGAGGTTACCCAGCGTGGCTTGGACATTTCATTCCGGCAAAATAATTTAAGCTACGCTGGGTATTTAAATGAAATTGAAAAATGCACAATCATTTTCTCTTATATTATAGATACATACGAAAATGCTCTCGTGCGTATCGAGAAACTAAAAACATCGGCGTACGCCTACACGACGGACTCCGACATAGACCCGTCCACTAGATCGCAAAAGACCACCGATAAAATAATGAAAAAATCGGCCAAAGAACTCTTTGACATCGCAGAAGTTGAAGAGTTAAACGATAACTGGGAGTCGAATTCTGGTAGAATGTTCAGATATGTTTTATTATTATCAAGATTATTTTGTATTAATTTTACATTTTATTGTCATGTTATTTAGTAAACTTATTATATTGAGCTTATACATTTATTTATTTATTCATGGTCTAGATCGAGATGCGGTTGTTCGACCTAATTCTTCGGAATTATCGAACGATTCAGAGCCAGTTGTGCCAAAAATTTGCGGCAAAAAAAAGAAGCAACTTCGAGGAAAACCCGTATCTAAATGGGCAAATAAAGAGACTCGTAAGTCAGTATCAGACACGTCTTCATCGGATGAAGAGAACGTACAGTAATGTTAATGTATGGATGCCCAGCGGCTAACTTTTTTTCCGGGAACGAGTCTCCTTTCTGGTCTTTTTTATGTGCCTATGATCGATGGAGAGTCGACAGGAGAACTTGGGAAACCACGACGAAGCCTCCCGCCGCTGTCATTCCGCATTCGCATAACCTCTAAGTTCGCGAGAGCACAAATAATTTTAATAATTAATTAAAATTAAATTAATTTTTCCCGCATATTGTTCCGCATTTAAGACTCGATGGATGTGAAATATTTTATATAGTTTAACATATTACGGAAAGCCTAATGCCCGGAGCTTTTCCTAACCAATAAATAGAATGCCGGGAACGCTGATAAGGTTAACCTGTGCAGTAATTTAAACTGTTTTTAGATTCACTGCAACGAACCAGTAATAACCTTGTTGGGTATAAAATTATAACGATGACACGTAGTAAAAAACACGGGTTCATAATTTGTAAATTCATTCTGATTCTCATACTTGAAAATTTATTATCAATTAGTCTCATTTCACTACTCGCATACTAATCATCCATCCTTCTAGCATTTATGTCGATTGGGTTTATTTCGATCCCTCGACGATATGACTCGAACGAATTCCCACAATTTATAAGACAGAAGTTGCAGCAAGGTTCATTCTACGTTAGGAGCAATGCTCTTGAGAATCCATACACAGTTTCCATCGTTCGATCAAACTGGAACTGGCCTCAAAAATGACCGAGCTGCAGACGGAGATCTTGATAATCTATACGTGGGGTAGTTTCTCATCGTAGAACTATACTCAAGCTGGAAAGTGGCCTCGGGTTCAACTAATTAGTTTGATGTTTCCATTAAGCATTTTCCATTTAGCTTGTTTCAGATTTCAGTAAATATTTTATATAATTCAAATTTTTCTTCAACGAATATTAAAGACAAGACATTTCAATTATTTCAAACAAATGTAATACATTACTTGAATTTTATCTATCCCTCTAGATTGTGATTGACCCTACTTTGAAGGTATCAATCTAGTTGAGTCGTTGAAATAAATTCACCTCACTTTACAAATACCTCCTAATTTTATGTCTGAAAAATAATACATGAGATTTCTGAATATCAATGACTGAATGTTTTCATTAGCAAATTACATTTAATGAAGTATATCGCATTACTCATCTTGATAATCGATACATGGGGTAGATTCTAATTTTCAAACCGGACTTTAGGCTTTGGACACAAATATTGGTAATGGATACATGGAGTAGATTCTCATCGCAGAACTAGACTTGAACTGGCAAGGGGCCTGCAAGATGACTCCAACATTTGGACACAGATCTTGATAATGGATACAGAGGGTAGATTCTCCTGTTCAAACCAGACTTTAGGCTTTGACTTCGACTTCATATCGTCAAGGGATCGAAGTAAGCCCAATCGACATAAATGCTAGGAAGATGGATGATTAGTATGCGAGTAGTGAAATGAGACTAATTAATAATAAATTTTCGAGTATGAGAATCAGAATGAATTTACAAATTATGAACCCGTGTTTTTTACTACGTGTCATCGTTATAATTTTATACCCAACAAGGTTATTACTGGTTCGTTGCAGTGAATCTAAAAACAGTTTAAATTACTGCACAGGTTAACCTTATCAGCGTTCCCGGCATTCTATTTATTGGTTAGGAAAAGCTCCGGGCATTAGGCTTTCCGTAATATGTTAAACTATATAAAATATTTCACATCCATCGAGTCTTAAATGCGGAACAATATGCGGGAAAAATTAATTTAATTTTAATTAATTATTAAAATTATTTGTGCTCTCGCGAACTTAGAGGTTATGCGAATGCGGAATGACAGCGGCGGGAGGCTTCGTCGTGGTTTCCCAAGTTCTCCTGTCGACTCTCCATCGATCATAGGCACATAAAAAAGACCAGAAAGGAGACTCGTTCCCGGAAAAAAAAGTTAGCCGCTGGGCATCCATACATGAACATTACTGTACTGCCAAAAGAAATTGTAGCATCATCAGGTAGGAATTAATTGAAACGTTTCATGGCTATAATTTGACCGATTTATATCAATTAGACAAAATAAAAAAATAAACTTGCTAATAAGCTGAAAAAAGTTTGAATAGTACCAAAAAATTATTAACTTTGCAGCATCAATAAGTCGCATACCTCAGAGGTAACACAGGACCCCCCCCCCCCCCCCCCGAACCACGTTTCTAATTTAGTTTCATAATATATTCTTTAGCTCATGACACTAATAATAATCACAAGCCTGCGGCGTACGTGGAAAACTCTGCTCACGCAGATGATGCAAAAACAAAAGAATGCAAATCGCGTGCACAGCTGGGTACTGCCAATAAGTTGACGAACAATAATTTGTCGCCAGGTTTGTTTTATCTTTAAATTTATCGTTCATTTCTCTATCGACGTATCATCTAATTGCAAAAAATTTACTCAACTATGAATTCATTGCGACTATGTGCAATAGCACATAGCCGACGACGGTGAGAAATATGATGTATAAAAATGTGATACAAATTTTACAGATACTCTCTTTATACTAGGAGAGATTAAACGTCTCAGCGTACGTTTAAGCGCAGCTGTAGAAGCAAATACAGCTTCTATCAATGCTCTCCACGACAAGTTGACGATGAATGGTAATATGCTGCCGTCTACGAAAATAACTGTCGAGCAAGTCGACAAAGCAAATGAGCTCGATTTGCCATTTGAATCTTTGGACAAATTTCAAAAATTTGATCGCAAGCTCAAAGACGATCAGAATGTGAACCAAGTTTTGGTGAGTTTCTCAAAATTTTTCCTTTTATCCTTTGTAACTACTTTATGTGAAACTGTCTCTTACACGCTTGACTTCTTTATACTTATATATGGGGTACTCCATGCCAAAAATTAAACTTGAGCCATGATTGCCAAAATTACGACTATTTGAAAAAAAAACTTAACTTTTGCGCTGTTTGAGAAAAAGTTTTGAAAAAAATCATGAACACTCCTTTCAATTACTATAAAAACTTAGAATATCAGCCAAATCAAAAGGGGTCGCGTTAAAACCTCAGTAATGTGGCATGGCCCCACATAAAACCCCCCCGGGGCCCCGGGGAGGTGTGGTATGGCCCTGTATATAAAACTTCCCACAAAATCAAATACGAAGATTATCAGGGAACAGCAAATTATTACTTACCAAGATTTTATGCATTCTGGGATGTTTTATAGATCTCGTCGTTGAAGCAGCTATTGGATCGCAACAACAACGTAACAAAGAGCGTTACGAACATTATGCGTAAATTTTTCACGCGAGATATGGCGATTGGTTTCACCGCAAAAAAAAAAAATCGACGGAAAAATTTTGCTGAAGGAAACAAATTTTGGAAGTTGCATGATAGGTATTTTTTGCAAGCTGTTTGAAATATTTTTTGCTGTGTTTCGGTTACACGTAATATATCGCGTTACTAAAGCTAAAAGGGCGTATCGAAAAAAAAAAAAAAATTTTTTTCGTTTTCCTCATAGATATCCACGTTTTTAACATTCCCAAGTTGATTGGAGAAAATTTTTTTTTTTTTTTTCGATACGCACTTTTGGCTTTAGTAACGCGATATATATTATAATTATTCGATTTATTTACAGCTGCGCTCATCGACTTCCATACCCTAAAAGATGGTACTCCGATTAACACAGATGCTGTTTTGAAAGCTGCAGGGAGTGCCATATCCAATGCCAAGGATTGGGATGGGCGCAAAGGACGCCCTCAAAAAAACAACGACGCGAAGTCGTAGCTTCCGCCCTTTTTCTGATTTAAACAGTTCCTATCGTCGGCTGGGAGGAAGAAGGTGCTATCTCAGATTTGATTTGAAGAAGGTGCTATCTCAGTTTCGAGTTGAAGAAGGTGCTATCTCAGCTTCGCCGTGACATTGACTAAAGATTGTAAAGACGGCCAGGTTAATGGGGTCTATTGAAGCTCGATTTTTCAGTGGTGCACGACTGCCCTCTCGATGACCTCGAGCATTTTTAGCCGAACTATACTAACCGTCCCGGTTCAATGAATAAAACAGTTTTCTGATAATGACCTTACCATTCGGGCACACAGGGTAAGGCAGTTTAGAGTTCGAGGTCTGATATACTGACCTATGAATATATAGGGCATTCGGCGATTAGCAAACGCTCACCATCGGTGACCTTTTTTCCGATTTTCGTTTTCATGCTACATTTGCTCCGAAAAAATGTAATTTTTTTTTCCTCTCTCTTACACCGGGACACAAAAAAAAGTGGTCTGTATATTTGATCAGACCCATATATCTATGTGTATTTCGATGCGCTGAATCCGAATCCGGTGTCCGTTTTGCCCGTACACCCACACATTTTTTAGTAAATTGCAACAAAGCCTGAAAATCGCTGAAAATTGCAGCTATGAAAATGAAACAAATTTATTTTATTTAATACTATGTGTAAATTTTCGTAAGTCTCTTCGGTTTGGTCGAGTGAGCTATTGGAATAGATGCATATGTATTACCGTTATGAAGTAGAACAGCTTTTAGCGTTTATTGAAATTCACTCAAAAATGTGAGGGTGAACGGGCAAAACGGACACCGGATTTGGATTCAGCGCATTGAGATACATATAGATATATGGGTCTGGTCAGATGTACAGACCACTTTTTCTATGTACCTGTATTATTAAGTTCGGCAGTGATGCATTCTGTACACAAAATATAGGCGTTTTTTTTTTTTTTAATTCTGAAAATATTCCCCGAGGTTCGCCAACAAATTACGATCATTTTAAAATTGATAAGAAACCTGGATGAGTTTTCTTCAAATTGTTTAACACATTTTAAGAGAAACTTCTCGAGGAATGAGTATGGTAACGTATGGCACGCCGTTTTACTATTTAATCCCAGTATATTATTTTTACGGAACATGAAAAATAATTCCTTATTTATAAATGAATGAAAAATTGTTCTAAGCGACTTTTCATTATACAGGGTGAATCCTTTAACTCTGTCAACACGTCACGGGTATATTGGGGCTGCTCAGACAAGCATTTTGAGGTAACACACTTATGGTCGGAAACTCCTCCTAACGGCTGTGGAGGGCTTTGAAGATTTATTTTTTTATTTTTTTATTTTTTTTCTGGTACCCAGGGGTTGCTCGTAGTGTAATGAATCAGAGGTGATTATTGATGAATTCAAGGTGGCGGACACTTTGAACACCTACTGTAAAAGATCAGTTTAATGACGTGAAATTTCCGTACCACAAGAATTGTTTTTGTTGGTTTTTTCATTGTTCTAAAAGTTCTTCAAAGTTTATCGTTTTGTTGATATTACATAACAAATTTGTAAGTCGTCCACACCTGAATAAAACGTTGGGTCGCGAGTAATCACCTCTGATTCATTACACTACGAGCAACCCCTGGGTACCAGAAAAAAAAAAAAATAAAATAAAATAAATCTTCAAAGTCCTCCACAGCCGTTAGGAGGAGTTTCCGACCATAAGTGTGTTACCTCAAAATGCTTGTCTGAGCAGCCCCAACATACCCGTGACGTGTTGACAGAGTTAAAGGATTCACCCTGTATACCTACGTAATAAAAATACAATACTATTATGCCCTGACATAAAATTAAATGCTTATGCAAAAGAAGAGATACAGAAAACCACGAATTATAATTATGTTGTGACATAATTATAATTATTTGAGATTCATTTCTTACAATGAAAAATATATTTTTATTATCTTGTGACATAATAATAATTAAAAATAATTTAATTATGTATACAGATGATATACCCTATTTTCATTAAACACTACTATAATGAAAAATATTAAAATTATGCCACTACATAATAAAGTATCAGTCAATTTAATTCAAACCAGAACAAAAAGTAAATTCACAATTTCATTCATCATTTATCATAATAATAATTCATGAAATTCGATTATGAATGAAGTGATAATCAAAATTTAAAAAGATTTATGTCACTAGTAATGAATAACTTCAATAACGAATTTTAATTATGTAGTAACATAATTCTAATATGAATTATTTATCATGAAAATAAACCAAATGGTAACGACAAATAAAAATCATCCTAGTATATATTAATGAGTGATGATTTAATATTATCTCAGTACATAATTTTGATTCAAACATTATTATTATGTACATAATTTTAATTTCAATTTCAACCAAATTTTAGACCTAATAAAATCGAAATGTCATAAATATTAACTTCAAAAATATAAATGCTAATAAGCTAATTTTATTTATGTCCCCGCATAAAAAAAATTGTTGATTAAAATTATGTTAATTATTATGATAATTATTATGCTGATATTTGTAGTTATCGTGAGACATAACAACAACTAAGGTTTTAGATGTAACTTGACCAAAAGTTTTAATTTATTGTTATTCTATTATCTCAGTACATAATAATTATTCTAAAAATGTGCTATTTTAATTATGTAGTGACATAGAAAAAATAATCATAAATAAATAATTGTCATTAAATAATTTTATGACGATTTTCCTTCTGCGCTATTGAATAGTGAAACGACGTGTCATAGCTAACTCAATATTCGTTCAATTTCTACAAAGCTTTCCGCAACAAAGTGGAAAGAATGAAACACTTGATTATATAGGTATACGTATACCATTGGCCATGGGTTGTTGTTGTGAACTGAACAGAAGTTCTCACTCGGCACTCGCGAGGCTTACGGCCAGTGCATATCTGCGCGCGTAAACATTCTTCAGTCAACGCTGCGCAACAGCTCCCCGGTTAGGGTTTATGAATATTTATCTGTTATTTGTGAATTCCATACATGTATATTAGGGTGGTCCAAAAAAACATTTTTTTTTTCAAGTCTTATCAGCTCAAAAGTTTCTTTTAGGTATGAAAAATATTCTCAATTCAATTTCAAGTCTGATAACTTTTTACCTATTAAGATTACAAGAAAACCTTATGGAACCGTTTTTGTAAAAAGTTGAATTGTGCATCAAAATTGGAATAAAAATTTTTTGCGGACTTTTATGCAGAAAAAACGAAGAAAGAAATTTTTCATGTGTTATTTATATGGGAAAGCGGAAAATCGTTGAGCGTCTCGTAGACTTGAGATATCAAGCTCCGCTTTCAGGAGAATTTTTTCATACCTAGAAGAAACTTTTGAGATGATAAGAAAAAACCTTTTTTTTTGGACCACCCTAATATATACGAGGTGTTCCATACCATTTCGAACGGTCAAAAAGTTGCCCACTCTCAAAAAAATTGAAATTTTGTCAAATTAGTCAATTATATGAAAAAAAACAGTGTGAATTATTTCAAAATTTTTCTAGATAAGTACAAGGAAACTGCGATTGAACCATGTTATTAATCCCAATACAGTCCGACCCCGGAATAAGCGTGCCTAGGCCCGCAAGGGGAAGAATTTTTCCAAGAATCGCTATACCCCCACCACCCGGTATTCCCCACGTCTCTCTGCTGTTTTTGGCTCTTTCTTTATTTTTATGCGCGACCTCTCAATAAGCTCTCAATAAGTTGAGCTCGGCGCGCTTATTCAGAAGTTGGGATGCGAAGTTCAGCCCGAGCTGAAGTCTCAGTTGGAGTGGGGATACACTGTTCTTGGAATTCACCGAGAAACGGAGAAAACGCGCTTATTGCGGGAGCGCTTATTCCGGGTGATACGAAATATTAGACCGCCTAGTACCACTATACCTCCAATTTTTATTTTTTTATTTTTTTTATGTCTCCTGATTTTAGGAAGGCTGTCAATATGTACCGTGATATGAAAAGCCTAATTATCAATTCGAAAAAAGTCAAAGTGATATCGGTACTAGGCAATAGCATCTGATTTCAAATCTTTTTTTTACGAGGAAGGAATTTTTGTTTAACATAATAATTGTATAATGTTTTCTCGGCATGAGAATGTATCTTGTGGGTGACTATCACATTTATACAGGGTGTCTCGAAATCCGCGCATGTGCTACATACGGGCGGATTCCTTGCGAAGAATGGATACGGAATATCCAAGTAAAAACTTCCGCGAGGACTTAGTTTTCCTGTAAAAGCACTTATTAACGAACCAATCAGCGTTCATCTTTAGAAGACTGTCTAAAATCCCTATCGCCGTCCGCCTTATTAGCGCGAGCGAAACAATAATGTGTGGTGTTGCCCGCTCGCCTGTCACAACGCGCTCGTATACGTGAGCGCCACACATAGACAGATATACGAGCGCGTTGTGACAAGCGAGCGGGCAACACCACACATTATTGTTTCGCTCGCGCTAATGAGGCGGACGGCGATACGGATTTTAGACAGTCTTCTAAAGATGAACGCTGATTGGTTCGTTAATAAGTGCTTTTACAGGAAAACTAAGTCCTCGCGGAAGTTTTTACTTGGATATTCCGTATTCATTCTTCGCAAGGAATCCGCCCGTATGTAGCACATGCGCGAATTTCGAGACACCCTGTATAACTAAGCGAAAGGTTTTTGCACTAAAGGTGCTTTTTATGGGGATATCATAATAATAAAACAAAGCACAGCTTTAAAACAACGAATTGAGCCATTCTGAAAAAAATAGGTGTTACTGTACACACTTCAGAGTATTTTTTCAAATTTTTTTAGAAGAATCGAAAGTGACATACTGATCGAAAAAAAATATTTTTGTGTAACTTTGGTGCAAATGGGCATTTTTAAAACTCGAAATTTTTTTTCACAAAGTTCATGTAAAACTGCAACTTTGTTATCTCAAACATTTTTCTGTTGAATCAAATGCTCACGAGATATAACGGTATTTCGAAAATATTGAAATTTTGAAAAACTCGAGAAAATGCGATCCAAAAATTTTGAAATAATTCACACTGTTCTTTTTTTCATATAATTGAATAATTTGACAGAATTTCAATTTTTTGGAGAGTGGACAAGTTTTTGACCGTTCCAAATGGTATGGAACACCTCATATCGACGGCTCCGCAGAAGAAGCGGCTATCTCAGAAACTGCTTGGAAAAGCAGCCATCTCAGAAACTGCTTGAAAAAGCAGCCACCTCAGAATCTGCTTGAAAAAGCAGCCATCTCAGAAGTTGCTTGAAAAAGCGGCTACTTCAGAGGTTGCTTCAAAAAACGGCTATCTCACGATTTAAACTTTTTCGCCACAAATTAAATTGGTAGTACTGTCTGATCTAATTTCTAAATCAAATAAAAAAGCAGTTAACGGAAAATATTATTAGTATTTATTGTATTAATTACTGCTACCAATTTAATTTGTGGCGAAAAAGTTTAAATCGTGAGATAGCCGTTTTTTGAAGCAACCTCTGAAGTAGCCGCTTTTTCAAGCAACTTCTGAGATGGCTGCTTTTTCAAGCAGATTCTGAGGTGGCTGCTTTTTCAAGCAGTTTCTGAGATAGCCGCTTTTTCAAGCAACTTCCGAGATAGCCGCTTCTTCTGCGGAGCCGTCGATATATACTATAAAACCAATGAACACAAATCAAATAATGGATATTTACGGTGATCATCATTTTCGGGTGAAACGAATTTTGACCCCCCCCCCCCCCCCCCCCCCCCCGCACCACCAAATATGTTCAAATTCTTGGCTAACAATGTTCCTGAAACATCAGGACCTTAGCTCAATGGGAACACGTGCACCACCGAGTTTCAAACGTTCTATTTAGATAAAAAAATAGCCTTCACCACACAGCTCATTTTCAGGAGAAAAAAGAAATTGTGGTAAAAAACGAATATCTTCGATCACGTGGTTCAAATTTTTCGAATAAAAGTAGAAACAATTCGTAACTAATAATTTTGCTCTTCTCGTGGTTTCTCTGCGGGATGAAATATGTAACGAAAAATATTTCTCAGTTGTAAATTGTTATTAGTTTCGTAGAAAAAAATTAGAACTTTGCAATAATGAATATGTGTATTTATATACCCATTATAATTAATATGAACCAGCGGGTGATTTGGTTGATCACGATGGGCCAACCCTCGATCTTCCCGCCCAGAGAATATTCTTTTATCGGTCACAATATATTTTCTACGAAATATGATTGTGTTAATTATCATGATTATGATGGATCGTTCAATTTTTTCGAGAAGTGGATTGATGGATTGATTTCAAAATTCAATCAAATCTGATTGGAATTTTCGTGACCTTGGAATCAGATCTGAGTTAGCGCGAATCCTATCGATTGAGACCATCATCTAAATCCGATTATGATTATGATGGATCGTTCAATTATAATGGATCGAAAATATAAAAAATATGAAATGGGTTGAAAAATGATTCGTAGCAAAAAAACATGAAAAATGCTGGAACGGATATTCTCAACATGCATATTCAGTTCAATACATTCCAAAAATTGTTAAGAAACCAGCCAACGTAATTGGGTATTGATGGAAATGCCCTATATAATACAGTTGGTATAAATGACTCCATTTTTGTAGGCTGTGCAGGTCAAACAGTCGCACAGTCGATATATAGCAGACCTACTTATTGGCACAGCTAATAATAACCAACCCACTAGACGGTCCTTCCGTACCGACAGACCGGTCATTTGGAAATCTGCCATTACCTTCGTGCCCCGCGGTGCCCCCGGACCGGGCTTCAAAAAATTGCCCGTGGCTGGCCGTCTTTACAAATCTTTAGTCAATGGTATTACCCGTGTCCGAGGGCCAACGCAAAGCAATCCCGAGTCTGACGGACGGTCTTGGAATTTCGGTTCCCGGATCCGTAGCAAGATAGAAAATTGTATAGGCAAAACAGGCTTGGTTGATCACCCGGCTCTGTGGAGTTACCCGGCTTTGATAAAAATTATCCCAGTCCGTGGAAAAAACGGCTTTGATAAGTATACCTTATCCGAGTCCGTCTAGTTAGATAAATAAAGTTTAGGTCAGTCAGGTGGCTTTTGGAGGCAAACCCATCCTTTTCCTCACCTGTTGCCTTTTTGAGAAGTCCCGATAATTTCAGATTTATATCTTTTTCAACAGGAGACAAAGATACTCACATAACGACCGCTTTTGCCTCATTTTTACAAATCGCAAAACCGGGAATAGTTACAAAGTGTACTTACATCCAGGAAGAGACTCCATTTTGCAGAATTCGAATAACTCAATTCTACTTGAAGATTGTGACGTGGACTCTTTATATCCCTCGGAATATACCGGATCGATATTCCGAGAAATAGTCCAGCCGACAATTAACAACCCCGAGAGAAAAATAATAAAGAAGAAAAATAATAATTTTAAAGTTGGGCGCCAGGCGACTACTTCGCCACGAGACTCGACAGTTGATAGCAGGAAAAACAAAAAGCCTAGATTACTACAGAAAATGCGGCGGCTAGCTGCAGTACCGCGGAGAGAGGTCAGGATTTAACTGAGGGATTAGCGAATGAAGTATTTACTCGAGTAATTAAATTGCAATAAACAAAAACGTGCGTTTATTCAAAAAAAAAAAATAGAACATGAAAAATATGAAAAATATAACAACAGATGAGGTACCCGGGGGCACTTCCCCTCGGGTATAAATCGGTTACAGGCCCCGTATAGGCGGCCTGGCTATGTTTGACGAGCCTTACAAATAAAAAAGAACTAAATAAACGCTCCCACGTAGGGTGGCAATAACAGAAAAAAAAGAAGGAAAATTAATAAATGACTCGCCAAATAACGTCTACACAAAAAAAAAACGATAAATTAATTCTAAATCATGCAGTAGGAGATAACAGCGGTTATAACAATTAATAATCGATCATCTATCGGCTGAATAATGCATGAGACGGGCCTGCGGCCTGAAATTAACCCTAATTAACAAAATACTTGATTCCGCGGCCTAGAATTTGATTTATTTCTTTGCCGATGGCACAAACTTCACGAATTGACTAGATCCCTTAAATCTAACTTAACCTAACTCTGCGCAATAAACAACAAAATAATTTACGGATTCGACCAACGTCGATCTATTATCTATACTCGAAATCTCTGAACAATACACGAGGCTCGGCCTCGGTACAAAGTCTACCTCGCAGGGAGGAGAGAGCGCGACAGTGACCGGCTTCCTCTCTTGCCCTCGTGGGCAAATTATACAAAATTTCTTAATTCGATAAATACTCAATAATTAATCCTTTTAACGCAAGACTCGAACTCAAAATACTGGCATGGGACACTGATGACGGCTTTCACTCGGAATCCGGCTTAATTTGATCCCAAATTCGTGAACTAGCCTCGTGGCTGTGAACAAGCACGCGGCAGAAGGCCGTGGCCGGATTCAAATTATCCAACAGGTACAATTGCTTAGCGCTTACCGTCTTCCAGCCACCTACGGAAGAGAAGGCTCTCCCTCTCGAAATCCATCAGGATTTTCACCAAGCCTCTTCCCTCGGGGAATTCTCCACTCACACACAGCGGCTCACACTCAAAATAAAAGAAAAGGGAAAAGAACAGGTCTAGACCCAGCGGGTACAAAAGCTCAAGAAAATGCCCGTGCAGAAATTTGTCCTGGGCTAAGCTCGGGGCCCAGTTATATTGGCCCAACTTTTATCCGGGCCCTAGTGAGGCTGAATACCTGGGCCCCGTCTATGAATGTAACGCTTCCGATTCTGGGGCCAGAGTAATTTATTTTCCTGGGCCCCCATCGGTATGCCCGCGTAGCGCCTTGATATGCTAATCAGGCCCCTGATAAGCCCTCGCTACTTCCCCAGTATGATTCCAGTATCACCCTTACTATACATATATCTATTCCTCAATTTCGCCGTCTATATATAAATATATCCTGCCCTTATACGAAGAAAATGCTATCAGACTATTCAACTCCAAAAAAGACAACAATTAGCAACAACAGTTTTGTAAAAAAACCAAAGATATATAAGCATTTCTTTCTCAAGGCCCCCCCCTACTTAAAATCAATATTACAATACCATTTTTCAACGAGAGCTGCTCTGTGTTGCAATAATAAAGTCGCATAAATATATGTTAACATACAAGAATAATTATTTTTCTAAATAACTTTTTTATTATGACTCTTTACATAAGGTACCCGTGGGTAATAAGGCCTGTCGGGTAATAAGGCCTAAGTGAAAAAAATACTAGTTATAATAACCGTATCCGCTAAAGGCCACCCCAGTGGAAGCATCTTGCATGAAGATGTCACGACAAGCTTGTAGAGTACCAATTCCACCTTCCCTATCTTCTATATTTCATCATCTGTCATAAGTCGTCACGGCGCAACACAAATTGCTAAGAGATTTCAGTAAATGGTATTACTGATAGTTTTAAGTGCTATTAAGCAAAGCAATCTAGTCTTCTGACGTTTAAAAAGTATTGTTGTTAAACTTAAGTGATGATTGATGTCTAATACCAATTTTATTAATTATAATTTAAGTATTCCAGCATGTTGTAGGCCTTATTACCCTACCGTAGTAAAATAAGGCCTATTCGTATGGTTCTTGTAAAAGTTTAATTTTGTGTCTGTTTATGGTAAAAATTTCCATTACTCCATTATATTCCATAGAAAATGTATCGAAATATAGATTAGCTATACATTTTGATAATTAAATGTAATATTTTCGAGTTTATTTAAAATCTCCCTTAGCTAGGCCTTATTACCCGCCGGTACCTTATACTTTTTTACTTTTTTTTCACTTTTTTTTTCACGCCTATTATCGCCATGACATTATTCGGACTCATCCATCCTATCGCTAATTCCCAATAAACACCAGTTCGTATAAAAAACGTATATAAAGGTCATATACCCTACGTTTATTCAGAGGAAAAATGTTCCTCAGTTAAACTAATATTTTACGTTTTTGAGAAACGTGTATATTGAAGCGTTTAATATCGACAAATATAGTACGTTCAATATACGACTTGTTATTCGAAATTATTTCAATATTTGTCGACCCTTATTCGTCGTATGCACGTATAAAGAACACTCATATTATACGTATATATGTAGCGAACTTGTAACGGTAACAAAAAAGTTATATTTTTGGTATGCTACAGTTATGCAACGAATATTATCATTCACATTTTATAACTTTTTCCTCATGAGAATCGACTAGCATTACCAGTTCGCTTAGAAAAACGCTATCAGATTTTTCGACCTAACTGGGATTTGAACCCAAGTCCGCTCGCATTCGCTGTATTACTAGTCGCACGCTCTACCAACTACGCCAAACTACGCTATGGATATTAGTCCAATATTTTCCGATTTGTCGGAGCTCATGATTAAGGTGCCAAATTAAATTAAAATAAAAGGTGTTAGAAAATTGAAATTTTTTTTTTTAAGTGGCCGAGGAACTTTCGACCCCAACTTTTGACAGGGATTCACTCCGCGAGAAATTCGTCACGAATTTTGAATCTGCACCCTATATATTATACCCCTATGTATAGAAACATAACACTGATATTAATACCATGTATCATCTGTTATATTAGCATGGCCTAAAAATGTTACGTAACTTCGATATAACATAGGTCATATTACTAAATAGTCTTGAAGTTATAAAACAAATGCACGTTGTGTTTGCTGGGTAGTAGGGAGGACTAGAAGAAGTCTTCATTCAAACAGATATTCGACATTTTTGAGAAACGTATGTGTAAAACGTTTAGTATCATTGAATTCTGCACGTATAATACACGAATATTTTTGAAATTATTCCGTTATTTGTATTGGTCCTTATTCGTCGTATGCACGTATAATGGATATCTATATTATACGTTTCCAGTTACTATTGAATAAACGTGAGATAATTGTAATCTTTGTACGCGCAAAGTTTGCAATGAATTATACGTATATTATTCTGTAACTCGGATAATCATGGAAGTATCGCTACACTAGAACGTGTATTATACGCCTTCGATTTTGAATGAGTAAACGTATAAAACAGGTATTTTCGACACATCTGAAATTTCCGACAAAATACGTGTATTATACTGTAACTCGGACGATTGTGAAAAAATCGTAAATTTAGAACATCTATTATACGTTATCAGGTTCAGTTGAACTAACGTATGAAATACGAATTTTTCAAACGTATAAATGTTCCGTAACTTTGAAGTTGAATCGACGTTTAGGTATCAGTTTATTCGTTCGAAAAACGTGTATAACTAACGTATAATACAGATTAGTGCACCATGTTCGTACCGTAAACTAAGAACATTTATTACACGTATTTATTTTCATTCAAATCAACCTGTATGCTACGTATGCGCGATACGTAATAATTTCCCAAAAATTGAACGTATAATACTCGAGTCAGCATATACGTTTTCGTGAGATCCAATAAGAACGTGTTATATTTGTATAATAATGAATTGAAAAGACGTATAAATCAGGTAGTTACTATACGTCAGAATGATACGCTTTTTATACGTGTATAATTGAGAATTAGTCAACCATGTTCGTACCGTAGAATATGCACATTAATTGTACGTACATATTTTCGGTCACAGAAACCAATATTCTACGTATACAGTATACACACTTATTCTTCACAACTGAAACGTATATTATTCATTGATCGGAGGATTTATTCGACTAAAAAACGTATATCATATACGTATTTTCTATGTTTGTCAATAAACGTAAGTCGTAAACGTGTAATATTAGTACGATCATATATGTATACCAAAAATACACTAAGTATACGTATATGATGCGCGTAATATACGGACTGGTGTTTATTGGGTTGCTGCATCAACGACCGGTTCAGTACGCCTGTTTTCACGTCTGCGCACCGCACGATGACCATGCCAATCTTTCGAATTGCTCAAGCAGGTCGACAAGGCTTGATAGTAGTCCCTTTCTGTGAGGGGTTCATTCCGCTCTCCGCGGTGATATTGGCAAATGAGAGCTGTATGAATTCGAACGGTAGAACATATATGGGCACTTCTCTGTAAACTGGGCAACTTGTCTAAGAAAGCTGTCCAGGCAACTTTTATAAGGAACCTTATTCAGGGAATCTATATCTACATATTTATTAATAAATGACAGATGCACCAAAAATATGCAGCCATGGCAATGCTCAACCTTTAGAGTGCGTGGTGCGTCATTTAAAATATAGACAGGGGACTGTTCAAAACATGCGAAGACAAACTTTAATTTACTTTTTTAGTATTAAAAAATAATATTTTTAAAAAAGGAACAGGTCTCAATGACAATGAAATAATATTCTTTGAATATTCAAACAATTTGATTGATTCCAATAGTTACTGTCTTAATTAATTTAATCCTAAGTGACCATACTGCTTTAGTGACACGTCAGGGGACTGTTTTTTGAGTACTTAAAAATCGTTTTTGGTACAATAAAGTTCATTTTAATAAATATTGTACGCTGATCGGGGGGGGGTCAAAATTCCGAAAAACCAATATGCAGAACGACTAATATTTCGAATATCGAGAGTGCGAGCATTAAAAGTCTAGACCGGAAAAATTCACGAGAATCTATGAAATAGACAACGACGAATTAAACACACATAAATGTAGAAGTACATTTTCTCGAATGAAAATATTCAGACCGGTAAAAATCTCTATGGTCTAATTATCGAATGGCGCAAGTATAGAAATCGATAAATTCGAGCTATTCCGATTATAGAATTCTGAACATTCACAATGCTCACAAATTCGAATATATTATATCGAAATATCAAAAACTCGAGCGTCAAAATTTCGAATTGTATCAAGACAGAAGGACCGAAATCTCGAAAGTGTACGAAAAGTGAGGAATACTTGATCAAGGTAGTTCGAGTTTCTCGCGCTATCAGATAGGATGAATATATTGAACTAGCAGGCAAAATAACGTTGTTTGAAGATTTCGTATGACGAAATTACAAATATATTTCTATACAGTTAAATAACCACGAAACTTATGATATAATTTTTATGTAATGGATGAATAGGTGGGTATCGCTCAATTGGTTTGATGAGAGTGCATCGGGGACAGTTTTAGTTCACTGGGTCCGTTTTGATCCTTAAACCCCTGATAAGTTCTTTCGAATTTCAAACACGACCGATTCAAGGTTCTGTTTTAATCTACAATGATGAGCGATTCGCAAGTTATTGAAAGCATGAAAATATGCCTATGAGGGTGGTCCATAATTCGGTCGTATTCGAACTTCAAAGCTCCCATTAACCAGAACGACTCCAAATATTTACAACAAACTGTAGTCAAAACTCAAGGTCAAAATCTCGACTATTTTGGGATTAGTCATCATTGATTTTTTTCTATCAGTAACGTCAAAAACTGTAATTATACATATACTGTGAGTAAACTGAGAATGTTTATGTATCGTAGCCCTATTATGGATCAATGATGGGGTAAGCTCGGTCGTATATGTAGTAGTATACACATGTGAAGTACTCTGTATATGACTCAGCACACTATTTCTCACTGAGCAATTTACCATAAAAATTTGATTTATTCACCATTCTCATATCTCATTTAATATAATAATAGGTGATGGTTTCAATAACGATATAATTTTATATTTATGTATGTATAGCAGTAGAGACTTGTTTCGAATAATTTCCAGGCCTTCGGGTGGTATAGAACAGAAGGTATGTAAGAAGCTTGTTCGATTCCAAAAGAAACTGAATTTTCGTAGAACACAATATTCGTTAATTAATGGGGATGGTTTTTACCTCAGAGAAATCCATGTTGTCGTAGAAAAATCGTGCATCTCCAGGTTCCACGAGACGGTAATTGTTTTTTTTTTTTAATTAATTGAAAACTAAATGTAGTAGCATGGGTATTGAAAGTGATGACTGATGACTATGAAATAAGGTAAGTGTATTTTCTTCATGAACTTGACCGAAAAATATTATTCGGCTCTATCCAAGAATATTTGATGTGTGTTTACCAATCTCAATTCATCGAATAACTGAAGATTAATTTCCGTGCGCAATACCTATATCAATGCTGATTTTGCATTCGTTAATAATAGCTACGACCGACAGTTTCTCGAATTATACATTTTTGAACGATGGTTTTCTGATGAAATTGACGAATTTCTTGAATTCGTACATAGATAACTGTCCGTCGTAGATGTCATTACCAAAGGACACTTTTTTACCTTGAATTGGGTTGAGATTCTCATAAAAATACCAAATATGAAAATAATGATTATTTTTTTTAACATTTCGAAATATAATTTTATTCAGCTTTGGTACAGCTTTGGTTATTCTGAATATAAAAATATTCTAATCGGGGCCTGCGTCCCCGGTGTTCTACACAGGGGACAGTGTCGGCGAGCGTCCACCCCATCCCACAGTTGAGCTGCGCAAATAGCGCAGCAGCAGCGGTGTCCACACGGTAGGAAAGAGTGTGTTGCGGGTAGGACGAGGCATATTCGGCACAGCTCTGTAAAAAAAATATGTAACAAGAAGTACACACAATTTAAAATGGTGCACATTACACTGCTAAATGTGATATGATGACATCGACGTTTTGAGTAATAATTTATTGCTTCAGGATGCGGATCAAGCGACGTAGTGGAATTTCTTTTTCCTTCAATGCAGAGAACGAGATAACACGCTGGAATTGACGTTCGTAATATCCACTAACAAGTCATTTGAGTAAGATCACGTCAAGTGGACCCCCCATTTTCCACTTGATCATGAAAATTAAGCCTATGTATTTTTTTCTCAAGTAGTCACCATGAAAAATTAATCCCCTGGAAGATTTTATCAAAATTTTCATTTTCAAAACCATTTTTTTTACAGTGAAAATTTGGAATACTTTTAATTAAAAAATAGATTTCAAATCAACCGTTAAAGATAAATTAATTAAATTTTCAGGATTTATTGTCAAATGTCTATATTTTATTAAAATAATACTGGCTTAAAATTATTTGTTCATTATCCTATTGTTAATTAACATTTAAGTAAACAAATGAAAATTTCACTGATTTCTCGGTGAAAAAATGAATTTTTTTTTCATCGGTTCCATGCGCCATTTATTCAAATTCAAGATCCTGAAAGAAAATTTTACTGCTCGCAATTAGTTTAAACAATATGAATTTATTTATCACCGTGCGCCGCGCGCCGGGCGCTCTCAATACAACGTGCGGCCGAGCGTCTCAGGCTATATTGCAGCTTCGGTCAGTCATAATTAAGAATTACAATTAAAAATATTATTATTGAACGAATTTCATTCTTTTAAACAATACAATAAAATAATTTTTAATCATGAAACTAAGACAGAAAAAATTAATAAATAATCAAATATAAATTTTACATAACCGGCTAATCTATATTTATTTTCTCTTGGTAATTTAGTAAGCAATCATTTTTAAATTTACTAATTTGTTAATTTATTAATTAATTAATTAATTAATTATTTTATTTATTAATTTTTTCTGTCTTAGTTTCATGATTAAAAATTATTTTATTGTATTGTTTAAAAGAATGAAATTCGTTCAATAATAATATTTTCAACTGTAATTCTTAATTATGACTGACCGAAGCTGCAATATAGCCTGAGACGCTCGGCCGCGCGTTGTATTGAGAGCGCCCGGCGCGCGGCGCGCGGTGATAAATAAATTCATATTGTTTAAACTAGTCGCGAGCAGTGAAATTTTCTTTCAGGGTAGCGATTCTGGATCTTTTCATGTTTATAGCGACCGTGCTATAATGCAGATAGCGACCGTTTATAGCGACTGCTAGCGAGCGCCGACGCAACGTTTTGCATAAAATCTGAGGGCTGCTAGATGACGAATGGAATAATGATAAACGCGGGGCCTGTTCATGAGGCTAGCGCTTGTAGCCAATGAGAACACTCTATCCGTGTTCGTGCGGGTGAGAGTTTTGTTACTCTATCGCTTCGAAATACTCTATAGTGTGTTCTTCTTCAACAATTTTGCGCGAAAAGTTTAAATTGATGTAAACCACTATTTAATGGGACAGCATAGAATTTATGAGTGAATATGAGGTAAGTACGTAATTCTGCCAGTTAACTAATTATTTTTATGCGGGAACAAATATTGTAGCAGCATGTAGTATTAATATTTAGCAAATATTATACACTAGCGTTAATATATTATTTACCTTTACTGACTAGAGGGAGGCTGGCCTATACTAAAAATAGTAAAACATAGTTTATCATTTTTTAAAGGTGTAAAAAAGGTCCAATTAACAAACGCCCATGTCAAGTTGTGTAGTTGTTGTAGTTTATTGAAATTTAAGCCTCTCTCTTTAAGTTTTAATTCTCTGTGACCCCCTGCCCTGTAACTGCATAACGGAGTTTCATAAATCAGACAAGAATCATACAGGTACATTAACACATCATATAAATATTTAACCAATGACCTTTATTGTGTATTTATTGTATTCTCGCTGATGTTGACATTATTATAACATTGAAATGATGGTATTGCAGCAGTATTCGTTTACGATATATAATTTTTTCGATTTTTTCGATTCACCTTCACCAACACAATCAATTTGATAAAGTATTAAACTATATTTTCCATACAAATCCATCAAGGCAACTATAAATTTTACATAACTGTTGTATCATTTTCTATCAAATCATACATTTACATGACCATTTTCAAATGCCCTGACTTTTCCTTGATTTCCCTGATTCGCCTGACCCAGAGTGGCCACCATGTCATTAATCACCGAATTATCAATACACGCATTGTAAAAAGAATCTATACTATTTTGATTTCAATAAACCTATTGAAGTAAATTATTTTATTCATCGCAGATTGACACTCAAAGTTTGCGTGAAGCTGATGTCATCACTTGATGTTGCCTATAACTCTGCTTCCGGTGTCTTCAATAATACTCAATAATATGTTGATTTTTCACTAGGGTAGTCCCTAATTTGCTCGAATTCTGTTTTTATTGATCACATGGGCTGAAATGTCTATAAAAGCGTTGGAAAAAAAGTACCCGAAGCTGCAGCCTCATAGCTCAGTTATATGTACTTTGGCAAAGCTGTAGAATTTCACCATTTGAAAAACGTGCGATTACTTTTGACACTCAGAGTTGAGCTACGAGGCTGAAAATTCGGTTACTTTTATTTTCAGGAGACTTTTCAGCCCATGTGAGCTATAAAACAGAAACTTGACCAAAAAAAGGACCACCCTATTCTTCACACGCACAGCACCTACAAAACATACAATATTTAGTTGGCTCACAATCAGAAATCATAATTTATTACAGTATCTTTGATTTTATATACTGAACATTTCCATTACTACCATAATTTCCATCATCTAAGCTACAATAGCACAAATTTGTGTTAGTTGTGCTTACGTTTCAAAGACATCCGATAACATCTATTTTGTCATCGATGTGATTAGCAGTCGTTGAGCATATATAGGTATGTACATATTCCATAATCCATCGTCACGCTATGAAGTTTATCTCATTGAATCTCCGGTGTAGTGAAGCTGTTAGCTTCGTCTAATTCATCATGTACCTTCAGCTTGATCCAACAGTCCATTCATCAGCAGCTATCTATAAGTTAATTCACTTCTTGTGATTATTGTATCTCAAAAATTAATTCATCCAATGCACGGTATCTGTGTAACACCATGAGTGATTTGAAATTAAGCATCGCAGTATGCGGTCTGATTAAATAATGAATCAGAATCATCGGGTACAAAATATATGTATTTTTAATTATAAATATAATATTCATCTCATAAACAATAGTATAGAATTACAGATTCAGGCTTACCGTGAATTTAATGATCTATTTTGTAGCGTTCAACCACCACAATCATGATCCATAAAGCATCCACATAAGCGGTAACCTTTGGCGGTACCGATATTCTCGTATAACCTCTGCTGAATGAATTTCACATTTACCACGATGGTTGATGATTTCAAAATCGTACTAAATTACGAAAATGAATTAAACGTTAGATAACAACGTGTTCGCACTACATGTCAAAGTTATATTTCAAATTTAATCGCATAATAATAATATTGATTTGAAAGGTTGAAAATTGCCACTTTTATGTCACATAAACACAGGGTATATAGATAGCGACCGGTTCATAGCGATCGGCATAGGCGCTACCCGTTTTAACGCCACCCTCCGAAAGCGTGAATAGCCGATCGTGGATATAGCGCCTAAAACAAACGTAATACAGTTATAGCGCCCGGGCGGAATTGTAACTATCTAAGTAGGCGCCGCTCTTGACGCTTGTAATATGCGGCATAAGGGTTCTCGCCTTCCGACACATTTCCCGCCAAAATTGGCATCGAGATGAAACCACGAATGCAGGCTGTTCATTGGCTACAAGCACTAGCCTCATGAACAGGCCCCGCGTTTATCATTATTCCATTCGTCATCTAGCAGCCCTCAGATTTTATGCAAAACGTTGCGCCGGCGCTCGCTAGCAGTCGCTATAAACGGTCGCTATCTGCATTATAGCACGGTCGCTATAAACATGAAAAGATCCAGAATCGCTGCCCAGGATGTTGAACTTAAATAAATGGCGCATGAAACCGATGAAAAAGAACTTCATTTTTTCACCGAGAAATCAGTGAAATTTTCATTTGTTTACTTAAAAGTTGATTAACAATAGGATAATGAACAAATAATTTTAAGCCATTATTATTTTAATAAAATATAGACATTTGACAATAAATCCTGAAAATTTAATTAATTTATCTTTAACGGATGATTTGAAATCTATTTTTTAATTAAAAGTACTCGAAATTTTCACTGTAAAAAAAATTGTTGTTAAAATGAAGATTTTGAAAAATCTTTCGGGGGATTAATTTTTCATGGTGACTACTTGAGAAAAAAATACATAGGCTTAATTTTCATGATCAAGTGGAAAATGGGGGGTCCACTTGACGTGATCTTACTCATTTGTAATCCGAAAAAAAAAGAAACCAGTCATCCTACATTTTCTGCATTGAATCGCTATAGTCTTGCAGTTTCTATTCAAATGTAATATTTTAACGACGCTTGGATCTCCCGATTCCATGTGAAGCACGAGAAATGAACCAGATAATGAATTGGATTATATTTTTGGGGCTAAGTAGTGAGATAGATTGGCAAAAATTGAACAAATACGGCATGTTTATAGTGATCGAGGAATAAAATAACGCGATAAGGGTTTAGTTGTCTCTTCGCGAAAAGGGCCATCTTTGGCGAAAACGCGATTGTGAATAAGACCAAGCGTCACTTTTCCCGCCAGCACTTGAACGGGTTCTAATACAAGCGCCGGCAGACACCTCGGGCCACGTTAACTCAGAGGAGAAGCGGCCCTGCGGTGTCTACTGCCTGGCGGCAGGGTACACGGTGGACATTCGACTCATACAAAACCACAATTCGCTATCGACCGTGAATATCTCAAACGCGTTAATAATCTTTATCAAAAATGCGATTGTGAATAAGACCAAGCGTCACTTTTCCCGCCAGCACTTGAACGGGTTCTAATACAAGCGCCGGCAGACACCTCGGGCCACGTTAACTCCGAAGAGAAGCGGCCCTACGGTGTCTACTGCCTGGCGGCAGGGTACACGGTGGACATTCGACTCATACAAAACCACAATTCGCTATCGACCGTGAATATCTCAAACGCGTTAATAATCTTTATCAAAAACGCGGTTGTGAATGAGACCAAGCGTCACTTTTCCCGCCAGCACTCGAACGGGTTCTAATACAAGCGCCGGCAGACACCTCGGGCCACGTTAACTCAGAGGAGAAGCGGCCCTGCGGTGTCTACTGCCTGGCGGCAGGGTACACGGTGGACATTCGACTCATACAAAACCACAATTCGCTATCGACCGTGAATATCTCAAACGCGTTAATAATCTTTATCAAAAATGCGATTGTGAATAAGACCAAGCGTCACTTTTCCCGCCAGCACTTGAACGGGTTCTAATACAAGCGCCGGCAGACACCTCGGGCCACGTTAACTCCGAAGAGAAGCGGCCCTACGGTGTCTACTGCCTGGCGGCAGGGTACACGGTGGACATTCGACTCATACAAAACCACAATTCGCTATCGACCGTGAATATCTCAAACGCGTTAATAATCTTTATCAAAAATGCGATTGTGAATAAGACCAAGCGTCACTTTTCCCGCCAGCACTTGAACGGGTTCTAATACAAGCGCCGGCAGACACCTCGGGCCACGTTAACTCAGAGGAGAAGCGGCCCTGCGGTGTCTACTGCCTGGCGGCAGGGTACACGGTGGACGTTCGACTCATACAAAATTGTATTATTCGTGAAATAATATATTTTTCGAAAACGTTGATGTCATCATGCATATAAAGAATATGTACAAGTAATAAGATCAGTGTAACATAAAATGCATGTATGTGGGGCATTCCACATCGACTTAGCAGCCCATCTACCTCACCCCCTTTGATTTTGATCATTTTTAGTATGATCGATACCATACCATTATAACATTACCATATTATTATTTTTCCCATTGTCGTGTGGGTCTTGAAAACCGTCTTTTGAATTGTACAATTTTTGTGAATTTTTTATGATTTAAAAAAATTGCGTTTTCCAGAATGGTTTTTTAATTTTGTTTAAATTTCACTATTGGTAGAAGAAATATTACAATAATTCGGAAACCCTTTTCGATTGACAGCGACATCATACTATAAACTGATTAAAATCGAAGGGGGTTAGGTGTATGGGCTGCTAAGTTGACGAGGAATGCCTCACGTAGAAGAGATTGCACGGTGAGTATAATTGTTTATTGAATTAAGCTCACTGCTGATATGGTCACATGGACTTCGGTAAATATTAAACGTAATGAAACTGCAAATAATTGTTCAAAAGAAGCTGCATTGAATTTCAACACTTGCTCTTTCAGGCAAGTTCAGTAAACGAGGAATTAGACCAGTGACTTCAGGTTTTAACTTCGTCACTAAGACGTCAAAAACCACACAATGAAAGCCCCAAACATTTGGTCGCCGGCGTCCACCAAAAATGGTGGCCATGAATGTGCATAAAATCATAGTTTTCCAAAAATATATCAGAATATGTGCAAGCAAGGCTTTTTAATTCAGTCGAATGACTCAAAAATAACGGCTGAGTTTTTAATAATTGAGAACAGAAAAGCCGCTCGAGGGTAGATGTGTTACATCATCTTAAGACCACTCATAGAAAATCAAGCTGTACTCAGTGTTTTTGAGTCATTTGACTGGATTAAGAACCCGTGCTTGTATAGAAAAAAAAACACATAGAATATTGTTTACAGGAAATTTAAATAGATTCATTTTAGTTATCCACTATTTTTATCGTAGGATGGATACCTATATTCTGATATATTTTCGAAAAACTGATTTTATGCACATTTGGCCGACATTTTTAAGGGACGCCGGCGATTAGTCGTTGGGGACTTTTAGTATGTAGTTTATGACGTTGAATCGAAATTGTATACCAAAATACAATCGGGTGGGACTTATTCCGAAGTACGACCGATTTTTGGTAGAAAGTGACTGGGCGATATACCCGATGTACGTCTACCTCACGATCAGCTGTTCATTGGGAGGTTGAGCAGTACGTCAATCCAATTTGATTACAATTGTTACCATGAAAGGTTCATGGGCAATTCTCCACTATTGGGAAATTCGATGTCTTAAACAAATAAGCACTACATATCTATTTATATTTTTTCAAACTATCATTGAAAATCGAAATCCGTATTAGTTTTAATAAACTGACCGCGTGCGAAGTTAGATTTCTGAACAAATATTGTTTTATTCCTTCTTAAATATTCAAAAACACAGTCCCCTGGTGTGAATGCAAGCGTTTTCATAATTTTCCGATTAGTCCATGTATATTTTTAACAATGAATTGAAAAATATAGTTATGGATGTTGATAATGGTTGAAGAATTTTTTTTTTTTTTTATTCTATATTTTTCATTTAAGAATAGCCATTTCTGGTTGTCCCTGAATATTACAAACAGTCCCCTGGACCAAATTTAACAGTATATATAAGTAATATTTCGTGCATATAATGAAATCAATCGACTCACTACAGAATTAGGAAAACCTAACCCTCAAGCTGCCTCTTCCACAGCTTTTTTCGATTTTTTAAGAAAAAATTTCATCGGGCAACTTTGCGTGTCCAGTTTCCCAATAGCGGAGAATTGCCCTTGAATGCAAAATCATTCGTATTCAAAACCTAATATTGATTATTAAAAAATTTATATCCGGCCGTGGCGTGAGCAGTGAATACGAAAAGTTACATACGTGTTTACCACGGTTCTGGACCAGCTTGAAATTTGAATGTTTGAAGATGTTAATTCAATGAAGAATGATGTTATTACCATTATCTACAGCCAATTCGCGCCGTGCTTCGGCTTCGTCTCGTACAGCTTGTGCAGCTTGTGCTTGCCGCTGCAGCTGCTCCTGCGCCTGCGCCAATTGTGCTGCTAGCTGCGCTGCAATTTCGGTCTGGCTCTGCGGTTGCAGGTGTCGTGCACGCGCCTTTGCTCTCTTACGAATTTCTGTAATAGTATGAAAATATTCAATATCCTTTTCGGAATTCCAACCCAAATCTGTTACCCTTCCTTCGCTGATTTCTTAATCGCCGTCTCCTGGCAGCTAAGTCTGTAGGAGTTGCAGGCCCATTACTCAATGGTCTTGCCCGACGTCCTGTTCTCAGACGATTTGCTAGAACAAGTATATCCAGTTAGTTAATATATTTTTATGACATCTTTTCCTCAAGACAATGAGCAGTAAGCATAAATGATGTTGTAACAGAAATTACCACCTCGCGGATTATAATTTTTCGAAATCAAAACGAGATACGATGGCGTTAAACAAAAATCCATATTTATACAAATGAACTTATAAGCTACGTATGAGCAGTATCATTTTTGAAGGTAAATCTTTTGAATATATCTTTTTTGTTAACGGTTGCGCCGGATAAATGTCTTCTGTACGACAAGAATCATATACAATGATTTCAAACATGTTTGCGGGATTGGCGAACACAATACGATCCGAAACTGGTCAATATAAAAAATTACGCACGGAGTTCGTTATAAATTAATAAAAGTTACCATTGTTCACAGCCGGTGGGGTTTGAGGTCCAGCCTCATCTACGTCTGCTAGGAGTGCCGGTGGGGTTTGAGGTCTGGCCTCGTCTACGTCCGGTAGGGCTGCAGGTTCTATGTAGAAAACAAATTGGGGAGAACGGGGCAAGACAGGCACGGGGGAAAAACGGGCACCAATTCGAATAATAATAAGTACGTCTTAATTGATTGTTCATGATATTCAGACGTGTTTTGTATCAACAATGACACGAGAAAGCGAAAAATTATTGAATATAAATGAAAAATTTGTTTTCGTCGAGGTGCCGGTTCTGCCCCCGTGCCCGTTCTGTCCCGCCCTCCTCTATATTAAATAACCATCCACAACACTTATGTGGAATTTGGGAATGTAATATTATAGGTTTACGATGCATCTCACAAATTACGCCCGAAGCTTGTCAAATATTTGTAAAAGTTACCATTGTTGATCGCTGGTGGCGTTTCAGCTCTGGCCGCATCGAAATTCTCACGATCGAGCTCTTCGTCGACATCATCGGCATCGCTACCGTCGCGGTCGTCATCCGAAATAACTAAACACATTTTTGAAATTACAATACCGTTGCTAATGTATCAATCAAAAATCGAATATTATTATTCAAGATAAAGTCACGCGAGCTACAGAGTTTGCCCGAGGTTGATTTATATTTTGATATTTCAATCATATTACCATTCTGATGCGCTACTGGCGCAGCTTCGGCGTTATCGAGGAGCCATCGTGGAGCTTCGTCGGCAAATAAAGCCCGATCGAAATCTGGATCATCCTCTGTTCAAAAATGTAATAAAATGATGATAATACGATGGTATTTGTCATTATCTTTATAAAATGCGAGATTGAGAGAAGCGGCTATTGTTGATCGTGATGCTCGCTTCCTATATCAAGATATGGGATTTACTACAGTTCCTCGAGAAACGCAGTGGCAACAGGTATGAGATAATGGGTTACGAAGGAGGTACTTCGTTATAGCAAAAATCAGATGTCGCATTGTTTTACAATATCGTTTTTGTATTGTGACTTCGAGATTGTTACCTAAAGGTATGGCGATTGGCGCCTCGCGCAGTTCGTTATCTTCTCCATGATTATTGGCGTCCACTCTATCCATCTGAGCGCTGACTTCACCCTTCAACGATGCTGCCTTCTCCAGAAATTCGGGCACGGTGATGGCCAACATGTATAACTCTCTCCATGCTGCATAAAATTTAAAGTACATTAATGATCCATCATTTCACATGTTGTATAATTGACCTATATGCATGCTTGATTTTCGGATTCATAAATTTTCACAACAGATCAAGAGACAATAGACAATAGTGACCGTTGCAAGAACTGTACATCTTTTACTATCCTCGAATGGGTCATGATTTCATGATGATTGCTTGACGGACCGTAAGACTAACAATTTTCTATACATTGGACCGCGGTGTAACTGCCTGACTGAATTAAAAATAATGGAACATCTATCCGAATTCTGAAGACCAATAATTATGTAGGAATATTATGGTGTTTTCGAGATTATTTTTATTTTTATTTTTTTTATTTTTCATGATCCAACCCTTGATAGAAACAGATATCCTTGCACCGGCTGAGCTCTGTAGATTGAGTGTAAGCAGCCCCTCATTGTATATTTCTAATTAAAGCAGCCAATAACGGCTATTACGAACTTTTTTACCGCAAATACGATGGGGATTGTATTTCGTGTTTAGAAGAAGATAAGGGAAGAAGAAGATAAGATAAGATAGCTTCGACTTAATCTACAGAGCTCGGTCGGTGCAAGGATGTCTTTTTCTACCAAAATTAAAGTTTTGAGGGGTTGGAGCATGAAGAATCAAAGTTTATTTTATTTTCAAACACCCATAACGTATGTAGACTAGGCCTACTATAGACGCATGTTTTCAATTTACCGTGTCAAGTTCCCAATCTTCAAGAAATATATGCAGAAAATTATATATTATATCAAGCATGGTTTTGGGTGAAAGATATGTGACCACTCGATAACGTCATAAGTTTACATCATGAAAATTTTTGCCCATAGTGTGTTAGCCTGCCTATAAAAGCTGGATTTAAGTGATAATATTTATTTCACCTTTTGCGAGCTCTTTCTGCTTGAAGATAGTGGCGTAACGCGCGTGTCGTCTGATTTGGCAATTGTTGCGCAATCGATCAACGTCGGCCTTCGCATGGGACTGTAGTATGAGGAGCTTGCCTTTTTTGTAAACCATAATAATTGTAAATAAATAATTCAAGGTGACAAAGAAAAAGGCTCTGTTTTATCAGGCTTCCTGTATCTTTATCTTCCATGTAATGTACTTACAAACAAAATCCCAAGGCGAAGGGTGTAGCTGTAATCGATGCCCTAATCTACTGTTGTACGATTCTATTATGTTATTAGTGCGCCTGGTTAATCCATATACGCTAAAACCTTCTGGTTTTACAATTTGCAACCAGTATCTTCGGTAATAGCGTATAAACCCATCCAACCTTCTTCTTAGATCTCCGTCCAAATCATTTATTAGTCGCGTGAATTGTTCGACGATCAAATTCGCGGGCAGGTAGGCGAGAGCCATTATTTTTTTGAAAAGCACCTTGGCATTTTCATTCTGCCTGAAAAGATTTTGCAGCCCCAGTGATTTTGCTTTTTGGTAAAGCGCCTGGAATGAAAGAGTTCGTATGTTTTTAAAACGTGAATTAGCAACTCTCCGATCCCGTTATCCATTTAGGTCGTTATATTCCATTTGTTAGTTAGGTACTTTAAAGTATTCTGTTCTCCGTCCGAATCGTTGTCGTAGAAAATGATTGAATGAAACTAAAATTTGATATGCCTACTCTGTCGTGGTGTGTATTGCACCCTGTGACGTGGACATCCGGAAATCTTTCGAGAATTGCGTTGCGCAATCCACGTTCAAAGTCGGTCATAACCAACTCGATCCGGTTGTTCGGGATCACGTATTCGCGTATGTATCCAAATACAGCTACATAAGCAAGCTGTGTCTTTCTAGACATTACAATCCACAAAAAAGGAATGCCCTATAATATGCAAAATTGACATTTAAATATAACATATTGACGAAGACATATCAATAAATGTAATCATATTTACATGTGATGTAGAGACAGATGTGAAATTTTGGAAATATTTTTGATCTGCTATGAATTTGTAATGTGTATATTTTTTTTTTTTTTCCAAAGAGTAGTAATTTTGAATATCTATTACGATGATATACTTGAGTCTTTTTGTTTGGAAGTGCAGCGAAAGCAATGTAGGTGTGTAACAACATGTCAGTGATTCGGAACATCTAAGAGACTCAGTCTATAACATGATAAACATTCCTTACATGATTGAATCTCATCCCGATTACAGTAACTAACTGTTGAGCATCCTCGATGCCGGGTGTCGATTTAAATGTACCGTCGACGAGTAACTTATTTACGTCACGCATTTCATTTGACACAAAATCTACATCGAAGAACAGGGCGTGGTTATATCCTTCGACATCGGTAATTAATCTCACTGTCAAGCGACCAGTTGCGTATTCCAAGTTTCTCATAAACTGCGGATCTATCAGGCGCTCAACAAACTCTTGTATATTGTTCGGTTGCGGCGGATAAACTGATCTACGGCACCTTTTCATATAGCTCTTAATATTTTCGAATGAAATCCTCTCAGCAGCTTCAGGATAACTGTATGATCAAACATTACGACGTGTGAATTGCCGTTTAAATTCTTCGCGATGGAAATATTAAAGTGCAGGACGGATCGGTCGAGCAAAAAGTTAGTCCAAACTGAGGAAATCATTTATCTACAATTCTAAAGTATATAGAACATATTTAGCTCCACAAATGGCTGAATTAGTGAGAAATCAGTCCTAGAAGAATTTAATTTGCTGTTTGTTTTTCTAATAATCAATGCGGAATTTAATTATATTCGTTTGAGCTCGTACGCGAATTTGTGAGTGACCATACGACTGTTCCAACTGTTTCTACACTCTATACATGTAGCAAACCGGGGTTACTAGTTATTGCTTTACTTAATTCCTTGATAATTGGAACGTCAACTCACCTAAAATCTCTCATAAACTTTCACTTGGTCATACACCCTGATCATATAAATCTCCCAGAATTAATCAAAAATCATTTTTTATCGTTCTTGAATTTTTTAAGTCTATAAATCGCGTTCTTTCATAAGCGAATGGGTCAAATGCACCAATTCTAACAACTTATTACTGCATGATTAATCAGTGAAAAGTTATGAAATAATTCATGCATGATTATGCCATGAAGAATTATGATTACAATTTTGTTGGTAAATTTTTACAAATCATGAAACTCTATTATTATCCATCCAGTTCTACTTCGAACAAGTGATACACCGATTTGGTTTAAATTCAGCGGATTCGTCTTTTTATTCCGTTAACAAAGATTTCTTCAAGTTCAATAATATTATTAATCATGGTTAGACTACCCACTAGACAAATTACAAGTTTACCTTAATCACCTAAACTTGGCAAACATTTTTCCACGAACATTCCTAATTCGGCTGATTTTTTTTAAATCTTTGAGCATTCACTGAAAGTAACCTCCATGATTTTTTTCACATTTTTATCTCAATCCATTCCATAAATTTCCTAAAAACTACAATTGCATACAATTCAGTAAGACAGCTTGTAACTATACTTACTTCATTACTACTAAAAGTTGAAAACTGAAGATAAAAAAACAATTTTGTTGAAAAAATAAAGAATTGGAAGAACCCAATCGTTAGGGTCTGCAAAAATTCAGGCTTTGGCTCTAGAGTTTAAAAAAAAAATTTTAAGACAAATTGAAGATATTACAGTTTGAGTAGAATCTTTTTTTTTCGTTGAATTGAGAAAGGCTAAAAAAAAAAAAAAAAAACGTATCGAAATTATATTGATTATTTTTCCGACCCAAATATCGACCAATAGAATTGCACCATTCGACGTCACGTGGTACAACCTACATGGTATTATACTGATAATTTTTTGAAAATTTTCTCTGGTAGTTGCTATATATAAAAAACAAAACATGATCCAGTCAAATTAACCACACGTCAAACTGACAGGTTGAATTCAATTGTGAAAATTGGAGATTTTGCATGAAAATGAGTCGATTTGGAGTTTGTTAACTGTACATTTCGTCTCATGGTGCAATTCTATTGGCCGACATTTGGGACGGAAGAATAATCCCCCGAATACCACACGAGCTTCAAAATTATCTGGCATTTCCCTCAAGGTTCCCTCCAAACAAATAAAATCGTCAAGTTTTTCAGGAAAAATCACTCGCGCTTCGCGCTCGTGATTTTTTGACCTGAAAAACTTGACTCCTTCATTTGTTTGCAACGAACCTATCGGGAAATACCCGATAATTTTGAAGCTCTTGTGGTATTATAAGTGAATAATTTTTACAATATTTTTCAATGAAAGTGCAGTGCCAGTCGAAGAGGATTATTTACTTCACTTTACCCTCACTTATTTCAATATCATTCTTTTCGCCGAGTTGTATGCAATTGAACTTTTTATGTACGAGATTTTGTGAAAATTCATTAATCCACGTCTATAGAATGGATTTAGATAAAAATATGGAATATAGAAAAAAAATAGTCGTTGAAAAGTGTTTCCCGAGTTGGCATCAAATTCCACATATATGTATATATTATACATAGCTAGTCTTATCCTACGCTTCTAATCAGTGATCTTCTTCTACCTAATATACTTTAATATGAAAAGACTGTTGAAGTATTTCAAACTTAATCCTTAAGACTGATTGTGAGGGATGGTATGAATCCTCTATAAAACACACGTATGGAAGTGATGAAAAATACCGTTATGCAATTACAACTGAAATTAAAATATTTTCGAAATTGATGTGTAATACTTACACGGCTGCCAAAGACTCATACAAGTCCTTCAACTTGTACCAATGCGTACGAAGAGCTTCTTTTAACGCCTCTTTAAATTGCGCTTTGGTTTCCGCAAGATTATCGGGTATGCAGTATTGAGAATGATCGTTAATCTCAACTATCCGCCCATAGACAATTTTCGCCGTACCCTGGCAAACAGTCGACTGCTGACAACGCAGGTAACTGTGAAATAAAAACGGATTCTAAGGATGCATTTCTCTGTTTTCGTTTCGTTTTTATAGTACAAACTGCATAATGAAAGTATTTACTCATTAAAGTATTCAACCTCGTAAAAATGATTAAATGAAATGATTTTTGGAAAAACAATAACATTTAAGTATATTTATGACAACTCTACAATAATGAGCCACCGGATTGTACTGGACGTTCGAGATAGCCCCTGAAACCTTTAAAAATATCTTCACAAAACAAACTTTTGAAACCCTCATAGGAAATGTTTAATGGCGTATCCTTTTTTTACACTTCGTAATAAAATTGTGATTATCGCCGTTATTGAAATAATCCCAACAGTAGAAATGATTGGATGGGTGGAAACGCAATAAGTTTTTATTATTTTTACTTCAAATTTAAAAAAGTTGCCTACACGTGCGCATGCGCTGTACTCCTTCATAATTCCCTACGGGAGTAGTAGAGTTCCGAGAGCGAATAATGTGAATTGCCGGTTACGGAACAGCTGTCATTTACGTAGAGCGAGCGCTAACTACGATTGGAGCTTTCTATTGTTTAGAGATTTTCATCTTGACATAACATGGAAGCCACCAATCGTAGATGGCGTGCACTCGGCGACGATAACAGCTGCTTGGTAGCCGGCGATCAATCGTCAGTTTTTTAAGCATCATATTATACGATTTTTTAACGGCCATAACCGCGGGTATAAAGAGCCTAATACCCCTCTCCCCCGACACAGGAATTGACCGATGTTTTTTTTTTTTATCCATGGAATATTGATAAGACACACATATCAAATATACCATGTAAAATTAATAAAATGAATTAAACGCCTCATAGCATGATCATTAACAAATGTGTAATATAAAGGTATTAACTGGCATAGAATGCAATTTTCACAGAGGTATACCGATATATGTAGTGTAACGTATCAGGCTGGCTCCGAGGAAGGATCGGCGCGCGCACACCCTTACGCGGTAGGAAACGAACGGCGTGACGTCAAAACTTGGTATAAATAGAGGACAGCTGACCAGCTTCGGCAGCAATTGTCGCCTGTCGGGGCATATTGGCTCACTATCGTATAAAGCAATTGTCGCCTGTCGGGGCATATTGGCTCATAATTAGAGATTGTTTTAAGCAATTGTCGCCTGTCGGGGCATATTGGCTCACTATCGTATAAAGCAATTGTCGCCTGTCGGGGCATATTGGCTCATAATTAGAGATTGTTTTAAGCAATTGTCGCCTGTCGGGGCATATTGGCTCACTAGCGTCATTTTATTTAGCATTTATCGCCTGTCGGGATAAATAGACTCATATTCTTTGTTAGGCATAGTCGTTTCAAGGTCTACTTGAAACGATTCCCTTTAGCGTCAAATAAAATATTAGAGTATCGCCTGTCGGGATCTCGAACATATAAATTTAGCATAACGCAAAAGCGCGAGTTAGAAAAACATATTGAATTATTGCCTGTCGGAATATTCAAAATTAGAGTCATTATAAAATTAACGCCTGTCGGTCTTAAGATAAATTCAGAAAGCTTAGAATTAAAGAAATTAGAATTAGTCTATTATTTTGTTATATTATTTTTGTATTTCATATTTCATGTCCAAACAAATCAGTGTTAAAATAAAACTAGAATTTTTGTAAACTTGAATTTTTACTCGAACAAACTAAAACAGTATAAAAACTGGGTTCAGGTGCACAGGCGTCTTCACTAGCCTTAAAACGCTCGTGTTTGCCGCTCTGAACACTCTCAACTCCAGCTTTTCCTTTCCTTTGCATAAATCATAAACATAAAATCTAGGAGATCGAATCTAGATGCACTGGCGTCTCCACTAGCCTTAAAACGCTCGTGTCTGCCGCTCAGAACATTCTCGATTTCGACAAGCAGGATAAATTTCCTAATTTATTTCTGTTAGTAACAGATATTTTTTCGTCTGTTGAGCTACTGCTTTTGTCCCCCTAAGTGGCGATACAAGTCAGTAGCGTAGCTAGAGTTTGTCGCAATACTAAATAATAAATAGCCGCCTAGAACAACAAAATCATTTAATGCAACAACACGCCCTGATTCCAGAAATAAAAATTTGTCTTATTTTAATTAATTAAAATAATCCAAAAAGTTGCATTTGGCGCCCAACGTGGGGCGGCTTCAAATTTAAAAATTTAGTTCTGACAAGCACAGCTTTCTAGAACAATAACGGCGAACATATTTCAAATTATTTCTAATAGACAAACAAAAAATGTCGAGTAAAGATTCAAGTAAAGGTCAGAGTAAGGTAGGAGAAAAAGATGTAAAATTCCAAGGTAGGGACGTAGGTTACGTAGGAAAAAACTCAACCGAAAATAGCTTCGGCGATACAGCGAACAGTCCAGGTCAGATCACGATGGCTATGATTTTAGCTTCAATTAATAAGTTGCGGGAACAAACCGAACGCTTAGAGAATAAGTTTGACAGTAGGTTTGAGAAAATGGAACGAACATTAAACCAGTTCCAGTCAACAAACGAAGAAGAGCGTGAAAAGTTAGAAAATCGTATTATGGATAAGATTCATGAGCAGGACACTGCATTTACACAGAGAGTAGATGATTTAGGCGACACGCTGCAGGCTACAACGAAAAAGATTGAGTTAAGCATAGCTAGATGTGAGGATAGGATCGCAGAATGCGAGGATAAATGTAAGAATGAAGTGTTAGGAAACTATGACTTGCTTAAATCTAAGATTCATGAAAGCCATAGGCTCAATTCAGAACGTTTTCAAGAAATCGAGCGTAAACATGAAGGCTTGCAGATAAGAGTAGCGGCGGAGGTAAAGACAGGTTTCGAGAACAATAAAAATTATACTGTAATCGATAGTTTGGAGCCAGGGGGCAAGAGTAGTGTGTGTCTACCCGAGGGCTTGATCGAAAAATTAGTTCTAGAACCGACGCGATTCAGGGAAGAATATTTTCCAATCCCGAAGGCAGGTTTAGAATTAGGTTTTGAAAAGAAACTGTGTCTAATACAAGACAGAATGATAAGAAAAGAGAAAATTAGAGCCGACCGTTTCAATGCATCGAACAAGATAGGCGATCAAGTTTTAATCGAGGCTTTGAATGTGTCCGACGCACATAATAGAAAGATGGCCAAGATTCTGATTTTATATGAAGGACCATATAGAATAAGAAAACAGCTAGATGAAGCCACGAGCAGTTTAGAACAGGCATAAAAAGAGTTCTGACGGGTACACCGAGGCGATCTAAGAAATCATAAACACGAGTCAAACACCAGATGATCGAGCAAGTTCAACGCCCTGGCGAAATGACAAACCGAGAACCTGTACGCAAAAACAACAACGCAAGGTTCATTGCCACCAGAGACGACGACACAAACAAATCAGCGTGCTGGGTGACAGCTGTCAGTATCAGCAGGAAACCAGTACCAAGGCCAAGGCCACGCTAAACAAGGAAATGCAGAAAAATGTGGAAGAAATTTTTTTTTTTTTCCTCGAGACCATCACCACCTTAGAACGATCTACTGGATCTAAAGAAGAGTGAGAGGTTCGAAGAAACAATTACACGGGATACCACACGGATCCACTACAATTTGAAGACTCGTCGCAGCCTGGATTCTGTCCATGAATAGAATTATTTGCACGATCAATTCAATTACATCAAATTGATTAGCAAATAATTAGGGGGCAATGTAACGTATCAGGCTGGCTCCGAGGAAGGATCGGCGCGCGCACACCCTTACGCGGTAGGAAACGAACGGCGTGACGTCAAAACTTGGTATAAATAGAGGACAGCTGACCAGCTTCGGCAGCAATTGTCGCCTGTCGGGGCATATTGGCTCACTATCGTATAAAGCAATTGTCGCCTGTCGGGGCATATTGGCTCATAATTAGAGATTGTTTTAAGCAATTGTCGCCTGTCGGGGCATATTGGCTCACTATCGTATAAAGCAATTGTCGCCTGTCGGGGCATATTGGCTCATAATTAGAGATTGTTTTAAGCAATTGTCGCCTGTCGGGGCATATTGGCTCACTAGCGTCATTTTATTTAGCATTTATCGCCTGTCGGGATAAATAGACTCATATTCTTTGTTAGGCATAGTCGTTTCAAGGTCTACTTGAAACGATTCCCTTTAGCGTCAAATAAAATATTAGAGTATCGCCTGTCGGGATCTCGAACATATAAATTTAGCATAACGCAAAAGCGCGAGTTAGAAAAACATATTGAATTATTGCCTGTCGGAATATTCAAAATTAGAGTCATTATAAAATTAACGCCTGTCGGTCTTAAGATAAATTCAGAAAGCTTAGAATTAAAGAAATTAGAATTAGTCTATTATTTTGTTATATTATTTTTGTATTTCATATTTCATGTCCAAACAAATCAGTGTTAAAATAAAACTAGAATTTTTGTAAACTTGAATTTTTACTCGAACAAACTAAAACAGTATAAAAACTGGGTTCAGGTGCACAGGCGTCTTCACTAGCCTTAAAACGCTCGTGTTTGCCGCTCTGAACACTCTCAACTCCAGCTTTTCCTTTCCTTTGCATAAATCATAAACATAAAATCTAGGAGATCGAATCTAGATGCACTGGCGTCTCCACTAGCCTTAAAACGCTCGTGTCTGCCGCTCAGAACATTCTCGATTTCGACAAGCAGGATAAATTTCCTAATTTATTTCTGTTAGTAACAGATATTTTTTCGTCTGTTGAGCTACTGCTTTTGTCCCCCTAAGTGGCGATACAAGTCAGTAGCGTAGCTAGAGTTTGTCGCAATACTAAATAATAAATAGCCGCCTAGAACAACAAAATCATTTAATGCAACAACACGCCCTGATTCCAGAAATAAAAATTTGTCTTATTTTAATTAATTAAAATAATCCAAAAAGTTGCAGTAGATGCAATACTTTAGAACAAAAATTTAAAACCGTAGAGAAATTTTTTTAAAACATGAAATATTGCCGAAATGTTAGTTTATCGCCGGTAGAATGAAAACGGATATCGCAATGAAAAATATTTGTTCAATCTTACATGATTCCAGCCGGGGATGTTCTGCTCTTCTGATAGATTCTTCCATCTTTCATCCGCGCCGATAAGGGTAATCGCCTTTGCGGTTGTCGTTGCATATTTAAACGGTTGAAGTTATAAATATATATGCGAACGATACAAGCACAAAAAAAAAAAAAAAAAAAAAACCACGATTATACACTGAATAGAAAAGTTTAACGAAATTACAGAATAATGAACTACGAACAAACAAATCAATGATATAACACGAATGAAAACAATACTCAGAAAATAATAATATAATAATTGACGAAAATATCACCCTCTACGCACCGATTGTATCAGAGAAATATAGGTAATATTAATCACTAAACGCGGTATGCAAGGACGTTCGTTGAAGAATGATCAGCGAAAAAGATAAAAGCCGATTTATTAAAACAAAATACATCCGGATTAATCGCCGGTTACCAAGCGGCTGTTAATTACGCCGAGCGCGGGCCAACTCCGATTGATGCCTTCTATTATTTCTCGATTTTTGAATTCGAAATATACATATCGATGGCTCCTATCGAAAAGAGCGTAACTCAGCAGTGCAGGAAAGAAAAGCGTAACTCGACGAAACAGTTAAGAAAGGCATTTGTCATAGGGCGTCACAGGGGACATACGCCTTTCTTAACTGCTTAGCCGAGTTACGCTCTTCTTTTCTGAACTGCTGAGTTACGCTCTTTTCGATAAAAGCCATCGATATAACGATAATAATATCAGCAATTATTATGTACGCAAATCGTGCAAAGTTTAAACATTTCACCTCACGTTCTAAAAGGTTCCGGGCCGCTCTTTTGCCACCATCTTTAATCAGATCTTTGTTAAAGAACGAACGCCCGTCGAATTATTTTATATACTATGGTACAGTTATGTATTACATGACGACGACACTACTGACAGGCTTCATAATATTATTGTGATAAAAATACAGGGTGACACAGAACTCTCGAGCCAAATTAAGTGAACAGATTAGTTGTCGAATTCTAAGCCGAAAATTCCTTAGCGAAGAATTCGAGAGATCAACGGTGTCAGAGTTACCGAATATACTAGTTATCAACGGCTCTCTAGTATTCGGCTTTTCAAAAATTATTTCGAAAAATTCAATGATTTTCGTAAAAACGAATTTTAAGGAATAAGGAATAAGGAATTTTAAATAATCATAATGAATTTTAATTCTTCTGGAGTTCTAAATAGGTAAAATACCAGAATCTTTCAAATTCATGATTTTCATTATTAAAATACTAGGGGCTTCGCCCCTGCGCGCTTCACACTGCACGGTTTGTTTTTATAATAAAGATGGTACACCCTGTATACAGGTAGAATTCATAACGTCTGTACGGTCAAAGTCGTGTTGAGGCAGCCACGAATCAGAATCGGCAATTGTCAAAATCTGTAATTGCTTCAGTGGCTACAGCCAATCGAGGACTCGGTAACCACTAAAACAATTGCCGATTCTGATTCGTGGCTGCCTCAACACGACTTTGACCGTACAGACGTTATGAATTCTACCTGTATACAGGGTGTACCATCTTTATTATAAAAACAAACCGTGCAGTGTGAAGCGCGCAGGGGCGAAGCCCCTAGTATTTTAATAATGAAAATCATGAATTTGAAAGATTCTGGTATTTTACCTATTTAGAACTCCAGAAGAATTAAAATTCATTATGATTATTTAAAATTCCTTATTCCTTATTCCTTAAAATTCGTTTTTACGAAAATCATTGAATTTTTCGAAATAATTTTTGAAAAGCCGAATACTAGAGAGCCGTTGATAACTAGTATATTCGGTAACTCTGACACCGTTGATCTCTCGAATTCTTCGCTAAGGAATTTTCGGCTTAGAATTCGACAACTAATCTGTTCACTTAATTTGGCTCGAGAGTTCTGTGTCACCCTGTATTTTTATCACAATAATATTATGAAGCCTGTCAGTAGTGTCGTCGTCATGTAATACATAACTGTACCATAGTATATAAAATAATTCGACGGGCGTTCGTTCTTTAACAAAGATCTGATTAAAGATGGTGGCAAAAGAGCGGCCCGGAACCTTTTAGAACGTGAGGTGAAATGTTTAAACTTTGCACGATTTGCGTACATAATAATTGCTGATATTATTATCGTTATATCGATGGCTTTTATCGAAAAGAGCGTAACTCAGCAGTTCAGAAAAGAAGAGCGTAACTCGGCTAAGCAGTTAAGAAAGGCGTATGTCCCCTGTGACGCCCTATGACAAATGCCTTTCTTAACTGTTTCGTCGAGTTACGCTTTTCTTTCCTGCACTGCTGAGTTACGCTCTTTTCGATAGGAGCCATCGATATGTATATTTCGAATTCAAAAATCGAGAAATAATAGAAGGCATCAATCGGAGTTGGCCCGCGCTCGGCGTAATTAACAGCCGCTTGGTAACCGGCGATTAATCCGGATGTATTTTGTTTTAATAAATCGGCTTTTATCTTTTTCGCTGATCATTCTTCAACGAACGTCCTTGCATACCGCGTTTAGTGATTAATATTACCTATATTTCTCTGATACAATCGGTGCGTAGAGGGTGATATTTTCGTCAATTATTATATTATTATTTTCTGAGTATTGTTTTCATTCGTGTTATATCATTGATTTGTTTGTTCGTAGTTCATTATTCTGTAATTTCGTTAAACTTTTCTATTCAGTGTATAATCGTGGTTTTTTTTTTTTTTTTTTTTTTTGTGCTTGTATCGTTCGCATATATATTTATAACTTCAACCGTTTAAATATGCAACGACAACCGCAAAGGCGATTACCCTTATCGGCGCGGATGAAAGATGGAAGAATCTATCAGAAGAGCAGAACATCCCCGGCTGGAATCATGTAAGATTGAACAAATATTTTTCATTGCGATATCCGTTTTCATTCTACCGGCGATAAACTAACATTTCGGCAATATTTCATGTTTTAAAAAAATTTCTCTACGGTTTTAAATTTTTGTTCTAAAGTATTGCATCTACATATATCGGTATACCTCTGTGAAAATTGCATTCTATGCCAGTTAATACCTTTATATTACACATTTGTTAATGATCATGCTATGAGGCGTTTAATTCATTTTATTAATTTTACATGGTATATTTGATATGTGTGTCTTATCAATATTCCATGGATAAAAAAAAAAAACATCGGTCAATTCCTGTGTCGGGGGAGAGGGGTATTAGGCTCTTTATACCCGCGGTTATGGCCGTTAAAAAATCGTATAATATGATGCTTAAAAAACTGACGATTGATCGCCGGCTACCAAGCAGCTGTTATCGTCGCCGAGTGCACGCCATCTACGATTGGTGGCTTCCATGTTATGTCAAGATGAAAATCTCTAAACAATAGAAAGCTCCAATCGTAGTTAGCGCTCGCTCTACGTAAATGACAGCTGTTCCGTAACCGGCAATTCACATTATTCGCTCTCGGAACTCTACTACTCCCGTAGGGAATTATGAAGGAGTACAGCGCATGCGCACGTGTAGGCAACTTTTTTAAATTTGAAGTAAAAATAATAAAAACTTATTGCGTTTCCACCCATCCAATCATTTCTACTGTTGGGATTATTTCAATAACGGCGATAATCACAATTTTATTACGAAGTGTAAAAAAAGGATACGCCATTAAACATTTCCTATGAGGGTTTCAAAAGTTTGTTTTGTGAAGATATTTTTAAAGGTTTCAGGGGCTATCTCGAACGTCCAGTACAATCCGGTGGCTCATTATTGTAGAGTTGTCATAAATATACTTAAATGTTATTGTTTTTCCAAAAATCATTTCATTTAATCATTTTTACGAGGTTGAATACTTTAATGAGTAAATACTTTCATTATGCAGTTTGTACTATAAAAACGAAACGAAAACAGAGAAATGCATCCTTAGAATCCGTTTTTATTTCACAGTTACCTGCGTTGTCAGCAGTCGACTGTTTGCCAGGGTACGGCGAAAATTGTCTATGGGCGGATAGTTGAGATTAACGATCATTCTCAATACTGCATACCCGATAATCTTGCGGAAACCAAAGCGCAATTTAAAGAGGCGTTAAAAGAAGCTCTTCGTACGCATTGGTACAAGTTGAAGGACTTGTATGAGTCTTTGGCAGCCGTGTAAGTATTACACATCAATTTCGAAAATATTTTAATTTCAGTTGTAATTGCATAACGGTATTTTTCATCACTTCCATACGTGTGTTTTATAGAGGATTCATACCATCCCTCACAATCAGTCTTAAGGATTAAGTTTGAAATACTTCAACAGTCTTTTCATATTAAAGTATATTAGGTAGAAGAAGATCACTGATTAGAAGCGTAGGATAAGACTAGCTATGTATAATATATACATATATGTGGAATTTGATGCCAACTCGGGAAACACTTTTCAACGACTATTTTTTTTCTATATTCCATATTTTTATCTAAATCCATTCTATAGACGTGGATTAATGAATTTTCACAAAATCTCGTACATAAAAAGTTCAATTGCATACAACTCGGCGAAAAGAATGATATTGAAATAAGTGAGGGTAAAGTGAAGTAAATAATCCTCTTCGACTGGCACTGCACTTTCATTGAAAAATATTGTAAAAATTATTCACTTATAATACCACAAGAGCTTCAAAATTATCGGGTATTTCCCGATAGGTTCGTTGCAAACAAATGAAGGAGTCAAGTTTTTCAGGTCAAAAAATCACGAGCGCGAAGCGCGAGTGATTTTTCCTGAAAAACTTGACGATTTTATTTGTTTGGAGGGAACCTTGAGGGAAATGCCAGATAATTTTGAAGCTCGTGTGGTATTCGGGGGATTATTCTTCCGTCCCAAATGTCGGCCAATAGAATTGCACCATGAGACGAAATGTACAGTTAACAAACTCCAAATCGACTCATTTTCATGCAAAATCTCCAATTTTCACAATTGAATTCAACCTGTCAGTTTGACGTGTGGTTAATTTGACTGGATCATGTTTTGTTTTTTATATATAGCAACTACCAGAGAAAATTTTCAAAAAATTATCAGTATAATACCATGTAGGTTGTACCACGTGACGTCGAATGGTGCAATTCTATTGGTCGATATTTGGGTCGGAAAAATAATCAATATAATTTCGATACGTTTTTTTTTTTTTTTTTTAGCCTTTCTCAATTCAACGAAAAAAAAAGATTCTACTCAAACTGTAATATCTTCAATTTGTCTTAAAATTTTTTTTTTAAACTCTAGAGCCAAAGCCTGAATTTTTGCAGACCCTAACGATTGGGTTCTTCCAATTCTTTATTTTTTCAACAAAATTGTTTTTTTATCTTCAGTTTTCAACTTTTAGTAGTAATGAAGTAAGTATAGTTACAAGCTGTCTTACTGAATTGTATGCAATTGTAGTTTTTAGGAAATTTATGGAATGGATTGAGATAAAAATGTGAAAAAAATCATGGAGGTTACTTTCAGTGAATGCTCAAAGATTTAAAAAAAATCAGCCGAATTAGGAATGTTCGTGGAAAAATGTTTGCCAAGTTTAGGTGATTAAGGTAAACTTGTAATTTGTCTAGTGGGTAGTCTAACCATGATTAATAATATTATTGAACTTGAAGAAATCTTTGTTAACGGAATAAAAAGACGAATCCGCTGAATTTAAACCAAATCGGTGTATCACTTGTTCGAAGTAGAACTGGATGGATAATAATAGAGTTTCATGATTTGTAAAAATTTACCAACAAAATTGTAATCATAATTCTTCATGGCATAATCATGCATGAATTATTTCATAACTTTTCACTGATTAATCATGCAGTAATAAGTTGTTAGAATTGGTGCATTTGACCCATTCGCTTATGAAAGAACGCGATTTATAGACTTAAAAAATTCAAGAACGATAAAAAATGATTTTTGATTAATTCTGGGAGATTTATATGATCAGGGTGTATGACCAAGTGAAAGTTTATGAGAGATTTTAGGTGAGTTGACGTTCCAATTATCAAGGAATTAAGTAAAGCAATAACTAGTAACCCCGGTTTGCTACATGTATAGAGTGTAGAAACAGTTGGAACAGTCGTATGGTCACTCACAAATTCGCGTACGAGCTCAAACGAATATAATTAAATTCCGCATTGATTATTAGAAAAACAAACAGCAAATTAAATTCTTCTAGGACTGATTTCTCACTAATTCAGCCATTTGTGGAGCTAAATATGTTCTATATACTTTAGAATTGTAGATAAATGATTTCCTCAGTTTGGACTAACTTTTTGCTCGACCGATCCGTCCTGCACTTTAATATTTCCATCGCGAAGAATTTAAACGGCAATTCACACGTCGTAATGTTTGATCATACAGTTATCCTGAAGCTGCTGAGAGGATTTCATTCGAAAATATTAAGAGCTATATGAAAAGGTGCCGTAGATCAGTTTATCCGCCGCAACCGAACAATATACAAGAGTTTGTTGAGCGCCTGATAGATCCGCAGTTTATGAGAAACTTGGAATACGCAACTGGTCGCTTGACAGTGAGATTAATTACCGATGTCGAAGGATATAACCACGCCCTGTTCTTCGATGTAGATTTTGTGTCAAATGAAATGCGTGACGTAAATAAGTTACTCGTCGACGGTACATTTAAATCGACACCCGGCATCGAGGATGCTCAACAGTTAGTTACTGTAATCGGGATGAGATTCAATCATGTAAGGAATGTTTATCATGTTATAGACTGAGTCTCTTAGATGTTCCGAATCACTGACATGTTGTTACACACCTACATTGCTTTCGCTGCACTTCCAAACAAAAAGACTCAAGTATATCATCGTAATAGATATTCAAAATTACTACTCTTTGGAAAAAAAAAAAAAATATACACATTACAAATTCATAGCAGATCAAAAATATTTCCAAAATTTCACATCTGTCTCTACATCACATGTAAATATGATTACATTTATTGATATGTCTTCGTCAATATGTTATATTTAAATGTCAATTTTGCATATTATAGGGCATTCCTTTTTTGTGGATTGTAATGTCTAGAAAGACACAGCTTGCTTATGTAGCTGTATTTGGATACATACGCGAATACGTGATCCCGAACAACCGGATCGAGTTGGTTATGACCGACTTTGAACGTGGATTGCGCAACGCAATTCTCGAAAGATTTCCGGATGTCCACGTCACAGGGTGCAATACACACCACGACAGAGTAGGCATATCAAATTTTAGTTTCATTCAATCATTTTCTACGACAACGATTCGGACGGAGAACAGAATACTTTAAAGTACCTAACTAACAAATGGAATATAACGACCTAAATGGATAACGGGATCGGAGAGTTGCTAATTCACGTTTTAAAAACATACGAACTCTTTCATTCCAGGCGCTTTACCAAAAAGCAAAATCACTGGGGCTGCAAAATCTTTTCAGGCAGAATGAAAATGCCAAGGTGCTTTTCAAAAAAATAATGGCTCTCGCCTACCTGCCCGCGAATTTGATCGTCGAACAATTCACGCGACTAATAAATGATTTGGACGGAGATCTAAGAAGAAGGTTGGATGGGTTTATACGCTATTACCGAAGATACTGGTTGCAAATTGTAAAACCAGAAGGTTTTAGCGTATATGGATTAACCAGGCGCACTAATAACATAATAGAATCGTACAACAGTAGATTAGGGCATCGATTACAGCTACACCCTTCGCCTTGGGATTTTGTTTGTAAGTACATTACATGGAAGATAAAGATACAGGAAGCCTGATAAAACAGAGCCTTTTTCTTTGTCACCTTGAATTATTTATTTACAATTATTATGGTTTACAAAAAAGGCAAGCTCCTCATACTACAGTCCCATGCGAAGGCCGACGTTGATCGATTGCGCAACAATTGCCAAATCAGACGACACGCGCGTTACGCCACTATCTTCAAGCAGAAAGAGCTCGCAAAAGGTGAAATAAATATTATCACTTAAATCCAGCTTTTATAGGCAGGCTAACACACTATGGGCAAAAATTTTCATGATGTAAACTTATGACGTTATCGAGTGGTCACATATCTTTCACCCAAAACCATGCTTGATATAATATATAATTTTCTGCATATATTTCTTGAAGATTGGGAACTTGACACGGTAAATTGAAAACATGCGTCTATAGTAGGCCTAGTCTACATACGTTATGGGTGTTTGAAAATAAAATAAACTTTGATTCTTCATGCTCCAACCCCTCAAAACTTTAATTTTGGTAGAAAAAGACATCCTTGCACCGACCGAGCTCTGTAGATTAAGTCGAAGCTATCTTATCTTATCTTCTTCTTCCCTTATCTTCTTCTAAACACGAAATACAATCCCCATCGTATTTGCGGTAAAAAAGTTCGTAATAGCCGTTATTGGCTGCTTTAATTAGAAATATACAATGAGGGGCTGCTTACACTCAATCTACAGAGCTCAGCCGGTGCAAGGATATCTGTTTCTATCAAGGGTTGGATCATGAAAAATAAAAAAAATAAAAATAAAAATAATCTCGAAAACACCATAATATTCCTACATAATTATTGGTCTTCAGAATTCGGATAGATGTTCCATTATTTTTAATTCAGTCAGGCAGTTACACCGCGGTCCAATGTATAGAAAATTGTTAGTCTTACGGTCCGTCAAGCAATCATCATGAAATCATGACCCATTCGAGGATAGTAAAAGATGTACAGTTCTTGCAACGGTCACTATTGTCTATTGTCTCTTGATCTGTTGTGAAAATTTATGAATCCGAAAATCAAGCATGCATATAGGTCAATTATACAACATGTGAAATGATGGATCATTAATGTACTTTAAATTTTATGCAGCATGGAGAGAGTTATACATGTTGGCCATCACCGTGCCCGAATTTCTGGAGAAGGCAGCATCGTTGAAGGGTGATGTCAGCGCTCAGATGGATAGAGTGGACGCCAATAATCATGGAGAAGATAACGAACTGCGCGAGGCGCCAATCGCCATACCTTTAGGTAACAATCTCGAAGTCACAATACAAAAACGATATTGTAAAACAATGCGACATCTGATTTTTGCTATAACGAAGTACCTCCTTCGTAACCCATTATCTCATACCTGTTGCCACTGCGTTTCTCGAGGAACTGTAGTAAATCCCATATCTTGATATAGGAAGCGAGCATCACGATCAACAATAGCCGCTTCTCTCAATCTCGCATTTTATAAAGATAATGACAAATACCATCGTATTATCATCATTTTATTACATTTTTGAACAGAGGATGATCCAGATTTCGATCGGGCTTTATTTTCCGACGAAGCTCCACGATGGCTCCTCGATAACGCCGAAGCTGCGCCAGTAGCGCATCAGAATGGTAATATGATTGAAATATCAAAATATAAATCAACCTCGGGCAAACTCTGTAGCTCGCGTGACTTTATCTTGAATAATAATATTCGATTTTTGATTGATACATTAGCAACGGTATTGTAATTTCAAAAATGTGTTTAGTTATTTCGGATGACGACCGCGACGGTAGCGATGCCGATGATGTCGACGAAGAGCTCGATCGTGAGAATTTCGATGCGGCCAGAGCTGAAACGCCACCAGCGATCAACAATGGTAACTTTTACAAATATTTGACAAGCTTCGGGCGTAATTTGTGAGATGCATCGTAAACCTATAATATTACATTCCCAAATTCCACATAAGTGTTGTGGATGGTTATTTAATATAGAGGAGGGCGGGACAGAACGGGCACGGGGGCAGAACCGGCACCTCGACGAAAACAAATTTTTCATTTATATTCAATAATTTTTCGCTTTCTCGTGTCATTGTTGATACAAAACACGTCTGAATATCATGAACAATCAATTAAGACGTACTTATTATTATTCGAATTGGTGCCCGTTTTTCCCCCGTGCCTGTCTTGCCCCGTTCTCCCCAATTTGTTTTCTACATAGAACCTGCAGCCCTACCGGACGTAGACGAGGCCAGACCTCAAACCCCACCGGCACTCCTAGCAGACGTAGATGAGGCTGGACCTCAAACCCCACCGGCTGTGAACAATGGTAACTTTTATTAATTTATAACGAACTCCGTGCGTAATTTTTTATATTGACCAGTTTCGGATCGTATTGTGTTCGCCAATCCCGCAAACATGTTTGAAATCATTGTATATGATTCTTGTCGTACAGAAGACATTTATCCGGCGCAACCGTTAACAAAAAAGATATATTCAAAAGATTTACCTTCAAAAATGATACTGCTCATACGTAGCTTATAAGTTCATTTGTATAAATATGGATTTTTGTTTAACGCCATCGTATCTCGTTTTGATTTCGAAAAATTATAATCCGCGAGGTGGTAATTTCTGTTACAACATCATTTATGCTTACTGCTCATTGTCTTGAGGAAAAGATGTCATAAAAATATATTAACTAACTGGATATACTTGTTCTAGCAAATCGTCTGAGAACAGGACGTCGGGCAAGACCATTGAGTAATGGGCCTGCAACTCCTACAGACTTAGCTGCCAGGAGACGGCGATTAAGAAATCAGCGAAGGAAGGGTAACAGATTTGGGTTGGAATTCCGAAAAGGATATTGAATATTTTCATACTATTACAGAAATTCGTAAGAGAGCAAAGGCGCGTGCACGACACCTGCAACCGCAGAGCCAGACCGAAATTGCAGCGCAGCTAGCAGCACAATTGGCGCAGGCGCAGGAGCAGCTGCAGCGGCAAGCACAAGCTGCACAAGCTGTACGAGACGAAGCCGAAGCACGGCGCGAATTGGCTGTAGATAATGGTAATAACATCATTCTTCATTGAATTAACATCTTCAAACATTCAAATTTCAAGCTGGTCCAGAACCGTGGTAAACACGTATGTAACTTTTCGTATTCACTGCTCACGCCACGGCCGGATATAAATTTTTTAATAATCAATATTAGGTTTTGAATACGAATGATTTTGCATTCAAGGGCAATTCTCCGCTATTGGGAAACTGGACACGCAAAGTTGCCCGATGAAATTTTTTCTTAAAAAATCGAAAAAAGCTGTGGAAGAGGCAGCTTGAGGGTTAGGTTTTCCTAATTCTGTAGTGAGTCGATTGATTTCATTATATGCACGAAATATTACTTATATATACTGTTAAATTTGGTCCAGGGGACTGTTTGTAATATTCAGGGACAACCAGAAATGGCTATTCTTAAATGAAAAATATAGAATAAAAAAAAAAAAAAATTCTTCAACCATTATCAACATCCATAACTATATTTTTCAATTCATTGTTAAAAATATACATGGACTAATCGGAAAATTATGAAAACGCTTGCATTCACACCAGGGGACTGTGTTTTTGAATATTTAAGAAGGAATAAAACAATATTTGTTCAGAAATCTAACTTCGCACGCGGTCAGTTTATTAAAACTAATACGGATTTCGATTTTCAATGATAGTTTGAAAAAATATAAATAGATATGTAGTGCTTATTTGTTTAAGACATCGAATTTCCCAATAGTGGAGAATTGCCCATGAACCTTTCATGGTAACAATTGTAATCAAATTGGATTGACGTACTGCTCAACCTCCCAATGAACAGCTGATCGTGAGGTAGACGTACATCGGGTATATCGCCCAGTCACTTTCTACCAAAAATCGGTCGTACTTCGGAATAAGTCCCACCCGATTGTATTTTGGTATACAATTTCGATTCAACGTCATAAACTACATACTAAAAGTCCCCAACGACTAATCGCCGGCGTCCCTTAAAAATGTCGGCCAAATGTGCATAAAATCAGTTTTTCGAAAATATATCAGAATATAGGTATCCATCCTACGATAAAAATAGTGGATAACTAAAATGAATCTATTTAAATTTCCTGTAAACAATATTCTATGTGTTTTTTTTTCTATACAAGCACGGGTTCTTAATCCAGTCAAATGACTCAAAAACACTGAGTACAGCTTGATTTTCTATGAGTGGTCTTAAGATGATGTAACACATCTACCCTCGAGCGGCTTTTCTGTTCTCAATTATTAAAAACTCAGCCGTTATTTTTGAGTCATTCGACTGAATTAAAAAGCCTTGCTTGCACATATTCTGATATATTTTTGGAAAACTATGATTTTATGCACATTCATGGCCACCATTTTTGGTGGACGCCGGCGACCAAATGTTTGGGGCTTTCATTGTGTGGTTTTTGACGTCTTAGTGACGAAGTTAAAACCTGAAGTCACTGGTCTAATTCCTCGTTTACTGAACTTGCCTGAAAGAGCAAGTGTTGAAATTCAATGCAGCTTCTTTTGAACAATTATTTGCAGTTTCATTACGTTTAATATTTACCGAAGTCCATGTGACCATATCAGCAGTGAGCTTAATTCAATAAACAATTATACTCACCGTGCAATCTCTTCTACGTGAGGCATTCCTCGTCAACTTAGCAGCCCATACACCTAACCCCCTTCGATTTTAATCAGTTTATAGTATGATGTCGCTGTCAATCGAAAAGGGTTTCCGAATTATTGTAATATTTCTTCTACCAATAGTGAAATTTAAACAAAATTAAAAAACCATTCTGGAAAACGCAATTTTTTTAAATCATAAAAAATTCACAAAAATTGTACAATTCAAAAGACGGTTTTCAAGACCCACACGACAATGGGAAAAATAATAATATGGTAATGTTATAATGGTATGGTATCGATCATACTAAAAATGATCAAAATCAAAGGGGGTGAGGTAGATGGGCTGCTAAGTCGATGTGGAATGCCCCACATACATGCATTTTATGTTACACTGATCTTATTACTTGTACATATTCTTTATATGCATGATGACATCAACGTTTTCGAAAAATATATTATTTCACGAATAATACAATTTTGTATGAGTCGAACGTCCACCGTGTACCCTGCCGCCAGGCAGTAGACACCGCAGGGCCGCTTCTCCTCTGAGTTAACGTGGCCCGAGGTGTCTGCCGGCGCTTGTATTAGAACCCGTTCAAGTGCTGGCGGGAAAAGTGACGCTTGGTCTTATTCACAATCGCATTTTTGATAAAGATTATTAACGCGTTTGAGATATTCACGGTCGATAGCGAATTGTGGTTTTGTATGAGTCGAATGTCCACCGTGTACCCTGCCGCCAGGCAGTAGACACCGTAGGGCCGCTTCTCTTCGGAGTTAACGTGGCCCGAGGTGTCTGCCGGCGCTTGTATTAGAACCCGTTCAAGTGCTGGCGGGAAAAGTGACGCTTGGTCTTATTCACAATCGCATTTTTGATAAAGATTATTAACGCGTTTGAGATATTCACGGTCGATAGCGAATTGTGGTTTTGTATGAGTCGAATGTCCACCGTGTACCCTGCCGCCAGGCAGTAGACACCGCAGGGCCGCTTCTCCTCTGAGTTAACGTGGCCCGAGGTGTCTGCCGGCGCTTGTATTAGAACCCGTTCGAGTGCTGGCGGGAAAAGTGACGCTTGGTCTCATTCACAACCGCGTTTTTGATAAAGATTATTAACGCGTTTGAGATATTCACGGTCGATAGCGAATTGTGGTTTTGTATGAGTCGAATGTCCACCGTGTACCCTGCCGCCAGGCAGTAGACACCGTAGGGCCGCTTCTCTTCGGAGTTAACGTGGCCCGAGGTGTCTGCCGGCGCTTGTATTAGAACCCGTTCAAGTGCTGGCGGGAAAAGTGACGCTTGGTCTTATTCACAATCGCATTTTTGATAAAGATTATTAACGCGTTTGAGATATTCACGGTCGATAGCGAATTGTGGTTTTGTATGAGTCGAATGTCCACCGTGTACCCTGCCGCCAGGCAGTAGACACCGCAGGGCCGCTTCTCCTCTGAGTTAACGTGGCCCGAGGTGTCTGCCGGCGCTTGTATTAGAACCCGTTCAAGTGCTGGCGGGAAAAGTGACGCTTGGTCTTATTCACAATCGCGTTTTCGCCAAAGATGGCCCTTTTCGCGAAGAGACAACTAAACCCTTATCGCGTTATTTTATTCCTCGATCACTATAAACATGCCGTATTTGTTCAATTTTTGCCAATCTATCTCACTACTTAGCCCCAAAAATATAATCCAATTCATTATCTGGTTCATTTCTCGTGCTTCACATGGAATCGGGAGATCCAAGCGTCGTTAAAATATTACATTTGAATAGAAACTGCAAGACTATAGCGATTCAATGCAGAAAATGTAGGATGACTGGTTTCTTTTTTTTTCGGATTACAAATGAGTAAGATCACGTCAAGTGGACCCCCCATTTTCCACTTGATCATGAAAATTAAGCCTATGTATTTTTTTCTCAAGTAGTCACCATGAAAAATTAATCCCCCGAAAGATTTTTCAAAATCTTCATTTTAACAACAATTTTTTTTACAGTGAAAATTTCGAGTACTTTTAATTAAAAAATAGATTTCAAATCATCCGTTAAAGATAAATTAATTAAATTTTCAGGATTTATTGTCAAATGTCTATATTTTATTAAAATAATAATGGCTTAAAATTATTTGTTCATTATCCTATTGTTAATCAACTTTTAAGTAAACAAATGAAAATTTCACTGATTTCTCGGTGAAAAAATGAAGTTCTTTTTCATCGGTTTCATGCGCCATTTATTTAAGTTCAACATCCTGAAAGAAAATTTCACTGCTCGCGACTAGTTTAAACAATATGAATTTATTTATCACCGCGCGCCGCGCGCCGGGCGCTCTCAATACAACGCGCGGCCGAGCGTCTCAGGCTATATTGCAGCTTCGGTCAGTCATAATTAAGAATTACAGTTGAAAATATTATTATTGAACGAATTTCATTCTTTTAAACAATACAATAAAATAATTTTTAATCATGAAACTAAGACAGAAAAAATTAATAAATAAAATAATTAATTAATTAATTAATTAATAAATTAACAAATTAGTAAATTTAAAAATGATTGCTTACTAAATTACCAAGAGAAAATAAATATAGATTAGCCGGTTATGTAAAATTTATATTTGATTATTTATTAATTTTTTCTGTCTTAGTTTCATGATTAAAAATTATTTTATTGTATTGTTTAAAAGAATGAAATTCGTTCAATAATAATATTTTTAATTGTAATTCTTAATTATGACTGACCGAAGCTGCAATATAGCCTGAGACGCTCGGCCGCACGTTGTATTGAGAGCGCCCGGCGCGCGGCGCACGGTGATAAATAAATTCATATTGTTTAAACTAATTGCGAGCAGTAAAATTTTCTTTCAGGATCTTGAATTTGAATAAATGGCGCATGGAACCGATGAAAAAAAAATTCATTTTTTCACCGAGAAATCAGTGAAATTTTCATTTGTTTACTTAAATGTTAATTAACAATAGGATAATGAACAAATAATTTTAAGCCAGTATTATTTTAATAAAATATAGACATTTGACAATAAATCCTGAAAATTTAATTAATTTATCTTTAACGGTTGATTTGAAATCTATTTTTTAATTAAAAGTATTCCAAATTTTCACTGTAAAAAAAATGGTTTTGAAAATGAAAATTTTGATAAAATCTTCCAGGGGATTAATTTTTCATGGTGACTACTTGAGAAAAAAATACATAGGCTTAATTTTCATGATCAAGTGGAAAATGGGGGGTCCACTTGACGTGATCTTACTCAAATGACTTGTTAGTGGATATTACGAACGTCAATTCCAGCGTGTTATCTCGTTCTCTGCATTGAAGGAAAAAGAAATTCCACTACGTCGCTTGATCCGCATCCTGAAGCAATAAATTATTACTCAAAACGTCGATGTCATCATATCACATTTAGCAGTGTAATGTGCACCATTTTAAATTGTGTGTACTTCTTGTTACATATTTTTTTTACAGAGCTGTGCCGAATATGCCTCGTCCTACCCGCAACACACTCTTTCCTACCGTGTGGACACCGCTGCTGCTGCGCTATTTGCGCAGCTCAACTGTGGGATGGGGTGGACGCTCGCCGACACTGTCCCCTGTGTAGAACACCGGGGACGCAGGCCCCGATTAGAATATTTTTATATTCAGAATAACCAAAGCTGTACCAAAGCTGAATAAAATTATATTTCGAAATGTTAAAAAAAATAATCATTATTTTCATATTTGGTATTTTTATGAGAATCTCAACCCAATTCAAGGTAAAAAAGTGTCCTTTGGTAATGACATCTACGACGGACAGTTATCTATGTACGAATTCAAGAAATTCGTCAATTTCATCAGAAAACCATCGTTCAAAAATGTATAATTCGAGAAACTGTCGGTCGTAGCTATTATTAACGAATGCAAAATCAGCATTGATATAGGTATTGCGCACGGAAATTAATCTTCAGTTATTCGATGAATTGAGATTGGTAAACACACATCAAATATTCTTGGATAGAGCCGAATAATATTTTTCGGTCAAGTTCATGAAGAAAATACACTTACCTTATTTCATAGTCATCAGTCATCACTTTCAATACCCATGCTACTACATTTAGTTTTCAATTAATTAAAAAAAAAAAAACAATTACCGTCTCGTGGAACCTGGAGATGCACGATTTTTCTACGACAACATGGATTTCTCTGAGGTAAAAACCATCCCCATTAATTAACGAATATTGTGTTCTACGAAAATTCAGTTTCTTTTGGAATCGAACAAGCTTCTTACATACCTTCTGTTCTATACCACCCGAAGGCCTGGAAATTATTCGAAACAAGTCTCTACTGCTATACATACATAAATATAAAATTATATCGTTATTGAAACCATCACCTATTATTATATTAAATGAGATATGAGAATGGTGAATAAATCAAATTTTTATGGTAAATTGCTCAGTGAGAAATAGTGTGCTGAGTCATATACAGAGTACTTCACATGTGTATACTACTACATATACGACCGAGCTTACCCCATCATTGATCCATAATAGGGCTACGATACATAAACATTCTCAGTTTACTCACAGTATATGTATAATTACAGTTTTTGACGTTACTGATAGAAAAAATTCAATGATGACTAATCCCAAAATAGTCGAGATTTTGATCTTTCTGCTTATTGCATTTATGAGTTCCGCTTTTTCCGAATTCTTATGGTCGAAATATTTATGTTTGGATTACTAGCCGTTAATAATGTTAGCTCTTTTACATTTTCATTTTTTGATATATAAACTTTCTACTTTATTTAAATCCTTATTTTGCTGATTCGGAGTAAAAACGGCCTCAGAATACATGTTCGAATTATTGACCGCTCGGATAGGTAACTTTCGGTGGAGTAGATATTTTACTTAATGATGTATGGCGACTAGAGAATTCTAAATGGAAATAGCTCGTTATTTCAGGATTCGTGTTTTTGAATTTCGAAATATTGGTCGTTCTGCATATTGGTTTTTCGGAATTTTGACCCCCCCCCCCCGCTGATCAGAGGTAGATTAGATAATTATCTTTTGATGTTACCTACGAAATAAATATGATCTGTACTTTTTTATGTAATATTTGCCTGAGACAATGAGTTGCCCAGTTTACAGAGAAGTGCCCGTATGCTTTAATTTATTTTAGTCTTAATTTCAATACGACAGAAAAACTACACGCTTCTATAAATTCAGGTCAAGTTTACGGCGTGGAATGAAATTTACGCTATTCGATATATCTTGTCACGCTGAATCCAACGATGTTTGAATTTTTTGAATACTGTTATTTTCAACCGATTACGCAACTTTAATATTTTTTCCGCGGAAACTAGATGTTCTAGCGAAATTTCTCCAACATTGCACCGTTGGATTCAGCGTGACAAGATCTATCGAATGACGTAACTTTCATTTCTCGCCCTCAACTTGACCTGAATTTGTAGAAACGTGCTCTTACCGAATAGACAGTCGTTAAATTTCGTCTCTTTGAATATAATTTTGTCATGAGACTTTCTGATGGCAGTGCAAGACATTGCTAACTCCCTGCTAACGTAGCTTTTCAATACTGCGACAATACTCTTTTGTACATCTTTAGTTCGAAGATGCACTAGTGTAGATGTCTGCGAAGAAGAATTTAAACATAGTATTCTCAACCCGTATTCAAACAATTATTTTCAAATATGTTGTAAGTCATTTTATCACTTGTGCAATTAGGATACAAAACGTACAAATATTGCGCAAAAAGTCTGATCTTTTAAACGTCCATTGAAATCTTTGAATTCTGCAATTGTTTTCAATGGCAGAGTCAGATTATACTTTTGAGCAAAGCTCTGGACGGTAGTGGTGTGACTTTTATTCAGAAGGCCACGATCTTTTAAACATTCATGGAGATCTCTAATTGCCTCGGTTTGAGCTTTCATTTCGACGCTTAATTTTTGTATTGCAATAAATAGCAATTGAGTATCTAGAACAATAACATAAAGAAATATAAGGGCAATTCTCCACTATTGGGAAACTTGACACGCAAAGTTGTCCGATGAAATTTTTTCTTAAAAAACAGAAAAAAGCTGTGGCAGAGGCAGCTTGAGGGTTAGGTTTTCCTACTTCTGTAGTGAGTCGATTGATTTCTTTATATGCACGAAATAGTACTTATATATACTGTTAAATTTGGTCCAGGGGAGTGTTTGTAATATTCAGGGACAACCAGAAATGGCTATTTTTAAATGAAAAATATAGAATTAAAAAAAAAAACATTTCAACATTTACCAACATCCATAATAATATTTTTCAATTCATTGGTAAAAATATACATGGACTAATCGGAAAATTATGAAAACGCTTGCATTCACCGATAACTTAGGTTTGTGACACACCAGGGGACTGTGTTTTTGAATTTTTAAGAGGGAATAAAACAATGTTTGTTCAGAAATCTAATTTCGTACGCGGTTAGTTTGAAAAAATATAAATAGATATGTAGTTTTTATTTGTTTAAGACATCGAATTTCCCAACAGTGGCGAATTGCCAATAAATAAGGTAATCACAATATTTATAAATAATTCGAAGTGAAGGATTGTTGATATCTGAGCACAAAATGAATGTGCCAACATTGACTGATAAATCAACGGTACCTTTCGAGTAACTAGATAATTTATCCTCTGGTAAGCCGCTGGCATTTTTAGGGGCTTCTTCAAGAATTTGAAGTCCGTCATTTATAGTTTTATGTGTAGCAACATGTTCTTTTTCAATTCCTACAAGACAGATCAATATTACGAAAATTCGAAGTATAAAGTTGATGTATAATTGTATTTTTTAATTTTTTTGATTATCACTTCTCCGTAAATAAATGAAAATGTGCAAATAAAATTTTAAAAAATCGAGAATAGATGAGATCGCGCATAGAACACAGTTAATGAATCATACTATTTCCTGTTAATCCTTCGTTCTCAAAGTCATTATCCATCATTGTTGATGAATCGCTACAACTTGCCCTGCTGACTATATCTGCGCATAATTTTTTTTTACCCAGCTGATGCACAGACGGGGGTGATCCTCGTGCACGGCAAATTTCGCTTGCTTTTCTTTTCACTTTGAGTTTAAGACTCGTCTGATACCTTTCGGTCGTTCCTGGTTTTTCGAAGTCATTTTTTTTACTTATAACGTTTGATTGGCTCGGTCTCTTAGCGGTAATTATTCGTTTATTCTTAGTGATACGTTTATCTGGTCGGCTGTTTGATCTGCGCTTATCTCTATTGTTACGTGCAGGTGATGAATCAGACGAGGAAAGGCAAGAAACTCCGTGCCGTGCTAATTAAATTTAATGAAAATACATAAGTTTTGTATGACATTAAATATTTTTCCAATTATAATAAAAAAAATTAAAAATGGTAAATTCCTGACTGAGATTTGTTGATATTTTTAGGCAGCAATAAATACATGAGTTTTGAAATTAACTAAACTTTCAGATATCATTCTTTGCTCGTATCACACTTACAATGATTCTCATCCTCAGTATCGTCCTCTGGTTCAGAAGAATCTGGTATGTAGTCAGTTACTTTCATTATCGCCTTGAGGTCTTTCCTTTTCTCGAGTTGAGATTTCTTTTCAAAGAGCTTTTCAGCTTTGGCAGCTTTCTGTTTTGCATGCCTCTCTGAATCGGTGGTATAAGCATATGGCTGCGTTTCCAAAAGTGTAAGGCGAGTTAAGCCTTCGGCATATCGATGGCTCCTATCGAAAAGCGCGTAACTCAGCAGTGCAGGAAAGAAAAGCGTAACTCGACTTGACAGTTAAGAAAGGCATTTGTCATAGGGCGTCACAGGGGACATACGCCTTTCTTAACTGCTTCGCCGAGTTACGCTCTTCTTTCCTGAACTGCTGAGTTACGCGCTTTTCGATAGGAGCCATCGATATGTATCTGATTGTAATAAGAATAATAAAGAAGAATATTCATTCGAAATAGTAGGTTATTTACACCTGTCAAACTGGTATTTTTGAAAGAAAAGTATGTCACAACTTTTGAGATGAGCTTTGATCTTTAATAAATACCAATCGATTATAAGACTGAGTCATTTTAAGTGAATATTAGTATTAAAGACAATTATAATGAGTGAGTCAAAAAGGTTTAATTTGCCGCAGGACCGGGGTACATTGAACTTGAGTCGGGGAAAATTGAATTTATGCAGGAAAATATTAGAAAATGATCATTTGCTAATTTCAAATTATTTTGTTTGAAATAGTACACTATTCTACTGTAGTTAAATATTAAAACAGATTCAAAATGTAAAATAAATTTCATGTAATTAATTAAGGGGGGATTTTCTTTTTTTTTCGTCGGAAAAATCAATTTTTTTTTTCCACGGAATCTTATACTTTAAGGTCTTAAGAATATGTGTGGTGAATTTCAAATCGAAATTCTTATGATTGCCGAAGTTATAAGTCATTAACCGACAAGGTATACAAGGGATACAAGGGATTATCAATAAAAATATTATATCAACGTTATTCGACACCGCTAGCTTTACTAATTAGCGAGATTACTTCTCGAGACGAATCATATGAAGCAGAGGAATGCATATTGTATGGCTCCGGCATAGCAGATTAGCATACAAATACCGTAAGTAATCGATATGTCCCCATAAACCTACTTGTAACTTTCAACGCTATTTTCTCGAAACAGCTCTTTTGCAACTTGTGTGCACGATATCTAAAAAACTATTCAACAGATTGCCTTCAAATTTGGACAGCATGCTCAGTCGATGTCCTTCTAACGTTTAATGAAAGAAAAAAACAATACGTCGAATATTTTTTTGTTTATAACAAAAAGATTGATCTTTTTCTTGGACCGAACGACATTTTTAGTTCAAAACATCACCAGACCTTCAATTTTTTTTTTTTTTTTTTCGTTCCATTGAACGATAACTACATGTGTGTCAAGTGGAATGTTTTTTGGTTTTTAATTCCAGGATTAATGAGCAGCCTCAAATCGTGCACACCGTCAATTGCAAATCATCACGCGTCGAAGGGGGTGGGGGGCGTATTTTTCGAGGGAAATGATTTTTGATTTTTTCGTAAATAAAAAAGAGATGAATGAATCCACATGCCAAATTTTGCATTGATCCCTTGTATAGTTTCTTCACCAGAAAATTAGAAAAAAGCGATAAATTTAGCGAAAAAAAAAAGAAAATCCCCCCTTAATAAAAACTTATAACCTATCTTGTCAGACAAGACAGGCATTTGAACGATTGCGCATCATAATTGTTAATCAATAGTTCAATAATTGCAGAAGTCCATTAAACAAATTTTAATGTGCAAACTTTATGAGAAGTGTATGTAAACTAAGAATTAAAATCACGCAAATTATGGTTAGAGAGCACCAAAATAGTAATTTCGCCTTTTTTTCTCAGGAATACGAAAATTTGAAAACCTATCGACTTCTTTATAATCACGATGATATTAGACTTGTTCATTTTTATTTTCATTTGCTTACGTGTACTCATATCAAAATAATTAGAGAAATTCAATTTACCCCAACGTTCACTTTGCCCTGGTCTCCCCTACCTCGTCGTAGAAAACTGTTACATAGACTATTTTGTACCTGCATGTCCGCTCACATAGACTGGATAAGAAGGCCAGCTCTCTGGAGCATCTACTTGACCTTTTGCTAGGTCATAAAGCAGTTTTGTATTTTCTGCATCGTATGGTGGGGCCATGAATTGAGCTACACACTGCTTTGTTGCAGCATCCCAATGGACCCATTTACTTGGAATGCACTCAATAGCTTTAAGTCCTTTTTTCTTTGAGCCACTTTTAGATTTATTTCGGGGATCGTCGATAAACGATATCAATTGATAGTTTTTGAGCTTGTTTTGTGAACTCACTGGAGAACAAGATAAAGGAGGAGGAGGATAAGATAAAGCTTACAAAGCTTACAAATTGAACATTAAAAGAACAGTATAAACATTTTTGGAACTATATAAATAAATTATTTTCAAGCCCCACGTGATAATGGGATCTCAACATTCACTAATTTTCGAGGGGCCATTCACTGGTGAAATCATCCAATCACATCGAATGAATCACGAACGAAATCATAGGAAGCCGCTCGAAATCGCTCAAAATCATCTGTCATTGTTGATTTCAAAATATCCTCTAGAGTGTTTGAAATCATCTCGAAATCACATGAAATCACATGCATTCATGAAATCACGTGAATTTTTTAAGATTTGTAGACTAAACCTTCTTTCCGATTTCTTTTCGATAGCTGGTACTTCGAAATCATGATTCGAATCACGATTTCGTTCAACGAAATCACCAGAAACTACAAACGATTCGTTGAAATCATGCAGAGCTTGAAATACTGAAATCACACGCGAAATCACATGAAATCAACGATTCTGTGAAATCATTTTTACACCAAATGAAGGAGTGAATGGCCCCTCGATAATTTTTCAGTTCTTTCATGTCGCCAAATGGATAGTTTAAATCAGGTTCGTGGTTTCAAGACACACATGTTTATCTGCGAGTACATGATTTTTCGTTACAGTAAAGTTAGAATCTCATTTTTACTGAAATATGAGCGTTTAACTATAACTTCACGATCAAGTTTTCATTTCGTTGTTATATTGAACTATTAAATAGTATTACTTACTTTTGTTGACCGTTGAGCTGCTCAGCTTATTTAAACTGTATACGAACGAAAAACGACAACGACACACAGGACGCGGGACGCAAACTTCGGTATAATGGCCAGCGACACTATTTATTGAAACATTTGCTCACTAATAATTTTTTTAGTGTCATAGTGACGCTTCATTACCGTATGATCAACTCCTACCGGCTGACCCGCGGAATAACGCTGCTCAGTAGTTGTCAATTATGTTTGAAAAAATAGCACGTTAAAAACAAATGCTTACAGCTGAAACTTTACGGGATGTTTATTGACGGTCCATTTGGAAGTAAAATAATAATATGTGCGATCGTAAAGCAAAGACCCGTCAGCGTGTACAGAAGCATCGGGCGATCAGAGCAGCATGTGAAAAAGATTTGACAGAAGCTCTGCGAAGCTTTGTCGTTGAACCAGAAATTTCAAACAATCAAGGTAAAATAAGGCTATACCTTAATTCATCCACGTTTGATTTGAAGACTATTCCCGAAATCTTGTTAATAACATAGACGAGAATGAAGGTGATCAACCTGCTGTCTATCGAATGAACAATATCTACAATGATACTCACTCTGATAATGGGACTGCTGACAGAAGTTTTCTTACCGCGGAGAATGAAGGTGACCAAATTGGTATTTATCTAACCTATGATGAGGATGACGCACACTTCGAGCCAATTGAAACAGCAGAGAGTACAAGCAGCGATGATCTTCCACAATCAGAAAATCAGATCTTTGCATCGGCAGCAGTGAATAGAACGCCATTGGAGACTGAAGAAATTCGTGTTTGGGCGGTTGAAAATAATATTAAGCAAGTAGCTTTGGACCAGTTGTTGGAGATTTTGCGAAAACGTATGCTCCCCGATTTACCGAAATCATCAAAAACCTTTTTGCGAACATCATCAGCTGAATATGCTATCGAACAAATGGAAGATTCCGTTAGTGAAACTTGCGGTGAATTTGTTTACTTTGGAATCGAATCAGGTCTTAGAAAATGTGTAAATGAAGATCTCCACGATGCAGTTATTGAGCTTCAGTTCAATGTCGATGGATTACCTCTATCAAAATGTGGAACAACTTGTTTCTGGCCTATTTTATGCAAGGTTCACTTTTCACCGGACATTTACAAACCTTTTACAGTTGCTATTTACTCGGGATATAGTAAACCAAAATATCTTGATGAATACTTGAAAAAATTGATAACGGAACTGAATAATTTGCAAAGAAATAGTATCGCGATAAATGGAAAAAACTTCAAAATTGTCATTAAGTGTTTCATTTGTGACACCCCAGCTCGAGCATTCTTGAAGGGTACAAAGGGTCATGGGGGTTATGGTGCCTGTGAGAGATGTACTGTTTACGGACAGCGAATCACAGTAAAAAAGGGTTCACGAATAGTATATCCAGGAATCAATCACCCAAAAAGAACGCAAGATTCATTCAGAAATCAAACAGATCCTGAACATCATAATGATATCTCGCCGCTGATGTCAGACCTAACAACGACTTTAGATATGATCAATCAATTCGTTTTAGATTACATGCATTTGGCTTGTATTGGTGCAATGAAAAAATTATTTGAATTCTGGCTATTCGGTCCATTGAACGTGAGGTTGGGTAGAAATCAGAAGATGGAAATCACCCGAAGACTTCTTTCATTGAAAGCCCAGATGCCATGTGAATTTCAGAGAAAAATGAGACAAATTTGTGTCATGCGCAAGTGGAAAGCCACGGAATTCCGATTCTTTTTGCTTTACTGTGGCCCAATTGTATTGAAGAACATTTTGCCTGCTCAATTACATAAACATTTTCTCTTATTACATGCAGCATGTAGAATTTTATGCAGTGACGACCTTGCTATAGCCTGGAATTTGAAAGCTAAAAATTACTTGGGAAAATTCTTTCTCGCATTACCCTATTTGTACGGACCTGCTTCACAGGTCGTAAATATGCATAATCTTGTGCATCTAGCGGACGATGTTAGAAATATGGGCTGCAGTTTGAGTAGATTTAGCAGCTTCCCTTTTGAAAGTGCGTTAGGAAAACTAAAAACAGTACTCCGTACTCCTCATCGCATTTTGTCGCAAATTTGTCGTAGAATACATGAGAAAGAAGTACTCCCAATTCAAAAGGCTTGTTTACCAGTGCCAGTGCAAATACTCAGAAGCAATGTTCAAGGTGAGACAGTTCACGCCCATGTAGTTTGCTTGAGGGGATCTTTCACTATCAAAACTCATACTCCAGATAATATTGTTCTATTACATGATGGATCTATTATGGAAATCCAACATATCTACGGCAAACAAGCATTGCTGCCATTTTTAATGCTCAAAGGAAATATTTGGCGTCCCAGAAAATCTGTATATTCGTATCCATGTGAATCGAAGAATTTCAACATGTTTCAGCTATTGAGTGTAAATTTCAATAGCGCTATTTACCCACTAGAGTCTATAGCACAGAAAGTAGTCCGTTTACGTTTATCCTTTAGACCAGGTGGCCAGAACAAAGTGTTCGTTATACCTTTTCTTCATGTATAGGCAACGATGCGGGGTATTTAGTGTTACAATCAGTGTCAAAATCAGTGTCAGTGGACAGACGAAAATCCAACTCATTAATCTTGGATAATGATAATGTAAAAACCATTGTAGCCAATAGTAAAAATAGGATATCTCCACAATCTCAGGAAATATAAAAAATGACAAGCTTTTTACTGAGTGAAATAAGCCCTAAAATTTCGAAATCATATCAAAAATAGAAAATATTAAATATTTCGTAGTGTGTATTGTAAACTGTTTTTTCAGTTCCTCATGATTGTCATATAGTATATTCGAAATTCCGATACTTCATTACAATTTATGTTTTTATATCTCTGAGGTTGTCTGAATAGGCCTCTCCTTATGGTATATAGGCCAATCACTTTTCACATTGAAATTATTAGGAAACTTATATTACAAAAAGCGTCATAATATAGTACCTATGTTAAAAAGAAGATAACATACTCTCAGCTGCTTATCAAATTATATCATGTTTTTTACTCGTGTGTTTGTTTTTTTCACGTTCAAATATATTAATAAGCTAATGTCCTATAATTAGTCTCTGCGTCTATACGTATATTATTGCATAGTACGACGTACAGAATATTATATGAATGGTAATAAATAAGATTAATAGAAATATCAATAAATCAAATATAATTAAACAAGAAATCGAATTGAATTGTGATTCTTAATTTTGTATAAACAATCATGAAGCCCTCACCAAGCCCCAGTATTCACTAAAATCATCTTCAACCATTTCTAAACTCTGAGAGCCCTGATAAAAACCCATTGGGGCTCAATTACATCATCACAACCAAAACCCAACTATCAAATCCACAATGAAACCCGTCTGGGGCCCAATTGGAACATCACAACCAAATCCCAAGTATTAAATTACCAATAAAAATCGTCTTGACCCTGCAATAATGAGGTCATCATAACCTAATCCCAACTATCAAATCCCCAGGTACACCCGTCTGGGGCCCACTTAGGTCATCACCACCAAATCTCAACTATCAAATCCCCAATACTGCCTTTCTGGGGCCCAATAAGGTCATTATAACCTAGTCCCAACTATCGAATCCCTAGGTACACCCGTCTGGGGCCCAATTAGGTGATCACCATCAAATCTCAACTATCGAATCCCCAATACTGCCCTTCTGGGGCCCGATGAGATCATCAACACAAAATCCCAACTATCAAATCCCCAATAAAACCCGACTGGGGCCTAATGGTTCCTCAGGCCATCCCCACTTAATTTCTGCACGGGTGGTACTCACAGAAGAAAAATACGCAAGACTCTCTAACGCACACGCGTGCTCTAAGTGCTAGCCTAACGCAGAGCGAGACCACCGACGTCGTGCGGATGCGCAAGGACCTCGTCAGTCCCGTAATTATCGATTTTGGTATCGACCACGCTGTGACGTCATGGGGTAGCGCTCGATCCTTGGCGCGAATTATTTGAATGGCCACCACGGTGATTTTGGCTCTTCTAGGCCGAGGAATGCGGGTTGTAGATTCGTTTCGGTGGCGGGAATCTCATCCACCACCTTCATCCCTCGTTGTAGAGTGTCGTGGACACTCTCCCGCATCCTCGGCTGGTTGGTGAGTTAGCAGGGCCCTTGCTAATCTTACGAGCCTCGGTGGCGCCTTGTTGAAGATTCACGCCCTCAGTGCATCGAGTCGCAGACATTCGTCGGGGTATGTCGGGGTCGTTAGGCCAGCTCCAATAAATAATGCCTCGGTGCCCGCATGCCAGAGAAAAGTTTAAAAAAAAAACAAAAGAATAAATAATCGATTTCATTATCTAAGTCGGTCACGGTCGCCTCTCGGGAGTATTTCGGACCTCGGGGTCATCTTACACATTCACACGTCATTCATTCTAGCGATCCCCCGTCTTAAATAAGGTCTCGTTTAGGGGCGAGGAGCAGTTTGTAACATGCAATGTTACAAGATATATCACTTTGAACACAACGGTATTTTTCTGGCGTAGCGCACGACCGACTATATCTGCTCGAGCGCTCCGTTACGAATGAGATCCCAACGGCTAAATGCAACACCTGCAACCTACCGACCCTTGAAAGGGTTCCCCGAAATACCCCTCTACCTGACCCCACAGGTAAAATTTCTTGAATATAAACTTCATTTTTCGGTTTTTGGCCAGGAATTCGGGATTTCGAACCACTGTGCGACATACACCGACGAATGTCTACGGCTCGATGCACCGAGGGCGTGAATTTTCAACAAGTCGCCACCGAAGCTCGTAGGTCTAGCAAGGGCCCTGCTAACTCGATCACCAACCAGCCGAGGATGCGGGAGAGTGTCCACGACACTCTTCAACGAGGGATTAAGGTGGTGGATGAGATTCCCGCCACCGAAAAGAACCTACAACCCGCATTCCTCGGCCTAGAAGAGCTGAAATCACCGTGGTGGCCTTTCAAATAATTCGCGCCAAGGATCGAGCGCCACCCCATGACGTCACAGCGAGGTCGATACAATAATTGATAATTGCGGGACTAACGAGGTCCTTGCGCATCGGCACGACGCCGGTGGTCTCACTCTGCGTTAGGCTAGCGATAGCAGCACTCGTGTGCCTATGTGATTGCTCTTTTGCGTTCGAGACCTTCTTTTTGCGCTACTTCGAGGCCTTTTTTTTGTATTGCGTTAGTTCTGTTTGGTATTTTGAGTTGAGAGTGAGTGCATCCCGGAGGGACTAGGACCCTACCAATGGATTTTGGGAGAGAAAAGATCCTTTTTATCAGGTGGCTGGAGAACGGTAAGCGTTAAGCAATCTTACCCGTTGGATAATTCGAATCCGGCAACGGCCTTCTGCCGCGTGCTTGCTCTCAGCCACGAGGCTATTATACTAATTTGGGATCAAATTAAGCCGGATTCCGAGGGAAAGCCGTCACCAGTGTCCCATGCCATTGTATTGAGTTTAAGTCTCGCGATAAAATAGTTAATTATTGAGTAATTGTTGAATTAAGAAATTTTGTACGATTCGCCCACGAGGGCAAGTGAGACAGTCGGTCACTGCCGCGCTCTCTCCCTCCTGCGAGGTAGACTTTGTACCGAGGCCGAGCCTCGTGTATTGTTAAGGGATTTCGAATCATAAACAGAGAATCGACGCTAGGCGAAGTTTGTAAATCATTTTGTTGTTCATTTCGCAGAGTTAGGTTAAGTTAGGGTTAGGTGATTTATTTAATTTGTTAAGTTTGTGCCGTCGGCAAATAATTAATCCAAATTCTATGCCGCGGAATTAAGTATTTTGTTAATTAGGATTAATTTCAGGCCGCAGGCCCGTCTAATTCATTATTCAACCTGTAGGTGATTTATTATTAATTGTTATAACTGCTGTTATTTGTTACTGCATGGTTTGAGTTTAGTTTATTGTCTCACGAGGACTTTATTGGCGAGTCATTTATTAATTTTCTTTTCTTTCTGTTATTGCCACCCGACGTGGGAGCGTTTATTTAGTTCTTTTTATTTGTAAGGCTCGTCAAACATAGCCAGGCCGCCTATACACGGCCTGTAACCGATTTATACCCGAGGGGAAGTGCCCCCGTGTACACCATATTTTGTTATATTTTTCATATTTTTCATATTCTATTTTTTTTTTTTTTTTGAATAAACGCACGTTTTTGTCTATTATAATTTAATTACTCGAGTAATTACTTCATTCGCTAATCCCTCAATTTAATCCTGACCCCTCTCCGCGGTACTGCAGCTAGCCACCGCATTTTCTATAATAATCTAGGCCTTTTGTTTTTCTTGTTATAAAATTTCGAGTCTTGTGGCGAAGTAGTCGCCTGGCGCCCAACTTTAAAAATTAGTGTTTTTCTTCGTTATTATTATTTGTCCTTCTCGTTGGCCGATTGTCGACTGGACTGTCTCTCGGGATAGCTATCCGGTCTATTCCCGGGGGATATAAAGAGTCCACGTCACAACTAATATAGACAAATTGTTCGATTGTTCGATATATTGGTAAAAGAAAAAGTCGTTTCAACAATTAATATTATGTTTGAATTATTGGTACTTTACAATATATATATATAGATGAATTTGTAGAAACACGTCTTGTAGAAATAGGAAAAATACCAATAATTGCTTAAATATTATTTTTACATTCGTGTATTGTAACGGTTCGGCTATACCATAAGAGCGACAAGGACAGTCGACCGTCGAACGAGCAACGGACAAATCCCCACTCGCGCGGCAAGCGTCTGTGACGTCACCAACAGTCAGAGTTTTGTATAAAAGTCGGTGCGGCAATGCCTCACCAGCGATACGAAGCAAAGCGCTCGTAGACGTCTCATAATCAAAGATAGAAACTAGCGATACGAAGCAAAGCGCTCGTAGGCGTCTCATTATTGCATATTATACTGGGAGCCATTCCTGGATAATAAAGTAGAGTCAGTAGAGTCAAAAATAGGAAGATGATATAAATTTGAAATAGAGAAATTACATAGAAAAAGAATATAAATTTAGAAGTCTATCGCTGCGAGATTACCGAGGATAGCAATTTATAAAACGAAGTCTTGACTCAAAGCTAGCTAGAACATTCGATAAAGTACAATCAGAAATTCAGAGAATGAGAAATTCAGAACAATCGCGAGCCATTAGGTTAAGTTAAATAATAAGCAATTTTGGTTATAATTTTTGTTATTTTATTTGTCAAAATTATAAGAATCATGAACATTTAATTTCAGTAAAATCGATGTTTATAAACGCGACTGCTTAAAGTTCTTTATCCGACATTTCCGCTGCTCATTTCTTATATAATTAAAAAGCTACAACAGCCGAGATAGAATTGCACTAGGGAACAGCTTTGAAGAGCAATCTTCCGAGTCTGGTGTACAGTCTTGGGTGCAAACCCCGGATCTGAGCGTAGGAAATAGTAAAAAAGTCAGGATAGAACTAGGAGGCAGGCTTGTGCGTAAGACCACCGGTTCTGCTCTAGGGCGGCAGCTTTGTTAAGCAATTAACCGAGTCTGCTGAAGTCCGAGGCTTTATCAAGAAATTGATCGAGTCCAAAGACAGACGGCTTTGTTAAGAAATTAACCGAGTCCGTAGCTAGCCAGAACAACACAAAAACCTAGGTCAGGTGGCTTTTTGTGGCAAAACCAACTTTTCCCCACCTCCTAGTAACGCGAAGTGCCGAATTTAACTCATAATTAACATAAAACCTTGATTTGAGCAAAGAACTCACACTAACGGCGGATATACCTCCATTTTTTGAATTCTGGCATATCCCGAAACGTTACAGTATACTAGGGTGATTCAAAAAAAATAATTTTTTTTTTTCTTCCAAACAGGCTCAAAAGTTTCGTTTTGATGACAAAATACGCCTGTCAAAATTTGAGCTCTTAATATTAATATTAAGAGTGTCCTCATCGCACTTTTCTATTTTCCATAAGAATAACATAGGAAAAATCATGTTTGCTTATTCTGATTTTTGTACGCTACAAAGGACTGCTCAAATAGTAAATCGCTATACATATTCTTGTAGAGAATTAAGCGCTCTACAAAAGAGGTCTCTCGGTCTTTTTCGATAAATCTAACCGTTTCAAAGTTAGTCTTTCCAAAATCGCTAAAGAAACTTCAAAACGGTTAGATTTATCGAAAAAGACCAGGAGATCTTTTTTGTAGAGCGTTCAATTCCCTATAAGAATATGTATAGCGATTTACTATTTGAGCAGTCCTTTGTAGCGTACAAAAATCAGAATAAGCAAAAATGATTTTTCCTATGTTATTCTTATGGAAAATAGAAAAGTGCGATGAGGACACGCTTAATATTAATATTAAGAGCTCAAATTTTGACAGGCGTATTTTGACACCAAAACGAAACTTTTGAGCCTGTTTGGAAGAAAAAAAAATTATTTTTTTTGAATCACCCTAGTGTATACGCCTCTTGGATAACATACATGCGTGTTATTAGTGTTTGTGAAACCCGTGTACATATACGCCTATCAGCGCTGCCTTGCGGAGTTTTGTGGCGATACTGGGTCGTTTTTTCCATGCGTATACACGCCACACAATCTCATTTAACTAAGCATGTATATGTATTAGGGTGGGTCAACAAAAATGATTATTTTTTTTTTCATTTTGTACTCTGCAAAGTCGGTTGCCAGACACCTCTGGGGAATACTCACCAAACATGAGCTCTTAATTTTGATAGAAAGGTCCTCCGCTTTATGGTTTTCCATTTTTTCCTCAGTGTTAGAAACGAGAATTTATATCTCTCTATCAACTGTTTGTTAGAAAATATTGCTACTCATATTCTTGTAGGAAATTGAACGCTCTACAAAAAAGGTCTTTTATAATTTTTCGGAAACCTCACCGTTTAGAAGATATCACACCCAGGAAACACAAGTTGGTTGAAAAAACGTTTAAAATTCGAAGTAACGGTTTAGTGGAATTATAGCAGAAATGTCCTCTCGATACACGAAAATTTCCACGTGCAAAGTATACGTCAAATAAGAGTTGAAACGAAACGTTCAAGATTGGTGCATCGAAACACGTTGCAGTAGAAACGTCAAATGCACGTTCGGTAAAAACGTATAATCACCATTGCTTCTTCTGCGGTCATTAAACATACACTAAAATACGTCTCTAGAACGTTTCCCGTGGTCTTTATATATGTAAAATATACGTCAACGTATAGCACAAGTTGGTTGAAAAAACGTTTAAAATCCGAAGTAACGGCCGTTTAGTGGAATTATAGCAGAAATGTCCTCTCGATACACGAAAATTTCCACGTGCAAAGTATACGTCAAATAAGAGTTGAAATGAAACGTTTAAGATTGGTGCATCGAAACACGTTGCAGTAGAAACGTCAAATGCACGTTCGGTAAAAACGTATAATCACCATTGCTTCTTCTGCGGTCATTAAACATACACTAAAATACGTCACCAGAACGTTTCCCGTGGTTTTTATACATGTAAAATATACGTTAGTATGCAACCGTTTTAATGTATCAATACTGCTAATCTGACTTCTCGTCGGAAACTAGTCCTGCATAAACCTACATGAAAAGTGATTTCAGCACCTTGAGAATACGTGACGAGAATTTATTCAGCAATATATGTTTCCGATGGACGTCTTATACAAATCCACTAAAAAAGTACGTTTCCGCGAAACAGTGGTACAAAATTCGTTTTATTTACGTGTAAGTATTGTTGTTCCTCAAATCCATACACTGATGACTTGAACGACGCTGTTCAGCTTGTAAACCAGCAGATTCAATATATTCCGATCAATTTACCATCAGATTTTGAGTATACACCTGACATCGAAGAATAAATTCAATACTTCATTTATTATTGCACATATAATATAAGGTACAACCATGCTTATTCGTTATGGACTGGGATATATATTGAAAAAATCGATTCAATTGAACCAATAAGAGAAACACTAGACTGGGCCAAAAAAATTGACTATTCGTTTTTTTGAAAGATATATCGAGACAATGAGGCAATAATGACAAAAAAAAGATTCCGTGAAAGTTTGAGCCCTTGATTTTAAGAGGTCTATCATCGCTATTTTTTATTTTTAGTCATAATTTGATGTTTTACGTTAGAACTGTCAAAACATTGAAGAGAAAAAATTTATTTTCGCTTATGTCTATATAAAATTAAATTCCCTACAAAAAAGGTCTGATTATAGATTTTCGTCAGACAAGCAGTTTCCGAGTAATTAAGCTTAATAAATTGATATGTTTTTTCGATTTAAATCATTCGATTCGTTAGTTACAAAATTCCAAATTAAAAAAGTCAAATCGAAAAAACATATCAATTTATTAAGCTTAATTACTCGGAAACTGCTTGTCTGACAAAAATCTATAATCAGACCTTTTTTGTAGGGAATTTAGTTTTATATAGAAATAAGCGAAAATAAATTTTTTCACTTCAATGTTTTGACAGTTCTAACGTAAAACATCAAATTATGACTAAAAATAAAAAATAGCGATGATAGACCTCTTAAAATTAATATTAAGGGCTCAAACTTTCACGAAATTTGTTTCGTTGTCATTCTGAATGATATTCTCGATATATCTTTTCAAAAAAAAATAGTCAATTTTTTTGGCCCAGTCTAAGAAACACGATGCTTTGTTATAGACTAGAATTATATTTATATAATATATGATAATATGTTTTATTTTTATATTATATATGATAATATGTTTCATTTTTATATTATATATGATAATATATGTTTTATTTTCATATAATATATGATAAAAATCGATGAATGAGTTAGACACGATGCTTTGCAAGGTGATGCAAGTGGCGATTCTTTGCTTGCTTGAGCCAGTCCTTCACTGTACCAGCTACAGTTTGGTCAGAATGCTGACTCTTGCAAGTTACCGCAGCTGCTTCTGCAATTGAACATATGAGTAATTATGTAATTTCACCTGATTTTTTTTGTATATATTGTAGGCGCTTATACCTAATACATTTACGTTTCAGAGTTTTGTGATCTATCCTTCGAAAATGAAATTGTACTACCATCCAGAAAAGAAATTGTACATCGCTTTTAGTACATTTGTTTTTCCTTTCTTTAAGTTCAATTGCAGGGTACACCAGTACACTAATGAAAGTTCAAGATTGATTGCAATATTATGTGAAACATTATTGATATATGTGGGAACAATAATCCATTCCAATAAAGAAGACATAAATTTAAAAATAGAAAAAAATAAGTAAATAAATAAATACATCGAAAATCATTTTATAATTTCTTCTTTGGAGGGTGGTATAAATGTATACAAAAAAAAAAAAAATTGGAGCATATGAGTGTAAAACTGTTTCGCCTAGTGCCTACGATCCACGCCACCACAATAGGATTACTCTGATACATTGTTTTCCGGTTCTTAGAGGTTGAGAATGCAGTGCCGAACGTAGATATTAAAACTGAATTTCCATAACAATCGTCCCTCAAGATAGCAATTAAGACTCGACCTACGTACCATTAATAATCTTCATCATAGTCGTTTCTTTGAAACATTTTTTCTCACGACCAGCCCAGTTGAATCTCATCGCAAGTTCATTATTTAGCAAAAATCTCATCATATATATAACGCATTGTCGCTCGTTGGTTCCACCTATGCATGACAGTCTAGTTTTCTATAAAAAAAAAAAAAAAAATAGAAACCAGAAATAAATTAATAAAATATAAAGATACACAACATATTGGATTGCCATCAATATCTAATACTTCTAAATTTATCAATTTACTGTATACAGCAAAATATGAAGCCTAGTGTGCTAATGTTGGTTAAAAGCAAATTTATTTTAACCCATACGAAATTGACTTTAGATTCGAGAAAATTTAACTTTTCACTCTTTGAAACGATAAATTAAGTCAAATAAGAATCACCACTCACCAAATACGAATAGTGTCTTTCAGAAGTTTTCAATACATTTTCCATTTCATCGAACGCTACTAGTGACGATACAGGAAAGTTCATACCCTCAGGTTTTTCTGCGATGCACGTATTTTCATTGGATCGAATAAGCTGATGGATAAGAATTTGGTTCTGATCAGTTGTGGTTTGAATTCTATCCAAATATCGTAAAACTTGCTCCTGGTAAATTGTATTTTGTGGTTTTGGCAAGCCCGTGATAGACCGAATTAACGGCGATGAAGTATTAGATTCTCCCAAGTTTTCTTTTACAGGTATTGAAGTTGATGAAGTCCTAGATCCTTTTACGTCATCTTTTGGAGGTCTTGAAGTCAATGGAGCGGATCCTTCCGAGTCATCAGTTGTAGTTCGTGAAGTCAACGGAGTGCTAGATTCTCCCAAATTATTCTTTGAAGATGTAGGCATCGTTGAGATATTGTTTGTGAATGATAACGGACTTGAAATTTGTGATCGCGCCATATCGAAATTAGTTATATTCTGAATCTCTATTATCTTCGGAAGTTCTCTTGCTTTTTTGTTCAGCATTTGTTCACCCTCATTTGCCTTCAACACTCCTGCGGCCAGGCGCGTCTTCTTGGGTGAAGAAATTTTCTCTGTGGAATCATCAGAAGAGTGACTGCTAGATTCACTCAGAACCACCTTTTTCTTCCTATGTTTTTTCTCCTTTTCCACATGATGTTTAGATTTGTTGCGCTTCTTTTTTTTTGGATTCTTGTTTTCGATCTGCTCCGGTGATGATTTTTTTGGACTGACCGCTTTATCAGTAATCATCGATTTCATGGTTATTGGCTCGTTCGTATTTCCTTCTTCGGAGCTTCCATGATCGAGAAAAAATTTCAGTTTGGATCTTGCATCTTCAATGTCAGCTGGCGATAAAAGAATTACTAAATCAATGACGAGGAAGTTCAAGTAACGAAGGTCATACCAGTAATATATTACTAGTGTCATTAAGATTCAGTTTTTTAAAATAATAATTGCAAGAAGTCATTTTTATCAAAACTGTTAATTGGCTCAACGAAACTTTAAAAAATACAGTTAAATTGCAAGATACCGAACTTATATATTTCTCAAGGTCTTTCAAGGTCGAGTATTCACTTCGAATAGAATTGAGATTTCGACTTTTGACAAAGATGCATTGATAGATAAGAAGAATTGAATAGCGAATTTGTTATAGATAGATACATACCAGTTGTGTGTAGCAATCGATGCACGCTGTAGGTGGGCCAAGATGGATCGTATGGGGCCAGATTTCGAACAAGTTTAACAAATGCTTCTTCTGTTTTAGTTCGTGGCCAATAACATTTGCTATTATTCTCGAAAAGCCACAGCATGGGTATTAATGCGCACTCCTTTTTTTCCCCATTGATACATTCAATGACAGCGAACATCGTTACTTCTACCATATGCTTTTGCGATTACCTGTACGCATAATAGTAAACAAATATATTGATTGGAACGCATTGTAAGATAACTTTCTGCTATAGTAACACGATATGGAAGTATAGGAGTATGGCAGGTATGACATCCCTGGTAGTAATAAATTCTATGAATATCATCTTTTGAAAAAAATTGAACTGATTTGGTAGAAAGTTACGGAAATCTACCATGTATTACGAAAAACTAAAAAAACCTACAATTTATTAATAAAAACTACGAGAACTCACAATTTTTTATGAAAATCTCCCAGTTTGCCTGAAAATTTGTAGGAGTAGAATTTTCACGAGAGATTTAGAATTATAGAGAAGATAGAGATATAGAATTGTGAGTAGATCACCGAATTTCATGAAGGATTGGAAATATCGCGAAGCCATGTCTAAATGGAAAACTCATGCATTTGTATGAAATTTCATCAACGCGAAAAGTCCTAGAAAATTGAAAACTTTTGGCGTAATAAACTCCTAATTCCGAAGACGGGATAGGGGTATCGTACAAATTACGCAGATATCTGAATGCCGTTCCGATACACGTATAGGTTCCTGCCACGTGAATTATTGATTTAATTACGTAAATTGTTCTACCGTTATCTAATGAGACCACATTATCTGGACTTTTCACGCTTATCCTGATTCCATTATACATCAGTGACGTACATTCAAAAGAATTAAATGTTTCAGAACCTGCTGCTTTTTTTGGAATGAACTTGGGTTTAATGAAATCCTCAGGGGCAACCTCTAAACTAGCCGATTCTAATACCCGATTTGCGACTTGTTGTAAGGGATGCTTCTTTCCCCGTACAAAACGTTTTAATTTACTTAGATAATTTTCATATGGAAAACAGCTGTGTGTTTCTAGAGTACCGTATAATCTGACATCTTCGCAGAGATGAAGCAGTGAGTGTACATTGAATACAACAAAATGCGAGCCGTACAAATCAGCTGATTTTAAAACAAATTTATTCAAAGCTGCTTCAGCTACATCTAAATGAGATGAAATCAGAGTTTCGCTAGACAGAATTCTTCCAGCTACGTGAAGTAACAGAAAATGCCGAAACTTGGTATCGTCTAACGTATTTAACAGAGCGACAGGTCCACAATACAACAAAAAGAATCTAAATTCCGTCGCCTTCCATCGTTTTACTTCCGTAAGCGAACGAGGCTTGCGAGGAAACTCCGTCGTTATGTGACACCTCAAACTGAACAATATTGAATCTATTCGTTTTATACTTTGCTGGGAAATTTTGCAATAACGCTTACCTTCTAACCAATACTTCACCAATAATCTTTTAAAAACTCCCAAATCTCTCAAATGCATCGAGTCCAACACAAATTGCGTCACAAGCCCGATATTCAGTTTAAGCAATGGGGATGGCCCCTTTGCATGTCGCGGATCAAGCTTACCATTCGAAAAATCGCTATCTTTGCGTTCTCGATACTTGTCACCAACCGGATAAAATAATCTCCTATTCAAAATAGTCGCAGGAATGTGACACCTTTCACAACCATACTTGCTCGTGTGCCCTTTAGTATTTTTCAACATTGATCTTGCTGGCGTGTCGCATATAAAACATCGAATCTCAACGCGAAACAATAGACGATTGTGTTGTACACCAGTTAAAATTAAATTATTCATTTCTTTAATAAACTCCTCTAAGAACAACTCTAAAGGTTCCGGTTTTCCCTTTCCACAGAAGGCCGCAATCATGAATGGCTTTTTATCCATAAAAATATCACTTTTTGCCAAAATAGGCCACAGTGTAGTTGAGCTACTTTTGAACAGAGGGAGACCATCGATGTTGATGTCTAGTTTGATAACATTATGGAAGCCATTTTCTAATCCACCTTTGAATTTTTGTCTTAGCCCTGCTTCAACCCCAAAATAACACATTTCTCCATTGTCTAACTTTGTTGTATCTACGTTTCTGGGAGTTTGAATCAAAGTTCTAGCAGAAGTAGGTAACAAAGGATGAAGCCGATTCAGAAATCGTAGAAGTTTATCAAGTGCCTTGTGTGTAACATTTTCCTCCAATGCCCATGAACGTAAAAATTCTCCCAAATCCGAGTCATCGTTGCTACATGAGGCTCGATCAGAAGTTTCATCACTATCATCAACATTACCGGAAATATGCTGAGAATATGCCTGTTCAAGAAAATCGTGCTCTTCGCCGGTTCCATCGAAGCCGCTTGTTTCGTCGATTGTTACTGTATCATTTTGAGAAAGGACATAACTATTACTATTACTGCGTAAAGACTCATCTTCGGGTGCGGCCTCTGTGCCTTGCTGACTTTCATTAGATTGATTCATAGAAGCCATTATCCTCGATAAGTGTTCTGCTCGCTTTCTTCGCACATGTCGCGGACTCAAAATCTTACGTTTGAGAGACATTCTTGAAACTCGAGCCACAAATAGTTATTCAAACGTCTTCTACAACAATTCGGGTTTATTTTAATTATTCGTTACACCTTCATTATTGTGAACTACCAAATTATTCGTGTCTTTTTATAAATTGATCCTAACAGTTGCCAAAACTAATTTCGTTCAACATAACCTCAATAAAGTAAGCGAATATTCAAACATAAATATACGTGTTATATATAGAAATATGTACATAGTTATATGAATTAGTCAACCTATGAAATAAGTATTCAGTGTGTCAGACGTTTGATTGTTGGGAAACAAGTATATAATTATCTCCAACTCTGTACTTGCGAAAACGAACCTTTCTAGTCCTTAATTGCTAAACGTACCGGATTTTTCCGGTGAATTTGAAACTCTGTGTTCCTGGTTCTGATCAGTCGGCAAATCAAATCTGATCAAATAATAAAAACTTTTCATTATATACAAATAATGTAATTACAATAGATATAAACATATTGAATTAATCAAAAAAAAAATATTCATGACATCTTTTTATATGTATTTAGAAATTACCCAGATGTAATATTCTTTCGAAAAAGATTCTCTAGAATCTACTTTTATGCTGGCCTAAGAATGATTTTTTTTTCCTATAATAAATGGCGTCTTAGAAAAAAAAATTATGTAACATTGGAAAAAACTTCGGAAAAAAATGTTGGTATATTTGGGGTGAGAATTATGATATACAAAAAAATTAACGGAATACGCAAAGGTCGAGATCACAAGGCTGTGTGATTTTGCGTGGAATACATCTTACATATGATACGTAGAATTTACGTATCATAGACAGATAAATCACCATAATAGCGGATAATGAACGTGTAATGTGCGTATGACAATATAAGGAATTCCGTGTAAGCTCCACCAACCCCCGAACCCGACCTCTTTTTAGTCGGTTCATTTTTCGTCACTACAACGCCACATGTAACTTGGGTGCAGTGATCGGCAGTATCGATTATTTTCATAAATAATATCGTCTATATTACCAATTTTTATCAAATGAAAAATTAGCAGCAAATAATTAATCATTTTTCTAAAAATTAAAAATTATCTGCGAATGATTACTAATTTTTCAAAAATAAAAAATTAGCCAAGAATAATTACTGATTATTCAAAAAATAAAAAAGTAGCAGAAAATAGTTACTAATTTTTCTACAAGTCAATGGCTTTTAGGAAAATTGATAAATATTTTATTTATAAATGTATGAATTTTGAATATATATTTATAAATTCGTTGCAAACCATTCATTTTTTCGGACGAATTTGTAATTATTTCACGCTAATTTTTTTATTTACAAATTTATAAATATATATTTGAAATTTACGATTTTATTACAAACCATTGATATTAGAAAAATGAGTTATTATTTCAAGCTACTTTTTTTATTTATAGAGAAATTAGTAAATATTTTCTGATAATTTATTATTTTGGAAAAATTATTAATTATTTTCTGCCAATTATTAATTTTTAGAATGATTAGTAATAATTTTCTGCTAATTGTTAATTTTTAGAAAAATTAGTAAACATTTTTTGATAATTTTTTATTTTAGAAAAATTGGTAATTTTTTGTAACTTAAAAGAAATTTTTCGAAAAATTAGTGAATAGAAAAGGAATTTTTTTTTCATGTTGATCACTGCTTCAGTGGATGAAGTATTCATAACCCTAGAGCTACAAACCCATTTTTTATACCTTTAAACTACAAACCGGGGTAGATATATACCCCACGCTTTTCTTGTTCGTAAAATCGTTCTGAAAGCAATAATGAGACTCGTAAGTACATGAATCTCTTCGTTTTTTCATGCAGAAACGAATGGTGAAGAGCAAATTTAATTTCATCAAAGTTTAGTAGGTGAAAATTTGATTTAAATACCTGAAAGTGCTAGAAAACAGCCTCAACGTCATTTTTTCAGAGTTCGCCTGGGGTAGATATCTACCCCGGTTTGTAGTTCTAGGGATAACTATCCTAGAATTTCTGAAGCCATTCGTTCTCGATTTTTCTGATATTAAGCGTTCCAGATTTGCAAACGATTGTATTTTAGGTCGTATATAGGTCGTATTAAGAAGCAAAAGGATTTAAAATCAACTAGGTACCCTTAACGCACATCCACCACAAATCTGAGTAAAAAAACTCCCAACAAATCTGAGTAAGAATAAAGCTTAGAAGAGTTCTGATAGAAAATCAATCGCGAAATTTTATAAATTCAAAAGTGAACGGACATTAAGGTCGTAAATCATAGTAACTTATTTGGATATACCTAGAGTCATCTGGTTGGATATCAATATGTGAAGAATAGTACTTTCCGCATATATTCATAAACTATATTTGTTTCAGCGGTTAAAAATATCTGTGATGAAGCTTCTGTATTCATTTTGGTTACAAAGTTGATGGAATGAGTGCTATCGAGCTACAAAGAATCCCCGAGATCTATTATACTGTATTTATACTGTACGACGTCGTCAATCTTCATCCGCTTAATTTATTGAAAATAACGTCAATACTCTACTGCACCAATTCTATTATTGTATTTATCACCGATAAAACGCAAGTATTTCCCAAATACGTCCTATCGGTGATCCTGGAAACACCCATCGATTATATGTATAAAAAACGTGTTACGCGCACTCATGTCGTCAAAAATATGAAAGCCGTGGAAATTGTTCAGTTTTCGCCGTACTCAATATCAAATCTGACTGGCCGAAGTGAGAAAAATCGCTCGAATTTCGATAATTCCTACCCTGCATATAGTCTACTAGCCTATTCTCCCGGATGAGTAAAATAAAATACATCATTTTTTATTTTACAGTGAAAAACTAGTGCTGCCAATATAGTTGCCAAAAAATACCCCTGACACACATATGTTTTGTCAAATAATAACTGCGATAATATAACTAAGCAATTGAATAAAAGTCACAAGAAGCGTTAAAGAAAAGATTTCTGTACTTGAGAAGGCTATATACGTGTAAAAATCGTGTATATTTCACGTATTTGGATACATAGAAATATACCTTGTCTAAGAAACATTGACTATATTTTGAAAATATATGAAATTTACACCAGCCAATCCTCATATTTTATAATAACGAGAAAAAATACTTACCCCTTTGATGTCAAGTAATGTGGTCATCTACACACACATACACACTCTTGCAAACGTCTTCGACGAAGGTCGCTTGCAGACTGCGAGGCTCGCGAACCTCGAGGTAGCCGGCATCCCCTCCACAGTGGCATCGCGACGCAGTGGGCATGAGAGAGTTGGGTAGCGCGATAGAAATCGGTGAAGTGCGACAGAGACATCAAATACTGAGTCCCAATCTTACCGAATAGAGGCGCGCCGATCGAGAATGAACAGCGCGAAACGTTTATTTGACGTATCCGCACGTGGGTATCGGCCTTACATGTATATTATATAATTCCAAACTTCAACTATAATTTTTTTATGCAGCTATGAATCCAAATTATAGTTCGATTGATACATCACAAACAATTGTTGGATTTACAACTAAAAATAGATCGAATAATACATACTCGATATATATGTACCTATACAGGGTGATTCACTGCTACCGAGCCAAATTAAGTGGATACATTCCTTGCGTAATTCTAAAACGAAAGTTCCTCAGCGAAAATTGAAAACTTGAAAAAAAAATTAATAGGAAAAAAAAAAATTTCGTGGTTGACGTAGACGCCTATAAAACTATGGAGCAGATGACCTGGCTGCCAAGAACTATGGAGCAGTGGATAACGAGGATATTCGATAACTCGGACACCGTTGATCTGTCGAATTTTTTGCTAAGAAATATTCGTCTTAGAATTCTTCAAGGAACCTACCGACTTAATTTGGCTCGGCAGCAGTGAATCACCTCATATACATTACTAAATTCGGTACAGCTGTATGATTTCGAAAAAATGTATGAATCCGTACACGGAGAGAATTTTATGGGAAATGTTACCATACTTCATATAGTAGTCGTGGGACATACTTGCATTATGGCGATCAATCCTATATTTATGTATACCGGTACTATGAATATAGCAACGAACTATTTGTGGAGTGAAGGAATATTTACTATACGTATGTGTGAAATTAAAATTCTCACTTTTCCTGTACAAAATTATATTGCTCACTATACGGCAATGTAATAATGTCTTGATCATTCATCACATTCACCCGTATAGTTTTGTAATATTCGCTTGAGAAGGGACATTGATTCTTGCGAGAGCATCGTACACGAATCAATGTGTTCCACGTCATTGCATATTCTGTAATAAATCTAGCACTTTCTTCGCACCGTATACTAATCATTACCATACTAGCGATAATAATTCGTCCAGTACGATAGAAGATGAGGCGATGTAATATTTATTATAACATGTTTCATAATAATAATATAGCACTGTGTGCCAATGGTATTGTGATTATTACCATACCTAAGATATGTATTCTTATCCAACTTAGCAAATTAACTGGTGCCCTAGCAAGATTCTATCATTACCTATGCGTAAAGTAATTCATAAAAGTTGTATAGCAATATATGGGACTTGTATGGCAGAGATTCCTATACCGCATAGGAGTTACCGATTTCTAGCGAAGCCGCTGCACCGCCGCGGCGCGGCGCCTTGTCAGAGGGCCAGTTCTACTAAAGCATCGCTACGAGTTGTTTAAGATTATTTTAAATCATTCATTGTAGTGCAGCAGACTTTTTTGCACCGATTGAAACCTGCAGAATCTTCGGTAAGTATTGAACAATCATAATATTTTCTACTGTATTCGCCTTAGTAGAAATTTCGTACGCACTTCCCCGATGATAAAAAGGCCCTAGCCGGGCTCACTTTTGGAATTCCGCGTCGAGAAAGCATGCCTAGTTCCCATAGTAATATAACATCTTATGTTATTTGATTATCCTCAGCGATGAATGTAGCCCCGTATCAGCACGGGGGGCAAGGTGAGCCTTTGCAAGAGGTGAGCACCGGAGAACGCATTTTCACGCTAGTCGACGATGACTTTTTTAGATTAACAATGAATACGTGAATATAACTTAGATCAACATATAAAATTAAAAGCCATTGCTGTATCATTTAGTTTCGCACATTAGTCCCATTTTGTATCGGAGGCAAAAAAGATGTATGATACATAATTTCTGATACCTATTTGTTTCCTAATAACAGTATATTTCACAATTTCAACCGGAGGAATTTGATATCGAGCAGCTATCACGGCATCTAGACCTGACTAGATCTCACGAGACTGCAGTTTACGTAAGGTTTAATGAAATATAAATTAATAACGTTTTAGTTACATACTGCCGAATTTTGAGATTTACGTGAAAGCCAAGCATTTCGTATCAATGAGCACTTTTTTCCATTTTTATCTAATAATTACTGAAACTTCAGTCTTCAGATTCTTCTTTCTCTTCTGCTTAACAGTAAACCTCATTCATTTAAAATTATGCTCGATGTATTTTTTAAACGCGTACTGAAGCACTTGAATCTTGTCAAATAGTAAATTATTGAAATATTATTATAGACCCAACTCTCAACATCTGGACAGACAAATTCTAGTTCACTAATCCCGGTTTATTCGGAGTCTGGGACAGCTAGTAACAGCAGTTCAACAGTATTTAACGTGAATCAGCCTGCTGAATCAGTACGTCAGCCTTTTTAACTTGCTGTTTCTTTGTTCACCTACGTATTCATTCAATGCGAATATGAATTAATTGGTTTAGAAATTAGAATCATTGTTGAAGCAGTACAGCAATGGAAAAGTAATAAAGAGGTCATACAAACTAAATCATGGATTTCTGACTGAAGCAGCGCGGACACTTCTCGTTCATTTAATAATTCAGAGCGAAGTTGACAAGGCTCTCGCAACGTTATCCGACGACGGCGTTGAGAAGTTGCAAGATTTCACGTAAGATTGGATACATGCATAAAGTACACGTAATAATCGATATTAGTTTATTACTTGTCGGATAATTGCGGTTATCTGTTGCTCATAGAATTTCGTCGGCAACATTCGCCGGATATGCCGCTGATATCGAAGCATTGTTTAAAACTGAAAGCGCCGGTACATACTTCAATGCCTTTAAATCAGTAAACGGGGTTCGAGTGCTGGCCCATGGAAAACTGTGGGAACACTTTGCATATATTAAGGGCGTCTTGCGACAGCAGGGGGTACTTGAAGCACGCAAACCAAAGTCAAAGAACACAAATTCAGTCATTGTGACCGGTTAGTGGTCTTATCGTTTTTATAAGCAGATGACCAAAATCTGTTATAATTCTCACAATATCCACGCTTTTACAGAAAATGCAAAACTCCAACTAGAATGGTTGAAAACTCACTGCGAGCCCTGGGAAGAAGTATTAGATAAATGGCGTGGTACTTTTGAAGCGCGGAGGCAAACTATTTTAACGGGACACAAGGCAGCTTTTGACCATTTCAGCGCGATTCTAGCCATTCGTCTGCAAGACGGATGTAAACTGGTATATGTCTAAAAAAAATTACTTTCGTATCAAATCGGTAACTTTTAATAAATTCGAATATTTATGTACACAGCTCGAGTGTGACTTCAATCAATTATGGCCAGATAGGCAATCAATACTTTTTGATAAGTGGGAGGCTGTCAGACGTCATTTAATATTCAAAATAAGAAACGCAAAGAATATCAGAAGTATTGAAGACAAAGCCTATGTGCATGCTTTGCCCACTTTGCCTGAAGGTAGACATTAATGTTGTTTTGTAATTTTTTTTCTCACTAATTCGCACTCCTCTAGATACACAGACACATGAGTCATCTTGTGGTTTGTTTCACCATTTTCAGATCAGCAAACCCCTGTAATATTTGCACTGTTACCATACCTCCTTCCATCTGAGAGATTAAAGGGAAGAAAGAGAAAAGCCACTTCCAAAGAGGACGCTTCTAAAGAAAACATATCTGTCAATACTACAGACAATGCAAGGAAATTAAGCCTACTTGAACGTAAGGAATCCTTCACGATAATAGTTCCGGTGAGTCTGAAACTGCTGATAATCGTATCGAAAACTAAGAGATCCAGTACATGTTATAAAAATATTTTATCAAACAAATAACAGGATTTCGGACATCCTTTGTCACTACACATCATTTTATGTATAATAAGTTTTGCATTTATTCTTGATTCTTGATTCTTCTAGACGGCAGCTGACGTCAATACAGCCATTGAAAAACAAAAAGATTATCTACGGACACGTGGGCTCAGCTTCCAGCCAGCTATCGTGATTGTGGGATCATTAACGGATGTCAGAGCAGTGCATGTTGTAATTGACAACATTATTTACAACGCCCCATCCTATCTTCGTGCTATCGACACAACATTCAAAATTTTTTTTGCTGTCGACTGCGAATATCCGAGTGAGTGCAGGAGCCTATGGCTTTTCCTGCAGAAAGCGATTTATGATATCGAAATCCCGACAGAAAAATTCCCAGTAGCCGTAACCGCATTAGCCGGTGAAATAAAACAAATAGTAGCTCCAAAAAAGTGATGGTAGCAACTACTTTGCCAAACAATAATCTTTTTCATTATATTTTCTAATACAGTTTAACTAAACACAATGAACTGCTTTATCTGTCAGTGTTCATTTCCCGATAATACCAGCCTCATAAAACACATTTCTTTATTTCATGCTGAATCTTCAGTTTATCGTTGCGCTGCGAATGAAAATTGCGAAAGAAGTTTTGCCTGCTTTAGTTCATTTAAGAAACACAGACGGAGCAAACATGCATCGGATATACCCGTAGGTTTCAATGACGATACTTTGGATGTTGATTTTATTAACAAAGAGGCTTTATCGGGCCTTTTATCTGAAAATAATACAGACGTGGATAACGACCTTATATCCCTGAAGTACAAATCGGCCGATGAGAGTGAATTTCAGGAGAATGATAATTCAAAGAATGATGTAGATTTTGATACAGAATTTCTGGAAAGATTGAGAGATTTTGAACATTCACAATCCCAAACCACAAATTCAGAGTTTCTACCTCAGGATAACATACTGAAAAAAATTCTAAAAGAAAAAGCAGTACTGTTCGTAGCAAAGCTGTATGATTTTCCTGAAATTCCTCGAAGTAGAGTCCAAGATATAGTGAATGAAACCTCGGGATTAATCAGTGAAATAGTGAACATTATTTGGGAGAAAATTCAAGTGTATTTGGCACCCCTCAACGACACCCCACAAAATCTGTTAAAAGTAAAAGATATTTTTGGAACATTTACGAAGCCGTTTGACAATATTGATACAGAGTGGCGTCAATTTACTAATTTTGTTCAACGTGAAACCTTGATACTCCCGGAAAATCATATAATTGGCGACAGGCAAGAATTCAAACAAAAAGACGAAGTACAAGTTTTGTGTCACGTTGAAGTCACAGCTCAATATATTCCAGTAAGAAAGGTTTTCAAACAATTTTTTCAATTGCCTGGTGTGTTTCAACAAACACTGGATTATCTAAAAACACTACAATCTGATGCAGGGATTATTTCCAACTTCGTTCAAGGTAGCTTATGGAAATCCAAAATGTCCTCGTTTGGCGAAAAAATTGTGTTGCCTTTGTTCATGTATTTCGATGATTACGAAAACAACAACCCTCTCGGAAGTCATAAGGGTATTGGAAAATGTGGAGCAGTATACCTTAGTATACCGTGTCTACCACCGGACTTTCAATCAAAATTAGAAAATATTTTTCTTTTCATTCTTTTCAACTCATTAGACCGCGAGTTGTTTAAAAATGAAATCATTTTCACGAAAGTAATAGAAGAATTACGATTCCTTGAAGAAGAGGGCATAACAATTAATCTTGACACCGGCAACGTTCAATTATTTTTCAGTTTAGGGTTAATATTAGGTGACAATCTTGGCCTGCATTCGATTCTGGGATTTACAGAAAGTTTCCAAGCCAATTTTTTCTGTCGGTTTTGCCTAACTAAGCGGGATAATATTAATAATATTCTCCACGAAAGTCAATGTATACCGCGAGATGTGTCAAACTACGAAACACATCTGCAATTGAACGATCTAACACAAAGTGGAATAAAGGAAGAATGTGTTTTCCATAAAATACCTGGGTTCCATGTAACAACACATCTGAGCGGTGATGCCATGCATGATTTTCTCGAAGGTGTTTGTCCCTCCGATTCAGCTAAAGTATTACATAATTTCATTTATGAAGCTAAGCTTTTTTCATTGGAGCAATTAAATGATAGGATCCGTGGATTTTATTATGGGCCAAAATATAATCAAAATAAACCTCCGCAGATTTTGGAAAATCATTTAAAAAAAAAAAAACGTGTAGTAATGTCCTCCGCCGAGATGCTATGTTTCACACGACATGTATGTTTAATACTAGGTGACTTAGTGCCCCCGGAAAATGAACATTGGCGGTTATTAAAATTGTTGAAAATGATAATCGAAATAGTGATAAGTACTGAAGTTACATCGGGCACTCACGAGTATCTTCGGAATCTAATCACAGAATACCTGCAATTGCATGGGAAATTATTCCCCGGATCGAAGATACCGAAGCATCACTTTATAGTACACTATCCAAAAATAATGCAAATTGTAGGTGTTCTGTGGAAAACCAGCGCAATGCGATATGAGAGCAAACATCGCGAAGGCAAAATAATATCTCGCTCTGCAATCAGCCGTATCAATACATGTCGCACCATAGCGATAAGGCACCAGCTGCGATTGAATTATCGGTTTTTACTTCAGAGAAATTCATATCCTGATTATATTCCTGGGCCTAAGAGGCCATGCAACGTTGGTGACGTATTTCGAACTACGTTGTTTCCTGATGCCTTGCCACCTGATTTAGCAAAATATGTGCATCTTGCTACGTGGGTCAAATACAAAAATGAAATGGTAAAAAAAAATACCATTTTAATGATCCCGTCCGAAGAAGGCCCACGGTTCCATGATGTTCAATGTATCATCCTAGATGATCGTTATAAGATTGTCTTGGTAACACAAGAATTACTAGACTGTCATTTCGATCCGCACAGCCAATCCTACAAAATAATAGACTCTTACTGTTTTGAGTACACCTACTTAACATACACAGATCTGCGCAATGCAGTTATTACATATAAGAACGATAGTAGTGACGGTTTTTGTTACATTATAAAGAAATGGATGTAATTTTGAAATGAACATATAATGTTAATTAAGATGACTTTCGCTGCAGCCTATCTTATTTAATAAATGCAATATAATTTGCAAATCTACCGTAATTTGTAATGTTCTTATAATTTCTTAACAGTCCCCGGTGCTGAACTATCTAAATTTAGATCAGGCAGAAGTCACTGATTGCGGTTGTAAGTATAATCACTGATTAAGTTCAGTGATATAATTATAACCGAAAATCAGTGACTCCCACTGATTTGAATTCAGAGCAGAGCGCTATTCCTTTCCTTGTCAGGGAAAAATAAGTTTGTAGTAAATTGATTTGAATTATATGGTACAGAAAATTCTCAATATTAGAACTGAATACGAATTACCATACAATAATTGAGTATAAGCTTTGCAGTATGGGAAAATTTCCAATATAGTGCTTAGATACAAATTACCATACGGTATGCGAGTGTTGACTATGGTATGTATTTCAATTTTTAATGCCACACTCTGACATAAATTACTACACTCTCTTTAGTGATACCTAATAAATGCGGTATAGCGATATTTCTCATATTGTACTTTAGTTGAACGAAGTATACCATCATAGCGCTTGCTGCTACGTCAGTATGGCGATTCTTGCTATACCGTGTATAGTAAGACGTACTTAGTAAAATTTCACATACAGTATTGTAGGAACTATGATATTGCAAGTATATCCCACGGGTAGAATACTGTATGGCATCCATTACTATAATTTTTGCTGAATGACTCCTATAAAATTCTCTCCGTGTATGTATGTATGACTTAATCATTCCTTAAATTCAAGAAGTATGAATCTCGACCCCAACTGCGCTCAGAAAAAAGAATCCATACTGTCGACAATGAATTTACACTGATTCGAATGTGTGGAGTTAATAAGGTATATATTACACGTCATTTGAGCGTCAACATATATGAAAATATAGAATGTACTACACGTATAAATTTAGTGCAATGAGGGAACTGTAATTTATCGTCAATTGTTCCTGAATTGACACGTATATTGAACCTATTCTTTGCATCAAAGTTAACACGTTATTGTGACGTATAACTACGTACGAAGAGTATCTCTGCATGTTCGGTAGATTAATCGTATGCTCTTGAGCAAGATATACACGTTATATTAACATGTAATGCATGGCTTAAATACCTATTAAAGCCGTGGAATGGAACACCTTTTCCGGTGTTACGGTTCACTAGTAAAATACGTTAATAACACATCGATCTTTGCATCGAAGTAACACGTTGTGACGTAACGTACAAAAAGTGTCTTTGCATGGTCGGTGGATTGATCGTATGCTCTTGAGCAAGATATACACGTTATATTAACATGTAATGCATGGCTTAAATACCTATTAAAGCCGTGGAATGGAACACCTTTTCCGGTGTTACGGTTCACTAGTAAAATACGTTAATAACACATCGATCTTTGCATCGAAGTAACACGTTGTGACGTAACGTACAAGAAGTGTCTTTGCATGGTCGGTGGATTGATCGTATGCTCTTGAACAAGATATACACGTTATATTAACATGTAATGCATGGCTTAAATACCTATTAAAGCCGTGGAATGGAACACCTTTTCCGGTGTTACGGTTCACTAGTAAAATACGTTAATAACACATCGATCTTTGCATCGAAGTAACACGTTGTGACGTAACGTACAAAAAGTGTCTTTGCATGGTCGGTGGATTGATCGTATGCTCTTGAGCAAGATATACACGTTATATTAACATGTAATGCATGGCTTAAATACCTATTAAAGCCGTGGAATGGAACACCTTTTCCGGTGTTACGGTTCACTAGTAAAATACGTTAATAACACATCGATCTTTGCATCGAAGTAACACGTTGTGACGTAACGTACAAGAAGTGTCTTTGCATGGTCGGTGGATTGATCGTATGCTCTTGAACAAGATATACACGTTATATTAACATGTAATGCATGGCTTAAATACCTATTAAAGCCGTGGAATGGAACACCTTTTCCGGTGTTACGGTTCACTAGTAAAATACGTTAATAAGACATCGATCTTTGCATCGAAGTAACACGTTGTGACGTAACGTACAAGAAGTGTCTTTGCATGGTCGGTGGATTGATCGTATGCTCTTGGACAAGATATACACGTTATATTAACATGTAATGCATGGCTTAAACACCTATTAAAACCGTGGAATGGAACACCTTTTCCGGTGTTACGGTTCACTAGTAAAAGACGTTAATAACACGAAATTATTATGTGCTTCGTGTGAGTTACGTTTTAACGAAATGTATTCCAAACGTTTATATGTGACGTCTAATAAAACACGTGTATGTTTTACACCGAAACCATCTTTCCACCTTCTAAACGTGCTTTCCACGGGTTATCAACCAACTTGTGTTTCCTGGGCAGGTTGAAGTTTGATTATTTTAAGAGAAATTGCTGTTTTGCTTATGGATTTTATAACTCGTTAACAAAAAATTTTTATGAAATGCGCAATTCATAGTTTTGTAGGAAATTAACTGCTATACAAAAATGGTCTCTTATGATTTTTCGATAAAACAAAAAACTTCAACCTGTGATATCTTTTAAACGGTGAGGTTTCCGAAAAAATTATAGAAGACCTTTTTTGTAGAGCGTTCAATTTCCTACAAGAATATGAGTAGCGATATTTTCTAACGAACAGTTGATAGAGAGATATAAATTCTCGTTCCTAACACTGAGGAAAAAATGGAAAACCATGAAGCGGAGGACCTTTCTATCAAAATTAAGAGCTCATATTTGGTAAGTATTCCCCAGAAGTGTCTAGCAACCGACTTTTCAGAGTGCAAAATGAAAGAAAAAAATAGTCATTTTTTTTGACCCACCCTAATATGTATCCAAGAGGCCTATAAAAAGACAGAACGGGACAGCACAATACTCTTTAAAGATATTAAACAATATCTGTGGATATAAAAATAGTGGTATTGACAATTTCGAGTATGGACAACACATTCAATACCATGAAATTTACATATAGTTGACTCTACAAACAAAAATTTAAAATCTTGACCAGAACTATTAGTGATGATAATGTAATTGACCGCATGGTAGCGTATACTTACATTTCTTTGGTTATTTTCCTTTTCCTTCGTCGATTTGTCCCATAGGGCGTCGTCATAATCATTCATGATTTAAAGATATACATTTTATTCAGGAAATTTTATAACCAAATTCAAATATTAATACTTTTCATCGTAATTACGAAGGATAATGAGAGCGCCCGGGAAAAAAAGATTATATAAAATTATATATAAGTATATAAAATTATATAAAATTGTATCTTATTTTATATAATTTTGTATGATTATATATCGATTCTCACATTAAATTGTATAAATTTTCATATAATTATATAAAATTATATAAATTTTATAAAATTTTATATAATTATATATTACTATACATAAATCAGAAAATCCTGAACTGTAGACTTATATATTATTATATATTATTATATATAAATATATATAAAGATATAAAATTTTATGTATTTTGTATTTTTTTGTAAAATTATATAAAACTTTATTGGATTTCTTAGATTAAAATATATATAATTATATAAAATCATATAAATTTTTATATTATCGTATATAATTATATATTAATCAGAAAACCCTAAACTATAGCTTATCTATTATGATATATGAATATATAAAATAATATAAAATGTTATATATTTTATATTTTTTTATAAAATTATATAAAGCTATGTTGGATTCCTCTTATTAAATTGCTCATTTCTGCAAGTATAATTTATCGATCAATATTTACTATTAATTAACATTCCTGATGATCATATTTATATATAGGTAGGTATATATAATTTTTGAGCATTTATACTGATTTTCTTTTTTTTTTTGCCTTTTTCGTTAGTATTAACAACTTTGTATGAACTGACCAATATATCAAGGATAGGAAAAGGATAATATTTTTTAATTTAGAATGTAATTTCTTGTTCAAAGCTAATACGCGCGCGCGCGCCCCACACAGCACAGAAACCGGCCCCCGCCGGCCATAACCTCGTCTCGTGGCTCGCGGCATTGACTAAAGCATGCAGGTCACAAGTAGTGTTTTATTTCTACATCTCTATTATATCAACGTGACCAACAAAAAGCGGTAAGTATTCGAATGATTACTAAATATAAATGTTTAAGATGAATATTAGTAATCTGAATTATATAAAGAAATTATTAAATAAAATTATTACTGAATCTAGTTTCTGCCCAGTTCAAACATAACCTCAAAACAACCACGTGCTGCATAGCTTAGTAATTAATGTGTGCACAAGTGAAAATGCTAAATTTTAAAAATTTATTTATTTATTTATTAAAAAACGAAAAAAAAATTTTTTCACGTGTTATTTATATGGGAAAACGGAAAATCGTTAAGCGTCTCGTAGAGTTGAGATAACGAGCTGCGCTTTTAGGAAAATTAGTTCCATACCTGAAAGAAACTTTTGAGATGATGAGACTTGCAAAAAAAAAAATGTTTTTTTTTTGGACCACCCTAATATATATACCTCAATAAAGTGCAGAATCCTATTAATAAATCATCTGATTATTGCATATTCTTTCACCCCAACATATCATTCTCACTCATATTTTTTTTCGAAGTTTTCTAGGCGTGTTCGGACCTTCAATAGTACATTACGATACGAGATCAGAAGAAGTTTTTCCGTCCAGTATTGTACAAAATTTTAATTCGTGAGGTGTAACAATGGCACATGATACATGAATATACCTGGTTTAATGAACATTATATAATGTATATCTTCTTTTTTATGAAATAAGCTATTTGTATGGTTATTTAAAAATAAAAATTCGAAATGTATTTTCAGTAATAAAATTTGAAATGAGCAGCAATAAAAAAAAATTCTACAGAATTTTGGTTTATATATTTCGTCATATATTATTATATAAAATTATATATAAAAATATCTAATTTTATATGACATAAAACCCATTAAAAATAAGATCAATTTAATATACATAATTTTATAAAATTATATAAAATTATACATTTTTATATATTATGAGATAAAATTAGATCATGCCAAAATTGAGATATAATTTTATATAATTATATATGGTCAACTATATATAATTTTATAAAATTATATAAAATTATACATTTTTATATATTATGAGATAAAATTAGATGATGCCAAAATTGAGATATAATTTTATATAATTATATATGGTCAACTATATATAATTTTATAAAATTATATAAAAAAATTTTTTCCCGGGCGGTTATTAAAAGCGACTGATCAGGTCGCAAGATCTTGGCCTAGAGAATGATTCCGGATACCTTCGTTTAAACCGGGATTAACTGGTCAAGTCATAACACCTTATGTATATATCTCCAAATACTTTTCTGGTCAAATGTTGACCGCGTTATTCGAACGACTTATGTGACATCGTTACAAACTCAAACAAATGAAAGAACTTTCTTAACCTTTTATTATGTAATCTTGTTAAGTATACATATAAGAAAGGCTCCAAGAAGTGAAAAATTTTTAGGCCAATTATTTAAACTTTTATGTCGCCATTTATGAAAACAGAAGTCCGAAAAAAAATGAGTTAATTAACAATACTATAGCTTTTGGAAAAATGAACTTCAAAATTTTTTCTCTGCGGGACTAGATTCTTTGGAGTGTTCTGATGATAGCATAATTTTTAAAAACTTTTAAATTAATATTTAATAGTAAAAAAAAAATAATTTCTATCGCAGGCTCTGTTCAGCGGCGACGCGTCAGTGCTGAAACGGCCGCGCGGAACCCTATTTTCAGCGTCAAATTAAAATTATAAATAATAGAGATAGAGCTCCGTGAGTCCAGACTTTTTTATTGGAAATTTTCTCCTCTTTAAGATGCTTTTTTTCAATTTTCGTTTTCTTTCACAGTTTTTTAGTTATAGCCAAAAACCGGAGACGCCTTTTTTTGTTTGTTTTTTGTTAATAACAATTACAATTTTTGTTTCCGGATAAAAAAAAAAACGTCTTTTTCAGGATCGCATTTCGAATCGAATGAGCTATCGCTCATATTTTTAAGAGACTTAGAACTATGTTTCTCAGGAAACTCACTTCTCGACTAGACATCATGCTGACGGTCTAGCGTGGAAGCAAGTCAAATAGTCTAGATCACAAGTTCAAAATGATGTAGATTAGAGATAAAGCATCTAGAAATATGTGCGATAGCTCTTCGGATCCGGAATGATGTATAGAAAAATGTATTTCAAACATTTTCCAGCATGAAAAAAATTCCAAAAGTTATAAACAAATGAAGATGAAAAAAAGGTATTGAGTATTTCGTTAATAATTAAAAAACTATTAATATTTAAGAAATTTAATAAAAAGATTCTTAAAGAGGAAGAAATTTCCAATAAAAAAGTCCTGATTCTCGGAGCTCCACCTCCATTATTTATAATTTTAATTTAACGCATAAAATAGGGCTCCCAGCGACCGGTGGGGTGTGCGCGCGCCGCCTCTAGAGCGAGTACATCATGTTAATTCTTTTACAGTATCAAATATCAATTTAAAAATTTGAATAAATTATGGTGTATTGTAAACACTTCAAAGAATTTTGTCCCGATGGAAAAAAGTTTTTAACTTAATTTTTCGAAAAGTTAGGCGATTGTTAATCAACAAAATTTTGTCTGACCTTCGCTTTTATTGAAGCAACAAAAAATGTTTAAATATTTGGACTAAAAATTTTTTGCTTCTTGGATCCCTTCTTATATATATACTTAACAAGATCACGTCATGAAAGTTTTTAAAATTTCAATAACTATAAATAAATTTCAAGAATTTGAAATTATTCAAACTTTCATGACGTGATCTTGTTAAGTATATATCTAAGAAGGGCTCCAAGAAGCGAAAATTTTTCAAGCCAATGATTTAAACATTTTTGTTGTCTTCAATGAAAACGAAGGTACGACAAAATTTTGTTGATTAACAATCCCAACACTTTTCAGAAAATTAACTGAAAAACTTTTTTCCTACGGGAAAAAATTCTTTGAAGTGTTTACCATACACCATAATTAATTCAAATTTTTAAATTGATATTTGATACTGTAAAAGAATTAACATGATGTACTCGCTCTAGAGGCGGCGCGCGCACACCCCACCGGCCGCTGCCCAGATAGAACACGAAGGCTAATATACATATATTACACGTATATATGTATATAATATGTTTACGTCTATGATAGACCTGTCTTATACGTATATTAAATGTAGATTGCAGAGCTATTTAACTGACGATAGTGAAAGAATTCGATATACGTATATTTTACGTACATTTTACAATAAACATTCGACATCGAATTATATACATATATTATACGTATAAGGAACATCTACTCGACGATAAAAATGAATCCAGCTGTGTTGCTGTCAATATCACGTATTATATACGTATATTGGACGTGTTTCTTTTAACTATATCTCCGTGAAATTTTGTTCATCCCATATACGTATAATATTTGTTCATTATCTTACGACTGTAATTCCTGGATCTGAAGCTTTTCACTAATTGTATAATATACGTATATTCAACATCAAAGATTCAACGAGTTTTTGAGTGATATTAGCTTGTATACTATACGTATAAAGTATGTGGATGCAGCGATGGTGATACTTGGATTAAAACAGATATAGGATGTGTGTCTAATATATGTATATCCGCAATATAATGATATGATCAAATCTTCGTAAAATTCCGTATATTTCATATCCGTATAATATTTATTTGTCATCAAACTGACCCAATCAACCATATGTAGGGGTGATGGACGCAAGTATAATATACGTAAATTCAACTATATGGATTTTCACCAATTTTCGATTGATATGTTCATCTAATATATGTATAAAAAATAAGGTATATGTTTGCAAGTGACAAAATGCGGAGCAATATCGTAATTATTGCAATATTGATAATAGGATATAATAGGATTGATAGCTTTTGATACATGTATTATACAAACGTATGACGATCGAATATTGGTAAATACCAATAAGGTAGAATGTACGTATATTATACTTGCACTACACATAGTAACACCGAGCGCGTCGCTACTGTTTTTTCCGGTTCGCGCCATTTCGTCTCGGGTTTTTTCCGGTTCGCGCCTATTTGTCACGTGGTCGCAGTTGTCTTGTGTCTTGTGGTTCCCGGCGTCTTCTCGCTGTCTTCTCGACTAACGAGTACGAGTGGTTTTGTGCAAAACACATCAGCGAGCCAGCCTCGAAGAAATAAGAAGAGCGAGCGATTATTATCGACACCAGAGGAAACATAATTACAAATACGACCTCGAATTGGCCGGTAAGTTTCATGGCGACATATATTCACTTTATAAAATATTTATTTCATCATTCTAACCTCAAAATCGCAACTTCGTTGCGATTTTCCGGCTTTCGTGATGAAAAAATTAGACCATTCCTCGTTCGTTAGTCGTAACGAAATGTACTATTTATTCATTGGGTGCACGAATGCATGAAATCACCTTCGAACCTAGAAGGATACACTCTCATCGTTGTTCATATCAAATATCAAGAAATTAACTTTCTTGCTGTGCTATGAAAATTTCTCAAATTTTCTGTTGATATAGTTCGATGGATATTTTCTGAAACTTTCAATTGCTGTTATTCGATATCGATTTTCTTAAATATCTGTCGCTGTTGTACGATATAAATATTTCTGAAATATGATGTCGCTGTCGTTCGATATGAATTTTCTTCAACTTTCTGTCGCTATAGTTGTAACTGTAACTGAGTCATTCCACGTCAAATCGGACAAAAATGGGTAATTTTTGACCTCGATGTTTCCGATTCAGGTCTCAATTTTTTTTACAGATTCTTTGGATCAAATTAATACATGAAACAATTTTCATGTTATTTTTATCGCCCCTAGTTTAGAAGTTACACGGGGTTGAAATTTCGGAAAAACAGCCAAAAATCAAAAACACGCTCTCCTTCAACTGCTCATATCTCCGGTTCTATTCATCCTACAGACTTCTACAAAAATGTATTTTGTAGCTCTTGAATGATACTTTAAGGCCGTATTTATTTCATTCCACGATAATCAATTATTTCATTTGTTATAAACAATTCTATTTTTCAAACGTGGTTTTCGAGGAAAGAACCACGACTTAAAATTCTGATAAAAATATGAGTGTATTCCTTGATCATTTCTCAAGAAAAACGTGTAGTAAAGTTCATGGACAACTGATCGACTCTATTTTAAAACATTTTTTTTTATGAGTGACTGCGCGCGTTGTCGCTGAGTTTTTCTTTCAATAGGTACAACAACTGAAAAAATATTGAGCCAAAAAAAGGCAAGGTTCGGAAATGGCTGATTTGGCGTCGAATGCAATCAGTACTTGGGGTGTACTTGCAATGCTCGTGAGAACATAGCAGCGTCCAGTGACGCATCTATATAGTGTAATTTCTTTGTTTTGTTTGGTTGTGTGAATGCGTGTACTTTAAGTGTGTCGACGCATTTTGTTCGTTTTATTGATTATTGTTTTATTCCATCAATTGGATTTATTATGTATAAATTGTCTATTTTGTCGGTAGTGACGTGAGAAATCCAGGGGCTTGTGACGCTTTCAGCACGTTGTTTCTATACGCCGTTTGCGTAGTCTATGATGAAAAAAAGTCGTAAACCTCTCTCAGAATTGTGTGAGCGGCAATACCGACGACGTGTCATAGAAGATAGACTCAATGATGAATTAGCAAGCAGTTCAACGAATGTGAACGCAACCATTGCGGAAATAAAAAATGCAGAAGCTTATATAAGTTCTGGAAGACGACATCATTCTGGAGATCAAGAACACATTTCCGTTAACGATAATAATGAAGAAATATTAAATGTCGCAAGCGAAAGCGAAGGAGCCGAGACCGAACCAATTTTCAATTTTGAAGAAAACGATGGAGAAAGAGATGGAGAAAGCGACGAAGACACGCCTCGCTCACTTTTATTAGGATTCAACAACGAGCCAAAATCACCTTTTCGGAATGATTTGACAGCGTGGGCATTGAAATTTCAGATTTCACATACTGCTTTGACAGCACTCTTGTCAATCCACCGAGACCATGGAATCATCGAAACTCTTCCAAAAAGTGCAAAAGCTCTGCTACAAACACCGCGACGATCCACGCTTCACGACGTATATCCAGGGCAGTACTGTCATTTTGGCTTTAGAAAAAATATAGAAAACTTTCTGGATGAGAATCCTGACGTCGAGTGTGTCCAACTGCAAGTCGGTATTGACGGGTTGCCATTGACCCAGTCAGCAACAAATCAATTCTGGCCTATCATGGGTAGTATATTCCCCAGGCCTCATGTTTTCTTGATCGGGTGCTATTATGGAAAAACAAAACCATCCAATTGCGTCGACTATTTAACATTTTTTGTTGATGAGATGAAAGATCTCATAAACAATAATCTTTGTTATAATGGACACACTGTAAAAATTATTATGCACAGTATAATAGCTGACACTCCCGCGAAATCTTTCATCACAGCAACAAAAAGTCACACCGGCTACAACAGCTGCTCAAAGTGTGAAATTGTCGGAGAACATATGGAACGACGCATAGCTTTTCTAAGCACTACTTGCCGTAAACGAACTGACGAAAGTGTAGTGAACCAATCAGATATTAGCCATCACACAGGTTACACCAATCTTGTTGAAATTCCAAAATTTGGACTAGTCTCGGGAATTCCGATAGATTATATGCACGCTGTGTGTATCGGCGCAGTGAAAAAACTCATCCAGTTATGGTTACATGGAAAACTCGGTACCCATTTATCTCCGAAAAATATCAAAAGTATATCTGAAGAGTTAATACAACTGAAATCTCGAATACCGAGGGAATTTTCAAGGAAGACTCGTGAACTATCTACAATCCCTCAGTGGAAAGCAACTGAAAAGCGAATGTTTTTGCTATACACCGGGCCGATAGTACTCAAAAATCATCTCAGTAAAGAGAAATATTTGCATTTCATGAGTCTTCACATCGCGATTCGCATACTAGCCCACCCCAATTCAAGTCCAGAGATGATTGACTATGCAGAACAACTACTTGAATATTTTGTGCTACAATTTGGAAAAATATATGGCCGAGCACTTGTTTCGCATAACATTCATAATTTGACGCATTTAGCTGATGACGTTCGTCGTTTTGGATCCTTAGACAAATTCGGTGCATTCAAGTATGAAAATTTCATGAAATCTGTCAAGAGTTTGATACGGAAACCAAACCAACCGTTACAGCAACTGAGCAATCGATACACCGAATTGTTGAGTATTCCCACTAGTCAACAAAAAGAAGACGACGGAGAGATTCGATTAGGGCGTCAGCATCATGCCGGCCCTTTAATACTTATGACCACCGAGCCACAATATTCGTACATCAAATTCGGACAATGCGTATTATCACGAAAATCTCCAGACAACTGTTGTGGTTTAGTCAATGGATCTATAATCTCTATTCGCAATTTCGCGACTTCTCTTCTCGGCTTGTGTATTGTGGGTAGAGAGTTTCAACAAAAAGAGAAATTCTATAAAAAACCTTGCTCTTCTGCTGTATTGAGTTGTTTCAAAGTCGGAAAGTTAGGTGCTTTGAAAAGTTGGCCAGTGGCGGACATTCAATACAAATTCGTCTTACTCTCACATGCTAATAATTATGAAGTAGCAATACCATTGCTAAACACCATGTGACTTATTTGAAAGGTAAATTGTATACTTTTATTTTACTGGTGTTAATTAAATAAGAATAACGTAGGGCCATCCACTTATATTCGCACTTAATAATAACTTGAATATTGCGATATTAATAGCGACAGCCGGACTTTTAATTATTCTAATTATATCACCTTTCACTCTCTTTCTCAAATATTTTTGATAATATTCGATTATTAACTTTCATTATTGATGTTCAATGAATTCATATTTTTTATAGATCATTATGGTATTTCCGCGACTCAAAAATATATATATTTTTTTAAATTTCATTAGTAACGTTATAATCATGAATTCGAATGGTGGTGGAGATGAGTTTCTGGTGGTACTGTTCGATGATGGATTGGCAGTCGTCCCCAAGTCGTGGCTAGAATCCAGCACTAGCTGTTTTTTTCCACCATACAAATCGGCTAATCAATTGGAAAAAGCGATAAAGAATCGGATCAAGTTGGATGCGGGATGGCCTATTTACACAATAACAAGGACATTCGGAAAATTCGGTAAATGATCGAAATGACTCACTTTTCCGTTCGTACCCCCTGAAATGTTAATGGTTTAGAAGAAAAAAATCCTCCCCAGAAATGGTCTCTCTAGCTCAACTCTAAGAGGTCGCTCTTTTCATTTTAAGTTCCCATTTACTTAACATGGGAAAATGTTATTTTTCATTAAAAGTTAAATTACTCGCAAATTACTTGATATTCTTCGGATTCATGCAAAGATCCTTGAAGCTGATTCTTTAAGCTTTCCAAAACCCTATAATAATGCATAATTATCATAATCAAAACCCAAATTTCAGCCATCTGAAAAGTACTGATTTTTAAAGAAATCATTCATTATTATTATTTTATGTTCTTTTATTTATTTTTTATTATATCGTTTTGGAAAGCTTACAGAATCAGCTTCAAGGATCTATGCGTAAATTCGAAAAATATCAAGTAGTTCGCGAGTAATTTAACTTTTAATGAAAAAGAACATTTTCCCATGTTAAGTAAATGGGGAATTAAAATGAAAAGAGCGACCTCTTAGAGTTGAGCCAGAGAGACCATTTTTGGGGAGGATTTTTTTCTTCTAAACCATTAACATTTGAGGGGGTACGAACGGAAGAAAAAAAAATTTTTCTGAAGCACCCTAATGTACAGTATAAATGATACGAATATATATGTGAGGAAAATATATAAATATAATATAAATATATGTAGTTAGTGTAACTCCGTAGAGTTCGTCACCTGATATATATGGGGCATTCCTCGCCAAACCGACCTGGTCGTAACCCTCGACCTCTCAGATCCGGTCCGCCATTTTTTGTAAAATTCTTCAGACTTTGAGTAGCAATCACAATTTTTTTCAGATTTTTCAAAATAAATTTGAGTGAGTCATGAATTTTTGAATTTTTTTTTCCAACACCCCGATGGCCGTGATCGAAAAATCTGAAAAAATTCTCGAAAATTTTGTTTGAGAAATGAAAATTTTCGAACTAAAATTCAAAATGTCTGGGCTCTTGCTTCTTGATTTTCGAGCGATTTTTTTTTTTTTTTTTCTTGAATCTCAACGTGAAATTGTGATTAATTGAGAGCGATCACTGTTCGTGATCGGTCATGAATCAACTATACTTGACTACGTCAGAAAAAAAAATATCGGAACAACTTCCGGATTCATAGTGATATTCTCAAAAAAACCTAAAATGAAAACAGGTCGAAGCAAGAGCCCAGACATTTTGAATTTTAGTTCGAAAATTTCCATTTCTCAAACAAAATTTTCGAGAATTTTTTCAGATTTTTCGATCACGGCCATCGGGGTGCTGGATAAAAAAATTCAAAAATTCATGAGTCACTCAAATTTATTTTGAAAAATCTGAAAAAAATTGTGATTGCTACTCAAGGTCTGAAGAATTTTACAAAAAATCGCGAACCACATCTGAGAGGTCGAGGGTCACGACCAGGTCGATTTGGCGTGGAATGCCCCATATAAACTCTTATTGTGATTATCATAATTATGCATTATTAACCTACATAATCGATTTTACTTATTTTAGCGACCTATGAAGAAGCGAGAAAGAAATTGATGAAAGCGGAATATTCTTCCGATATCAATACTGATGTTGATGAAAAAAAAAACAGAAAGAGCAGAGGTCAAAAAAAAAATGAATCCTCAGAGGAAGCTGATAATGATACATCTTTTGATGAATCTTTTAAAAAATCGCACGGTGAGAGCAATGTGTATACATTTTTTCCAATTTTGCTTGTGAGTATTTAGCACATGTACTACCATTTTTCAATGCATTTCGGTACGTTGGCCTCAAATAAATGAATTCGTCGATTACTCATTACTAGTTCCTTATCCATCATATTGATATATAAACGAATCAGTTGCATGTAATACACGGGGCTGTGAGAAAGAGTACACGAAAAATGGAGTTGGAAAATTTAGAACCATATCATCGTCCGAGGAAGATGAAAACGATGATTCTGATAATGGACCGTTGTTACCAAAAGCACCTTCTGTAGACTCAAACGGTGAGAGTAATACACATATGAGTTGACATTATTAGAATTTTTATTTCTTTTCATGTCAGTTCATGAAGTATACATGAATGATGGAAAATCTCCACTCCTACTCAATTCTCTTTCTTAACAAATCTTACCAATCTTACCAAATATTAATCCTTGAATTATTATGCAAGGATCTATTGTCTATATTTGCCCGGGAAAAAATTTTTTTATATAATTTTATAAAATTATATATAGTTGACCATATATAATTATATAAAATTATATCTCAATTTTGGCATCATCTAATTTTATCTCATAATATATAAAAATGTATAATTTTATATAATTTTATAAAATTATACAGAGATGATCTGTGGAAAGTTATAAGCCGTGTGGGTAGGCAACCGGTGATACACTACGAAATGGCAACGCTGTCGATGCGAGAGTCGAATAAGTCGAATGACCGTATCTACAGACGACGTAACGGCAGCTGTCATTCTGCGGCTCTCATGTTGTTAGGTTAGAATGAGAGTTATAAATAATTGTCAGATTTAGATTTTGTAATCACAGTTCCTTAATACAACGGTAAATATTCTTTCTTAAGAAAGTTTAATGGGTTATTCAGGTAATTGCGGATGTCAATATCGGTTTATTTCGAACATTATTAGGTTATAACCTAACATTATTAGGTTATAACCCCGCAGAATGACAGCTGCCGTTACGTCGTCTGTAGATACGGTCATTCGACTCATTCGACTCATTCGACTTATTCGACTCTCGCATCGACTACGTTGCCATTTCGTAGTGAAACACCGGTTGCATACCCACACGGCTTATAACTTTCCACAGATCATCTCTGTATATAGTTGACCATATATAATTATATAAAATTATATCTCAATTTTGGCATGATCTAATTTTATCTCATAATATATAAAAATGTATAATTTTATATAATTTTATAAAATTATGTATATTAAATTGATCTTATTTTTAATGGGTTTTATGTCATATAAAATTAGATATTTTTATATATAATTTTATATAATAATATATGACGAAATATATAAACCAAAATTCTGTAGAATTTTTTTTTATTGCTGCTCATTTCAAATTTTATTACTGAAAATACATTTCGAATTTTTATTTTTAAATAACCATACAAATAGCTTATTTCATAAAAAAGAAGATATACATTATATAATGTTCATTAAACCAGGTATATTCATGTATCATGTGCCATTGTTACACCTCACGAATTAAAATTTTGTACAATACTGGACGGAAAAACTTCTTCTGATCTCGTATCGTAATGTACTATTGAAGGTCCGAACACGCCTAGAAAACTTCGAAAAAAAATATGAGTGAGAATGATATGTTGGGGTGAAAGAATATGCAATAATCAGATGATTTATTAATAGGATTCTGCACTTTATTGAGGTATATATATTAGGGTGGTCCAAAAAAAAAACATTTTTTTTTTTGCAAGTCTCATCATCTCAAAAGTTTCTTTCAGGTATGGAACTAATTTTCCTAAAAGCGCAGCTCGTTATCTCAACTCTACGAGACGCTTAACGATTTTCCGTTTTCCCATATAAATAACACGTGAAAAATTTTTTTTTTCGTTTTTTAATAAATAAATAAATAAATTTTTAAAATTTAGCATTTTCACTTGTGCACACATTAATTACTAAGCTATGCAGCACGTGGTTGTTTTGAGGTTATGTTTGAACTGGGCAGAAACTAGATTCAGTAATAATTTTATTTAATAATTTCTTTATATAATTCAGATTACTAATATTCATCTTAAACATTTATATTTAGTAATCATTCGAATACTTACCGCTTTTTGTTGGTCACGTTGATATAATAGAGATGTAGAAATAAAACACTACTTGTGACCTGCATGCTTTAGTCAATGCCGCGAGCCACGAGACGAGGTTATGGCCGGCGGGGGCCGGTTTCTGTGCTGTGTGGGGCGCGCGCGCGCGTATTAGCTTTGAACAAGAAATTACATTCTAAATTAAAAAATATTATCCTTTTCCTATCCTTGATATATTGGTCAGTTCATACAAAGTTGTTAATACTAACGAAAAAGGCAAAAAAAAAAAAGAAAATCAGTATAAATGCTCAAAAATTATATATACCTACCTATATATAAATATGATCATCAGGAATGTTAATTAATAGTAAATATTGATCGATAAATTATACTTGCAGAAATGAGCAATTTAATAAGAGGAATCCAACATAGCTTTATATAATTTTATAAAAAAATATAAAATATATAACATTTTATATTATTTTATATATTCATATATCATAATAGATAAGCTATAGTTTAGGGTTTTCTGATTAATATATAATTATATACGATAATATAAAAATTTATATGATTTTATATAATTATATATATTTTAATCTAAGAAATCCAATAAAGTTTTATATAATTTTATAAAAAAATACAAAATACATAAAATTTTATATCTTTATATATATTTATATATAATAATATATAATAATATATAAGTCTACAGTTCAGGATTTTCTGATTTATGTATAGTAATATATAATTATATAAAATTTTATAAAATTTATATAATTTTATATAATTATATGAAAATTTATACAATTTAATGTGAGAATCTATATATAATCATACAAAATTATATAAAATAAGATACAATTTTATATAATTTTATATACTTATATATAATTTTATATAATCTTTTTTTCCCGGGTGATATGTAGCTATAACCAATTTAATTGTTGATCGTTCCATTATAGATACAGACAGAGCTCGAAAAGGCCAAAGTCAGATCGATAGCACACACAATGCAATAAAAGAACGGTCTAAATCAGATGTATCATCTAAATGCAATAAGCCAGCAATCAATAATAATTATGTGTCTCGAATTCCAAAAGGTGGGACTCAAATATGATATTGTTACAACGAATAATAGGGAATACCTACATAGTCATAAGATATTTCAAGGCTTATAAAGGCGATATTCTGTAGAATTCCATAGAACTGACAACAAATTTCTGTTTCCATAGATAATCATGAACCGATTCATAATCCGTCACTTCCGATTGTACGCAGTGTCTCAATCGCCATCTCTTCAGGTATGTGAATGTGTTGGTAATAGTACTATACAATACTACAATAGCTATATTTCTGAATTTATGATTCCCAGAACGATTCGAAAAGCTCGAGAACAATTTACACACAGTAAAGATGGATCTTCGACGCATCATGGAGGTGCTAGTTCAACTCAAAACAGGCCCGGGAGTAGAGCGTGTGATCACTGATGCTGAAATCGAAACAACTGCTGATATTGATAGCATGTTCCCGCTGAAAACTCATGGTCAATTATGTGAATTGGAAGAAAATATAAAAAAGGATCCAAAAATCACTTCTCGACTGGTGAGCATGTTGTGTGATCTTCATAAATTAATTCTCCCAACGTTCTTTGACATGAGATTATTGATAAATTACTACTAATAGTCAGCTCGATCACAGTCTTTTTGGATATGCTATCTTCTGGTATGAACTTGGCCAATACCTTGTACACTATATTTTGATTTTCTCGATTACATATCTTTTTTTCTGCAGATCGTATACTTTAAAGCAATCGGAGGCTCAGCTGCTAATGACGCAATAAGGCGATGTTTAGTGCGCACATTCTCTAATGAACTCGCGACGGGCTACTCCTGGGAAGGTCGTCGAGGAAAACATAAGCTCAAAATATTGGAACTCATGAAGCTGATATATAGTATGTAGCATTGTTATTTGAAGTGCTTAAAATTATATAATTACATAAGCGTGCTATGGAATAAAATTAATTCAATTTTTTAGGGGCGCTCTCTCAGACTTGTAAGGAGATTGACGAGAAAATATTTGAAGTCAGAGTCCGAGAATGGTTCCGTCAAGCTCAGGGTCGCCAAAATAATTTATTGGCAAAAAAACAAAAAGAAATAGTTAACGCAGACAAATAAAACCTAAGGAGGACTAACGCCTGCTGCAAAACTTCGCGCGTTCTCATTTTTTGGCAATATTTTTATTTTTACTTTTTTATCGTCGTTAACGAGGATTTTTTTTGTTCGTTTACTTATCGTTAATTATCGATTAGTATTTAGTTCGTGTTATAAGTAGTGTTCTACGGCTTAGCCGGCTTGGCCGGCTAAGGCAGCTAAGCCGGTTGAAAATTAGCCGGCTAAAACGGCTTAGCCGATTAACCGGTTAACCGACTGATCGGCTAAGTTAAGCTGGATGGATGGAAGGATGAATGAATGGATGGATGTATAGATGTATAGTTGAATTGATGGATGGATGGATCCATCCATTCATCGATCCATTCATTTATCCATCTATCCATTCATCCATCCATCCATCCCTCCCTCCCTTCCTCTCTCCCTACTCACTCCCCTACTATCCATCCATCTATCCATCCATCCATCCATCCATCCATCCATCCATCCATCCATCCATCCATCCATCCATCCATCCATCCCTCCATCCACCCATCCCTCCATCCCTCCATTCATCCATCCATCCATCCATCCATCCATCCATCCATCAATCCATCCCTCCATCCTTCCATCCCTCCATCCATCCATCCATCCTTCCATCCATCCATCCATCCATCCCTCCATCCATCCATCCATCCATTCATCCATCCTTCCATCCATCCAGCTTAACTTAGCCGATCAGCCGGCTAACCGGTTAATCGGCTAAGCCGTTTTAGCCGGCTAATTTTTAACCGGCTTAGCTGCCTTAGTGGGCTAAGCCGGCTAAGCTGTACAACACTAGTTATGAGACCAAAGTTTACTAATCTTAGTTTAGTAATGTTCGTATTTTTTAAAATAATTTGACTGATTACTTTATTGAACTATTTTTGAGCATATAAAATTTGCGGTTTCATTCTTAGTTTTTCCTCGAGGATCGAACAATGTAATTCGATACAAGCAATATTACCGTACCTGACGAGGATATATATATTTTTTTAATGGCTTTTATCTCTCTATAAGTGTTGATCAGTATTTGATTTGTGTAATGAGACCAAATTTTGCGTTATATTGATTTATAAGTGTTTCTGTTCTTTTGTTTACCCGGGAAAAAAAGATTATATAAAATTATATATAAGTATATAAAATTATATAAAATTGTATCTTATTTTATATAATTTTGTATGATTATATATAGATTCTCACATTAAATTGTATAAATTTTCATATAATTATATAAAATTATATAAATTTTATAAAATTTTATATAATTATATATTACTATACATAAATCAGAAAATCCTGAACTGTAGACTTATATATTATTATATATTATTATATATAAATATATATAAAGATATAAAATTTTATGTATTTTGTATTTTTTTATAAAATTATATAAAACTTTATTGGATTTCTTAGATTAAAATATATATAATTATATAAAATCATATAAATTTTTATATTATCGTATATAATTATATATTAATCAGAAAACCCTAAACTATAGCTTATCTATTATGATATATGAATATATAAAATAATATAAAATGTTATATATTTTATATTTTTTTATAAAATTATATAAAGCTATGTTGGATTCCTCTTATTAAATTGCTCATTTCTGCAAGTATAATTTATCGATCAATATTTACTATTAATTAACATTCCTGATGATCATATTTATATATAGGTAGGTATATATAATTTTTGAGCATTTATACTGATTTTCTTTTTTTTTTTGCCTTTTTCGTTAGTATTAACAACTTTGTATGAACTGACCAATATATCAAGGATAGGAAAAGGATAATATTTTTTAATTTAGAATGTAATTTCTTGTTCAAAGCTAATACGCGCGCGCGCGCCCCACACAGCACAGAAACCGGCCCCCGCCGGCCATAACCTCGTCTCGTGGCTCGCGGCATTGACTAAAGCATGCAGGTCACAAGTAGTGTTTTATTTCTACATCTCTATTATATCAACGTGACCAACAAAAAGCGGTAAGTATTCGAATGATTACTAAATATAAATGTTTAAGATGAATATTAGTAATCTGAATTATATAAAGAAATTATTAAATAAAATTATTACTGAATCTAGTTTCTGCCCAGTTCAAACATAACCTCAAAACAACCACGTGCTGCATAGCTTAGTAATTAATGTGTGCACAAGTGAAAATGCTAAATTTTAAAAATTTATTTATTTATTTATTAAAAAACGAAAAAAAAATTTTTTCACGTGTTATTTATATGGGAAAACGGAAAATCGTTAAGCGTCTCGTAGAGTTGAGATAACGAGCTGCGCTTTTAGGAAAATTAGTTCCATACCTGAAAGAAACTTTTGAGATGATGAGACTTGCAAAAAAAAAAATGTTTTTTTTTTGGACCACCCTAATATATATACCTCAATAAAGTGCAGAATCCTATTAATAAATCATCTGATTATTGCATATTCTTTCACCCCAACATATCATTCTCACTCATATTTTTTTTCGAAGTTTTCTAGGCGTGTTCGGACCTTCAATAGTACATTACGATACGAGATCAGAAGAAGTTTTTCCGTCCAGTATTGTACAAAATTTTAATTCGTGAGGTGTAACAATGGCACATGATACATGAATATACCTGGTTTAATGAACATTATATAATGTATATCTTCTTTTTTATGAAATAAGCTATTTGTATGGTTATTTAAAAATAAAAATTCGAAATGTATTTTCAGTAATAAAATTTGAAATGAGCAGCAATAAAAAAAAATTCTACAGAATTTTGGTTTATATATTTCGTCATATATTATTATATAAAATTATATATAAAAATATCTAATTTTATATGACATAAAACCCATTAAAAATAAGATCAATTTAATATACATAATTTTATAAAATTATATAAAATTATACATTTTTATATATTATGAGATAAAATTAGATCATGCCAAAATTGAGATATAATTTTATATAATTATATATGGTCAACTATATATAATTTTATAAAATTATATAAAATTATACATTTTTATATATTATGAGATAAAATTAGATGATGCCAAAATTGAGATATAATTTTATATAATTATATATGGTCAACTATATATAATTTTATAAAATTATATAAAAAAATTTTTTCCCGGGTAGTTACTTCAATGAGTAACTTATTATGGAAATGTTTTATCGAGTACATACTCTGCAGTTAGACGAGTTTACCTCGTTCCGAAGAGTTCGCGACGCTTTCTTAATGCAATATATTATTATCTTAAATATTGAATAAAAGTTTCTGATTATAACAATTTCTCCGAGAGCTGTATTTTATGATTCCCTGTATTTATCACACGAATTTGTATGAGCACGACGCACATACTTTCACGTATGTTCTGTATGTGTACTGTGCATATAAATTCTACTGTACATCTACTGGACGTATATACTGAACGTAGACTGTACGTATTGTAACAGTATGTCATATTGCCACACGTATGGTATACGTCTTTTATGAATATATTATTCGTATATAAGGCATCTATATACATATCTAATATGAGCGGATCCACGTCACTTCACTCAAAAAAAAACCGTCAAGTCACGGATTTTTGCGCCATTCAATACATCTGTAGTACTATGGAAAAAAAAAGTACAATTTGAAGGATTTTGAAAAATTCTCAAAAATGGCGGAGTTAGAGGCATGTGAATTTTTGTGCACCACTTTGTTTGAAAATTCATATCTCCGAAAGTGTTCATCGGAGCGGAAAGATCCTTGGATCGTTTTGTTCGTAAAAGAATGCACTTTTATACAAAAAATGATATTTTCAAAAAAAAAAATTCTTTCAATATTTTTTTGGCGTTTTAATTTTTGATTTCGCTGCCATTTCTGAAGGACTTACAGAAATTCATGGAGATAATTTTTTTTGGATACCTGGATCCTTCCTCTTTAATCCTAAAAAAAAAAATTCATGGAGAAAATACCTGGGCCGGAGATAAAAAATAAAACGTGTCGTCGCGCGTCACCGCGCGCGCTGATCCACGTCCGCGCTACTCCCGCAAGCTCGCTGTGTTACGTAGTGGAGATGTCATATGATGCTTCTTTGCTTAGCCAGGTTATCCATTCTCCGAAAATAGTTATTTTACCACCTTAGCCCTTCCGTATCCGTCTACTGGTCATGTTTTCTTGGAGTTATACAATTGTATACGTGTATATAAGCCTGTTCTGAAAATTCCAGTACGGTTATGGTTCGTTGAAAATACCTGTGCTGGAATTAGGTTTGATTCCATTTCACTTGGTTTGTGCTATATGACTGATGGATCTTGTGCAATATTTTGGGAGTCCTGAAATGAGCCGATTTTTTTCGCGATAATTTGCTGGATGACACTTATTGTTAGTAGGACACCTCTGTTTGAAATTAATTCATAATTTTTATCGAATCAAATTTTTCCGTTGCGGAAAATAATTTTGTTTTGACGAGTTTGTGAGATATTGAAATGACCGCATGTAATTTCAGAGTGCCACGAACTGTAAATGCTTTATCGAATCGGTTTTGTAAAATAGTTTCTTCCAGTTGATGTTCTGCAGATGTACAGTACTCGAAAGATATGCTTCGAAAATAAGAACATGCTAAATTATTGGAATTGCAATCAGTTGTAAACTCGCGATATGCGGACAAAAAGTGTCATCCACCGAATTATCGCGAAAAACATCGGCTCATTTCAGGACCACCAAAATATTGCACAAGATCCATCAGTCATATAGCACAAAACGAGTGAAATGGAATCAAACTTAATTCCAGCACAAGTATATTCAACGAACCATAACCGTACTGGAATTTTCAGAACAGGCATATATACACGTATACAATTGTATAACTCCAAGAAAACATGACCAGTAGACGGATACGGAAGGGCTAAGGTGGTAAAATAACTATTTTCGGAGAATGGATAACCTGGCTAAGCAAAGAAGCATCATATGACATCTCCACTACGTAACACAGCGAGCTTGCGGGAGTAGCGCGGACGTGGATCAGCGCGCGCGGTGACGCGCGACGACACGTTTTATTTTTTATCTCCGGCCCAGGTATTTTCTCCATGAATTTTTTTTTTTAGGATTAAAGAGGAAGGATCCAGGTATCCAAAAAAAATTATCTCCATGAATTTCTGTAAGTCCTTCAGAAATGGCAGCGAAATCAAAAATTAAAACGCCAAAAAAATATTGAAAGAATTTTTTTTTTTGAAAACATGATATTTTGTATAAAAGCGTATTCTTTTACGAACAAAACGATCCAAGGATCTTTCCGCTCCGATGAACACTTTCGGAGATATGAATTTTCAAACAAAGTGGTGCACAAAAATTCACATGCCTCTAACTCCGCCATTTTTGAGAATTTTTCAAAATCCTTCAAATTGTACTTTTTTTCTCCATAGTACTACAGATGTATTGAATGGCGCAAAAATCCGTGACTTGACGGTTTTTTTTTGAGTGAAGTGACGTGGATCCGCTCATATACGTTAATACGATGTCGCCGTCGACGTTTGTGAGACGTATTTAGTACGTATACTAAAGGGCTAGATGTTCGACTAATATCTGTATAATCTACATATATTCTACACTTGTTGAACAATACATTTGACGTATTTTCGACGTCTTATATAAGTCAAATATACCGTTTAATAAAAGTAGAATATACATACATTATACAGATATTAGCCGGACATTTAGCTCTTCAGTATACGTACTAAATACATCTTACAGACGTCGATGGCGACGTCGTATTTACGTTTATTAGACGTCAGTGTTCTATCTGGGTGGGAGCCCTATTTTTTGCGTTGTATTAAAATTATAAATAATGGAGGTAGAGCTCCGGGAATCGGGACTTTTTTATTGGAAATTTCTTCCTCTTTGAGAATCTTTTTGTTAAATTTCTTAAATATTAATAGTTTTTGAATTATTAGCCAAAAACTAAATACCTTTTCTTTTCATCTTTATTTATTTATAACTTTTGCAATTCTTTCCATGCTGAAAAATGCTTGAAATACATTTTTCTATACGTAATTCCGGATCCAATGAGGTATCGCATATATCTTCAGGAGCTTTATCTCTAATTTACACTATTTTGAACTTGTGATCTAGACTAAAAGCTCTAGATCATGTCGAAAGAAGTCAAAGCTTTGTTTTGCCAGCGTGCAAATAGGAGCGGTCGCCATAACGGGTACCGTAGGACCCACTCAAATTAATGCGACGCTGCATTTTACCAGCAAGAAATGCTTTGAATATTTTTGCTAATCAAAAATTATAAATATTGAATGATAATTAAAATTGCCACATATTTTCGAAATAAATTCGAATAATTACAATCATAATTTTCATTGATGTGGCTTCGCGCAGTTGCAGGCCCGGCACTGAGTGTTTACAAATCTCAAACAATATGGAATTTTGCAGGAGGTGGGCTGGGGTTTAAGAAAAGATCTAACAATGTCTGAATTTGAAAATAATTATCCAAAAAATTAAAAGTGATCTAAAAATTACTGGTTACGTCGACTGATTGTAAGATATTAGAGAAACTCACATCTTTTAAAAATATCGATTTTCTATCAATAGTTTGTAGAATTAGCAAAAGTCATTTTTCAAACAAGTCCAGTACTCTTGTTATATTCAAATCTACGTACCCCAGAAAAGTAATCAATTAGTTACAACTAATATATTTTTTTCTGTGAGGCAAAATAAATTGGTGATGTTCTCTTCGATTGATTTTTATAATCATAATACGATACAATTGCTGGCTTAACATTTCTCCTACAGTATATTTCGCAATTTTTACGTACAGTAACAGCTATGAAATCATATTTGAACCATGATAACAAATTAAATGCGCTATTGGCCAAAATAAATTGCTAATATTTACTCAAATTGAATTTTGCATTCATAACACAATGCTATTGTAGTGTCAACAATTTTTCGGAATTACCCATTACAATTCTCATATGCGACGACAGCGTTGCAATTATAATTGAGGCATGATAACAAATGACTTGGACTCGCCGTTTGAAGTTTGAAGTGACAGGTGCGCCGCAAAACGGAGAACAAAAGTGAGGTGAGATCAGAGGTGAAAAGGCTGGTGAGAGGCGGAAAAGACGAGAGACAAAGAAAACGTAGCATAGAAAAGGGGCAGGCAAAGGAAAAAAGGCTGGAGGAGCAGCTGAAGGAAAAGAGATAAGTAGAAAAGAAACTAACCTAAAAGCGGACCTGAGTAGCGGGGAGAGGGAAAACACCAGAGTCAAGCGAGCGAGGTGGGAGAAGGCAAGGTAGTAGAGAAACCACAAAGGCAACATGGGAGAGGACGTAAAGGAGGGAGTGGGGGAACCGTACGACGTAGGCTCAGAAGAGAAGAATCTGGACGTGTGGGGGACTCCGGCAAACTCGCCAAAGGCAAAGAGAAGAGGGAGACCCTCCAATGCTGAAAGACTAGGACTAGAAAGAGCGCAGTCCCTAGGATCCATAGGTTGGATAACAGACCTATGGAAGAGAAAAAGAAACGAGAAGGGAGAGAAAGAAGAAAGCGATGGAGAGGAAGAGCTGGAGGACAGTAGGGCATTCAAAAGAAGTGCAAAAACGCAGAGATCCCCAGAAGCAAAACCGCAGCCAACAGAAGGGGACACAAAGGAAGCGGTAAAAGAAGGAGTAGCAGAGGGACTAAAGGAGGTAATGCTCGAGATAAGAAGGATGAGAGAAGAATCAGAAATAGGAAGAAGAGAAATAAGAGAAGAGATAGGAAAGGTAAACGAAAAGATAGAGTCAGTCAGGAGGGAAGGAGAAAAAGGGAGAGCAAAACTAGGAGACAGGATAAGGGAACTAGAGCTGAGGGAAGCAGAAAAGGAAAAGGTGATACAGGAAAGAGAGGAAGAAAGGAAGGCTATAGAGAGAAGAGAGATAGAGGCTAAAATTAAAGAAGAACTTAACAGGAGAAAAGAAGAGGAAGAGGAAGAGGTAGGAGAAAGGGAAGACAGGCTGAGGAGGGTAGAAGAAACAATGGTAGAAGGGATAAAAGATCTGGAAAGGAAACTAGAACTGAGGGAAAGAAGGGAAAGAAGAAACAACATAGTAATAAGGGGGCTGGAAGCCAGACAGGGAGAAGAGAAGGAAGCGATTAACAAACTAACAGAAGAGTTAACAGGAAGAGGAATAAATATAGTAGAGGCCAGGACAGAGGGACCGGAAGGAGGGAGACTGATAGTGGCAGAAGTAGGCACCAGGGAGGAAAAGAAGAGGGTCATGGAAAACAAGAGCAAACTAGGGGTGAGAAGGGTGTACATTAGGGTGATTCAAAAAAAATCGATATTTTTTAATTTCGAAAATCCCCTATTTAAAAGTTGTTGGAAGGTGAAAAAAGATCCCAGTTAAAATTTCAGCCCGAAAAAAAAATATTTAGAGGTCGCTCATTGAGGTTTTCTATTTCCCATTTAAATAACATCGGAAAGAACATTTTTTTTTTTAGAATTTTCTAGCTCACAAGCCAATCGATGGATTTTTATGCGCGATGAAGATATTTGTAGGAAATTGAACGCTCTACAAAAAATGTCTCTTATCATTTTTTGATTAAACGACGAGTTCAAAAGTTAATTTTTGAAATTTTAAGTAAAAAGTGAAAAGTTAACTTTTGAACGCGTCGTTTAATCAAAAAATGATAAGAGACATTTTTTGTAGAACGTTCAATTTCCTACAAAAATCTTCATCGCGCATAAAAATCCATCGATTGGCTTGTGAGCTAGAAAATTCTAAAAAAAAAAAATGTTCTTTCCCATGTTATTTAAATGGGAAATAGAAAACCTCAATGAGCGACCTCTAAATATTTTTTTTTCGGGCTGAAATTTTAACTGGGATCTTTTTTCACCTTCCAACAACTTTTAAATAGGGGATTTTCGAAATTAAAAAATATCGATTTTTTTTGAATCACCCTAGTGTACATAGATAATGACCTAACAAGGAATGAAAGAGAGATACAGAGGCACCTAGTAGAGATAGCGAAAGAGGAAAGGGGGAAAGGGAAAAGGGCCAGAGTAGGCTATCAGAAAATAGAAATAGAGGGGAGAACATTCAGATGGGACGAAGAAGAGGGGACACCGAAGGAGAATAGGGCATGGGAGAAGAGAGAGATAGGAGGTCAAAGAGGGAGGGGCGGCAGAGGAGGAGGAAGAGGAGGACGAGGAAGAGGGGAGACACGAGGGGGATGAGGAAGCGAAGGCAGGCACAAGAGAAATGGCAAAAAGGAACACAAAGGGGACAAAGGGAACGAGGAAAAGGATAAGAAAGGAGAGCGGCAGAGGAAAGTAGTGAAAATAGGATTCTGGAACATAGCAGGCATAGGGGGGAAAGAAGAAGGGGTGTGGAGAGATATTGGAGAGTGGAACATAATCGGACTAGTTGAAACATGGCTAGAAGAAAAGAACATGAGGAAGACATTGGAGAGGCTCCCGAAGGGCTTCGTCTGGAAATGCCAACCGGCGACCAGGGAACACAAGAAGGGAAGAGCAAAAGGAGGGATAATCACAGGTGTAAGAGAGGGAATAACAGAAAATGAATGCGAGGGAGAAGAGGATCCAGGGATAGTGGAGAGAAGAATCATAGTAGAAGAGGTAGAGTGGAGAATATACACAGTGTATGCGAACCAGGAAATGGAGGGAAAAAGAGAAGCAATATCAAGGAAACTAAGATCAAGGAAAGGCGAAGAAGCGGTGCTGATAGGAGGGGACCTAAATGCAAGGACAGGAAGGGAAGTAGGAATGATAATAGACGAGGAAGAGGAGGGGAAGGAGGTAGAAAGCAGAAAGTCCAAAGATAAAGTAGTAAACGGAGAAGGAAGAATCTTAATAGAAATGATAGAAGACGTGGGACTAGGCATTGTAAATGGTACGATAACAGGGGATGAGGAAGGGGAACATACATACATAGGGGCCAGAGGGGAGACAGTAATAGATTATGTGATAGGAAACACAGAAGCAAGGGAAAGAATGAAGAGTATGGAAGTAGGCAAGAGAATAGAATCAGACCACATGCCGCTAATAGTGACACTGAACCAGAGGGAAAGGGTAACAGAAAAAATAGAAGGAGGGGCAAGCAGGAGAGCAATGGACTGGTCGGAAGAAGGAATAAGAAAATATAAGGAAAAGAAAATAGAGTTCCAGCAAAAGGAGAGGGGAGTGGAGGAACAGTGGAGAGAACTAGTGGAAAAGATAAAAGACACGGTTAAGTGGAAGAAAATAGGAAGGTATACGAGAGATAGAAGAAGCAGATGGTGGGACGACGAGTGTGAAGAGACGAAAAGAGAAGCACAAAGAGCACTGAAGGAAACAAGAAAAGAAGAATCAGGAGAAAAAGAGTACAGAGAATACAGGCTAAAGAAAAAGACCCACAAAGAAACATGTGAAAGAAAGAAGGAAGAGGAGAGAGAGAGGATTATGAAAGAGGCGGAGAACGCAAAAAACGAAAAAGAAGTGTGGAGGATAGTCAACAGCGAGAGAAAGAAGAGAGTAGGATGCAGCAAGGAAATAAAAATGGAAGACTGGGAGGAGCACTTCATGAAGCAACTAGGGGGGACAAGAGAGAAGGAAAGAAGAGGGAAAGAAGAAGTAAACAAAAAGGAGGAAACGAAGGGAAAGAAAGGAAAGAAAAAAGAGACGGGAAGAGACCAGGAAAAGGAAGAAGAAGAGGAGAAGGAAATCAAGAGGGAAGAGATAGAAAAAGTGATAGGAAGACTGAAAAAGGGAAAAGCAGCCGGAGCAGACGAGATAGCGAACGAAGCGTGGGTGTATGGAAATGAAAAGGTGAGGAAGGAGCTGGCTGAAGTGATTTAAAAGGTATGGAGAGGAGAGGGATTCCCTAAGGGGTGGAGGGAAGGAACGATAGTGCCGGTCTTCAAGAAAGGGGAGGAGAACAAGGCCGAAAACTACAGGGGTATAACCCTGATGCCTACAGGATATAAGATTTACGCAACGATACTGGCGGAGAGATTGAACAAAGAAATAGAGAGAAAAGGAATGATACCGGAAAACCAGGCAGGATTCAGAAAAGGCAGAGGAGTCACCGAGAACATCTACGCGTTAAATCATGTAATAGGAAGGGAAATAAAGAAAGAAAGGGGAAAGCTGACGGCAGTTTTTGTAGACTTAAAGGCGGCGTTCGACACAGTAGATAGGGAGAAACTATGGAGAGAAATGGAAAGGAGAGGGGTGAGCAGGAGGCTGAGGGAAAGGATAGAGGAAATATACGAGGAGACAGTGAATAGAATCAGAACAGATGGAGAACTAGGGAAAGAATTCTGGACAGTAAAAGGGGTGAGACAAGGGTGCCCTCTAAGCCCTTACCTGTTTAATCTGTATATGGCGGACTGGGAAGAGGTACTAAGGAACGGACAGGATGGGGGGGTGGTGATCGGTAACAGGAAAATATGGTCGCTAGCATATGCAGATGACATAGTACTGCTGGCGAGGGAAGAAGAGAGAATGAAGGAAATGCTGGCGAGATCGGAAAGGTATCTAGACAGAAAGGGACTAGAACTGAACGTAGAGAAGACCAAGGCAATGAGATTCAGAAAAGGGGGAGGTAGGGAGAAGACAGTGGATTGGAAGTGGAAAGGAAGGCAGATAGAAGAGGTAAGGGAGTTCAGATACCTAGGATACGTATTTCAGAGGAACGGAGGAGCAGAGAGACATGTGAGGGAAAGGAAGAGGAAGGCAGTGGTGGCAATGGCGCAAGTATGGGGAATAGGCAAAAGAAAATTCGGAGGGGACTGGGTGAGGAGGGGTAAGCTATACACCGCGCTGGTGGAGAGCGTGGCGCTGTTTGGGGCGGAGATATGGGGATGGGAGGAAAGGCTGGAGATGGAAAGATTACAAGACAGGTACATCAGGTGGACGTTAGGATTAGACAGCAAAACCCCAGGCTACATGGTAAGAGAGGAGACAAAGAGGGACATGGTAAGGACAAGGGCAGAAAGAAGAGCGCTGAAGTACGAAAAGAAACTTAGAGAAGGAGGAGGAAGCGAGATAGCCAGAGAGTGCTGGAAAGAAATCAAAGAAAGCAAGCCGGAGAAGAGATCCAAATGGGAAGAGGGAAGGAGAAAGTTCTATGAGGAAAGAGGCTTCTGCGCAGAAGAAATAGAGAGAAGGAGAGAAAAAGGAGACAACATCGAAGGAGAAATAGAAGAGAGGGACAGAGAAATACAGGGACAGGAAAGATACGAAAGGATAAGAAAGGCACAGTACAATGAGATATACAGGGAAATAGTTACAACCGGGCTGCCAAGGTACCTGAAGGAAAAAGGGAATGAGAAAAGGATGGTGAGAATAGCAAGATACAGGATGGGAAACGAAATGAGAGGAGGCAGATACTGGGAGGAAGAAGAGAAAAGGAGGTGCAGAGTATGCAACGGGGAAAAGGAATCATGGGAACATGTGCTTGAACACTGCAGAAGAAGGAATGAGAAAGGGGGCAGAGAGAGAATAATTGAGATACTGTGCGACAGCGGGGCAGGAGCGAGATGGATGAGCGAGCTGGACGCAGAAAGAAAAGAAGTGAAGGAGGAAGAGGAGACAAGAGAGGACAGATGGTAAAAAAAAAAAAGAAAAGGTAAAGGAAAAGGTCAGCAGGAAAGAAGACAGAGGGACCAGTGTGACATCCTCACAGATTTACGCAGACGTACACCCGACGACCAACGACTAAAGACCCAAAAAACCTTCTTTACCCTTCTCAAAATATATATATATTTAGTTATAAGCATATAATATATTCATTTTATTAACATATAATATATCGTATGTTTATTTTATAAAAACTATAGATATGCAGTTACCAACGTATCTCCTATATCCACTCTAGATACATAAGACGTCTGCCTTACCATTTGTAGGCTTATATTACCCATTATTAATAATTAGATCTAAGTTACCACCTATAGAATCGCATATCTTATACGGATTAATATCCAATTAACGCTAAAACAGAATATTACAAATTTATATTCAGTTAATGATAAAATAGAATATAACCACTTGCTTAAACTTCAAGGATACGCCGGTAGTCGCCGCGTAACCCATACATATACATATGCATACGCATGCTCATGCACCCATGCATTAATAAGTTAATAATTATATACTCTATAGAACATAAGCATATAAGGTATAAAATATATTAAGATATATTATAAACTTTAAAATATAATATAGAATAAGAAAGAGCGTAGGGATGACTCATTGCACTGGCACGCAAAACATAAACCATGCGCACTTGAAATCATATCCACCCGGCCGAATATTAGGTTCGACCGTTATCTCCAACCCTAAACTTCACACGGAGAATTAGTTTCCAAACTGTTTACTCTAAATATCAACTATCAAAAACAATACTAGAAACTCCATCTATCCAAAACACCACGTGCATATGAGTCATGCCCACTGCCAAACTCCACCGTGAGATCGGTATGCAATTTTTAATAAACAAACTCCCACTCTACCTAGGAGTAGGGATCCCATATGAGCCCCAAGACCACAGCCACCTTTCTTCTCACATCTCTTCAGTTCAGTTCACATTCGGCAGTCATTCGATTAACTTCTAACTTCTCATCCAAATTTCAAACCTCCTTGCATAGTAAGACGCGCATGCTAGTATTTGGCGCATTGATAGGTATAAAATCTCGAAATAAAGTAAGACGCGCGAGTCTTGAAATCTCGGCGCATTAAAAGAGAATAATCAATCTAAATAAAGTAAGACGCGCAAATCTGGTCTTGGTGCTTTGCGGGACAAATCCAATAATAATCCGATTTTTAAACACTTAACTTTGTATAATCTAATTCTTACACATTTAAGTTCGTGTAATCCAAATTTTAATCATTTAAACCCTTGTGTTAAATAAAGACAATATATCTATATAAGTGAACTCGTTTATTTCTCAAGTTAGACAAGGTAAGAAATCTGACAGTTATCACATTTCCATCCACACTCACCAACATTCATCCCCACTTACACAGAAACATCCGGGCGCACGCTATTCGTAACTCAGCCAATGATCCTAATCCACTACCCCTCCTACCTAAATGAATGGAACTGTGACAACTAAAAGAAAGCATAAATTCAAATACACTTTATTCAGATCCTAATTTCCTAAATCTGAATATCGCTACAAGTTCAAATTCAAACGTAAATTCAAATACACTTTATTCAGATCCTAATTCCCTAAATCTGAATATCGCTACAAGTTCAAATTCAAACGTAAATTCAAATACACTTTATTCAGATCCTAATTTCCTAAATCTGAATATCGCTACAAGTTCAAATTCAAACGTAAATTCAAATACACTTTATTCAGATCCTAATTCCCTAAATCTGAATATCGCTACAAGTTTAAATTCAAACGTAAATTCAAATACACTTTATTCAGATCCTAATTTCCTAAATCTGAATATCGCTACAAGTTCAAATTCAAACGTAAATTCAATTACACTTTATTCAGATCCTAATTTCCTAAATCTGAATATCGCTACAAGTTCAAATTCAAAATACAAATTCTATACTTAACTCGGGTGCTAATCCACTAAACCCTAGTTTCGCTACAAGTTCATCATTGAAAACCGACCTAAGTGTCAAACACTCAAATAAACGCAACCTAAGTGAACCGAGGCCGTCGCAGATAGCCTGGAAGACATCTGGAAACTTTCGCAGCCGCACACGTTGGCCATCCTTCACAACCCTCTACGCCCGAAATTGCGAAAGACATCCAAGCCAGATTAAAAAGGTAAGAACTAGCTTATTTTTCTCATATTTTTCCCCAATTTACATAAACAACCCGATCCTTAATAAGCCTCTCGAGAACCCGTTCATGTGAACTTAATAGAGACCTCCGTTGAAACTGAATCATTGGATTGCCCCTTTTTGGTCGATTTCCCGGCATTAGACTTTGGTTTCCTGCTGGTTTTTCTCCAACTAGCGTCGGTCCGTTGGTCAGCATGTAACACCAGAAGCAAAGGAAAGAGGAGACAACGGTCGGTAAAAGGAAAGCAAAAGAAGACGGTTACCGACAAACGGAATGGGGACCCACAGGTAAAGTAGACAGGGAAAGTAGAGAGAACAGAGGCAATGGAAAGATGGCAGGAGCAGCAGAAAAGTTAGCGGGTAAGGTGGGGAGGGGGTGATAGAGGCAGCAACAGGTAGTAGGCGAGCAACCGTGACTCGGGACGGTAGACGGTAGTTAGCAGTGAGCAAGTGCGAGAAAGAGAAGGAAGATAGAGGAGCTAAAAAAGGAAATGTTAGCGATAAAAAAGGAAGTGGAAGAGCTGAAGGAAAGAGAAGTAAAGGAAAGAAGAGGTGAAGGGCAAACGGCGGCCGAGGGGTCGACCCCCGCCGGATGCCTAATCGGGGCACCGAAAGAAGAAGGAAGGAACAAGAAACCAGACAAAATGGGGCAAGAGCAGAAGGAAAGGGAGAAGAGAAAGAGAAACTTGGTTTTCAAAGGAGCCAAGGTAGACGCAGAGGACTGGAGAAAGGAATGTAGAAGAATATTGAAAGAGGCGTTAGACAGAGAGGCGCAGATAATCTGCGAATGGGGGAGAGGAGACGGAAGAGGGGGAAAGATCTGGATCGTGGAGATGAGGTACGAGGAGGATAAAGAGAAAGTGCTAAGTAAGAAACACGAGATAGAAAGGAAAGAGAGGATAGGAATAGACAGGCATCTAACATACGAAGAGAGAGAGACAAGATGGTGGGTCAGGAAAAAGGAATTAGAGGAGAAGAGCAGAGGAAGGGAGATAGAGTCCGGAGCAGACACGGTAAAGATAGAAGGAACAGAGTGGAAATTCGACGAAGAATACAAGGTTTGGATGAGAGGGGGCGAAACGGTGAAAGGAAAGACAGAAGAAGAAAAGGGGAAAGAAGAGAGGGAAAGAGAAGAGGAAGAGAGAAAGATCATGAGAGAGGAGCGAGAGAGAGAGAGAAGGCGGATAAAAGACAAGCTAGAAGAGCTAGCGATGCTATTAGGGCAGAGGGATGAGGAAGGAAACTAGGAGGGGAGGAGAGTCAGGGGAAAGGAAGGAAAACAAAGAGGACGAGTCACACAATAACAAAGCGAAACAAGACAAGGTGTATGTGCGGACAGGGACGAGGAGATGGCGAGCGGCGAGGGGATACCAAGCGACTACTACCCAAAGTAGAGTAAGCAGCAGAGTAGTATAGAGTAGGACAATAATATAGGCAGAAAATAGAACATAAGAAATGAAAATACCATATATATTTAAGCAAAGATAAAATAAATAAAGTTAAAAGGAAAATTAAGACAATGTAATTAGGATAAGAAACATATAAGAGTGTAAACCATGTGGTAAACAATAAAGCTCATTTAATAATAATAAATGATAACAAATGACTTGCTATACCAGCTATACAGTCTTACCAATAATCACATAGTATGTACTGCATGACTATTTTGCTAAAAAAGCACAAATTATGGCTACTCGAGCAATTTTTTTGGAGCCAAGTTTGTATTGCTATTTCTACCATGGTCATTTTTCTCCGTGTAGAATCGGATTTTGTGTATTCTGATTGTGGTCGGCTTTATAGGAAACTACCAACGTGTCGCAATGACCGATGAATCGCCTATAGAGCCGAGCGTGTACTGGAATTTAGTTCGGACGCAGAAACTTGCAATTTTCCGATTTTATATGAAAATATGCTTTTATTTGATAATAATAAATTCAAACAAAAATAATTAATGAAATAGAGAAATCTATATAATCGTGAAATAAAGCTCTTTGTTTTATAAGAAATACTAATTAGGCCGAGTGGCGCTTTGCCGACACGCGTATGAATGAAATGAATATAATATATTTTTCTTATGAGTTTAATATCTTTATAAATCAGGAATTTATTTATGAATCTGATGTATTGGTGAATCAGGATTTTGTCTGTGATTCTATTATGCCAAACGTTTTGCTTAGTGGCGCTTTGCCGACTAGCGTATAACTGGATTTTAATAATTATATTTTCAAGAAGAATACTGAGTTGAGTTGAGAATATTTGGATTGAGCAAGACTGATCTGTTTCACGTAGTGGCGCTTTGCCGACTAGCTTGCTCTGCCTCGCGTGCCGCGGTTTATACAGTGAGGTTCACTGGAAACTGGATGAGCCTGACGTTAGGCAATTCGTGTAAACAGGTAAATGGCAACGCTGTCGAACGCATAGAGTGGTAAAACGACATATCCACAAAGACGGACAATTTCAGACTGCAGCTTTTACGTCGTTGGGTCAGAATTAACTGACAGAGTGACATATACGAGGTTGATCGTGATATAACTAATAAGACAACGGGAATGGATATTCATTCGTAAAAAATTATTGGTAATGAATTAGTAAATCGATTGCAGATGCCTATGTCGGTTTATTTGCAACATTATTTGGTTATAACTATCGGGGTGAAATTTACGAATCTAATTGAAATAAAGGTACATAACCAACCAATTTGAAACGATATTAATTCGTTATTAAGTCTTAAAGAAGTTATGAATTGATTGCTGATGTCAATTTATGTTTATTTACGACATTATTTACAAGCTAGGAGTTCCGCGATGACTGACTGACTCGTGGCATCACTTCGACAACTACGGTCAGGAACACAGTGACGTAGATTTGATCCAACGAGCAATCTACGAGACACCTTTGACGTAGCAGGCAGTACTCCAAGTTTCTTCAGCGCCGCCACCTTAAAAGACTTATGGATACCTTACAGCTAACGCTGTTAACCTTACTTGGAAACAGTCCCGCAGAGATTTTCTGTTTGACTATCAATTCGAGTATACCTTTCTGCGAGTAATGAATCAATGAAAAGTATTGCTTATGGTGTAAATCAATGTAATTGCGGCGTGTGAGGAGTAGAATAAAGCGGTACCTGTTTCTGAGGAAAAGCTCATTCGCAATATTTTTATAAATTTAAAATGATTTATTTTGTCTTTAAATACAATATTGGAATAGGGTAAGAAAATGTAGAGAATTATGATGAGGAAGATGAGACCTCGAGGGGATCAAGAAACGAATGTACAATAAAAATACAAGATTATTTTTTTCAACATATGCGTGTAGAGGCCCTTTTTCTCGCATGTAGAGTGGATGGAAGATTCCTCATGACTAGCATTGTTTTTATTACCTCTCTAGGTAATGAGTCGATTTCCTCCCAAAGAGAGGGAACTCTATGAAGAATGAAATCTTCTATAATTTCCGTCCTACATGCGAAAAAAGGGCCTATACAATGACTTGTTGAAATAAGTACGGTGTGCAATACGGGGGAGGTTAATTTGCGAAGAAATCCAAACCAGCCTCAAGAGTTGCGCAAGAGATTGGGATTTTGAAATTGTCGGTACAACGGATCGTCAAGGTCGCACATGTTATACCCTCCAAGTACGATACGGCACAGAAGCTTGAGTCACCAGATAGTGGCAGTCGAAAAATCTTCTCTAAGACGTTGCGGAACTGACTTCGGGAAGATGAAGATGTCCGCAGGATATTTTTCACCAAACAGTCCATCATCCTACCACAATTACATTAATTTACACCATAAGCAATGCTTTTCATTGATTCATTACTCGCAGAAAGGTATACCCGAATTGATAGTCAAACTGAAAATCTCTGCAAGACTGTTTCCCAGTAAGGTTTACAGCGTTAGCTGTGAGGTATCCACAAGTCTTCTAAGGCGGCGGCGCTGAAGAAATTTGGAGTACTGCCTGCTACGTCAAAGATGTCTCGTAGATTGCTCGTTGGATCAAATTTACGCCACTGTGTTCCTGACCGTAGTTGTCGAAGTGATGCCACGAGTCAGTCAGTCATCGCGGAACTCCTAGCTTGTAAATAATGTCGTAAATAAACATAAATTGACATCAGCAATCAATTCATAACTTCTTTAAGACTTAATAACGAATTAATATCGTTCCAAATTGGTTGGTTATGTACCTTTATTACAATTAGATTCGTAGATTTCACCCCGATAGTTATAATCAAATAATGTTGCAAATAAACCGACATAGGCATCTGCAATCGATTTACTAATTCATTACCAATAATTTTTTACGAATGAATATCCATTCCCGTTGTCTTATTAGTTATATCACGATTAACCTCGAATATGTCACTCTGTCAGTTAATTCTGACCCAACGACGTGAAAGCTGCAGTCTGAAATTGTCCGTCTTTGTGGATATGTCGTTTTACCACTCTATGCGTTCGACAGCGTTGCCATTTACCTGTTTACACGAATTGCCTAACGTCATGCTCATCCAGTTTCCAGTGAACCTCACTGTATAGTCTCGGCGCGCTAATCCGCATTATTCTATCACATTCTATGGTGTCTAGAATTGCAACGATGCATTTTTTGATATTAGTGTAATATATCTTTTCGTCTTCTAATTTTATGATCTTTCGTTTCCTGCAAGCGGATTTGTAATCCGATGACTTTGAGATTTCATGGTGATGTTCCATGAAATTCTATGGTGTCTATTTTTGGTATTTCTCGTAGTGGAAATTCCAAAAATAGCTCATAGGAAAGCATGGGTCTTTTACTTCCGATCTGTGTCTTTAGAATTTGAAATATATTAATATTTAGTTGGTATTTTCCATGTTTAAATAAATGATCGTACGTTAAGCGTGGGCTCACACTGTACATGTATATACGCGGTGACTCTAAGTTTTGCATACATCGTTGCTTTTCTTATTGTGCGTTTTTGAACGTCACAGGTTATTCAAAACTTTATCTGTTAGTTTTCTATGTAACTCAAAAGAAAGGGGTTTCGTAAATATATCAGCTAACTGATCTTTTGACCTAACCCACTTTACTACTATGAGTCCTCTCTTTACGCACTCCTTAATATGGTGAGCTTCAGCTTCTATAATATGCCTCAACTTATTTCCCCCATTAACTTCTACACTCGCCGTAGCTGCCTTCTTGTCGCACCATAAACTCATTGGCAAAGGAGGATGGCTCAAAATCAGTCTTAATGAATTGTAGACTGAGAGCATTTCTTGACTGGCAATGCTCATGGCCACATATTCAGCATGGCACGTGGATAGTGCTACATAATTTTGCTTGAGAGTCTTCCACGTAATTGTGTCGCCATGTAGCTTGACCAAAAATCCACATGTAGTGATTGAACTTTTGCAATCAGCGAAGCTCGCATCTGAGAAACTCTCAATTTCGTGTGACTCACCAGTGTATCTCATCTTCAGATTTATGGTACCTCTCAAATACCTAAATACTCTCTTTACCATTCCCCAGTCTTCCATGGTAGGGCTTATTTGATGGCTGCTCAAAACATTTACAGCGTAGGATATGTCCAGTCTGGTTGCACGAGCCAGATATAGCAGACTCCCCACTGCTTCACGATATGGAAAGCTCTTCTTTGTAACATCTGGATAAATTGTCTCATCGTTGGTATCTGTTTCTCTCATCTTTCTTGCATGGTTTGTTGCTTGATTCGTTATCATCGGAGTTCGCTGAGGGTGTGATTAATCAAAACCAAATTTCGCCAACATGTTCTGTATGTATTTTTCTTGGCTTAATTCAATTACTTTATTCTTTCTGTCTCGTCTTAAAGAAATACCTAGGAACTCTTTAGGCTCGCCAATAATCGTCATTTCGAATTCCTTGCTCAGCTGATTTTTCACCTCTTCTAGTTTTATCTCATCGTTTCCTGCCAGTAGAATATCATCTACATAAAGCAATAATATTAGTATTTTCTCCCCATTTCTTCGGACGAACAAGCAGGGTTCTAAGTCGGAATTTTTCAATCCTAAGCTACTGTAACGGTTCGGCTATGCCGTGAGTAAGACGAAGACGGACAACAATCAGGTGACCAACGGTCGATCTCCCACCATCGCGCCGATGCTCGCGGCGATCGCCCGTGACGTCATCGAAACTCAAATTTGGTATAAAAGCTGGTGCGGTCAAGCCACACCAGCGAGACAGGACAGACAGGACAGGATCAATCTGACAGGGGACGATACAGATTCATGATTCGGGTATGACAGTGACTGATTCGATCCCGATTCCGATTCTAAAGTAAAAAATAAATAAATATAACCACATTAACTATATATACCAAGTGACAACACCCCAACAGGTAACAAATAACCATAAGACGTAACAGTGCCTAAAATAGTGACACATATCGCGATGACTAATGAACAGTGGGTACCAAGATAAAATGAACGGAAGTGAGAAACCAACAAAGACAGATGACACAATAACCGAAGTCGAAAACTGGAAACCAGTAAGACCCGGCAAAAGAAGACGTAACAAAAACCCCGAAGCATATAGACCGACCAAAAAAATCACATCCCATCACAAAATGGCAGACAAATCAAATACCGACAGTGAATCGGACGACATGGACGAAGAACAGGATTCGGACGAGCCGGACAATATACACAACGCTACAATGTTACCTGCAAACACGGACAAAAAAATGCCCCCAATCATCATAAACCAAAATATAGCAAATGTCACACAATTGGCAGCACAAATCAGAGGACTATGTCGAAATCAGACTACCTTCAAATACAACAAAAGCAGTGTAAGTGTGTTTACCGAGGCCAGGGGTGACTTCGACGCAGTCAAACAGCTTTTTACCCAGATAGCGGTGGCACACCACACGTATAGTCTGAAGTCTGAAAAACCAAAACACCTAGTAATCAAGGGACGTCCCAATATGGACATAGACATAATTAGTAAAGAACTAAATGATAACAATATAACCATAACCAAAATTGTGCTAATGAAACAAAAAACAGAACCACCACATAGTTACCCCCTTTACATAGTGACCCTCCCAAATTCACTCCAAGCTAACGAACTCAGAAAAATCAATCATATAAATTCATTCAAAATCAAATGGGATATTTTTAGAAACAAGAGAAAAGTTATCCAGTGTTACAGATGCCAAAGCTTTGGTCATGAAATTTTAAACTGTGCTAACCCAGCCTGATGCATTAAATGTACTAAACCACATCTAACCAAAGAATGCACCAAAACCAGAGATACTCCTCCTAAATGCGTAAACTGTATGGGAGCCCACCCAGCTAATTATAGTAAGTGCGAATACTACCTAAAGCACATCGACAAGGTGCAAAGCCTGCAACTAGCAAGAAGTAAAACACATATTAAAAACCAAATTGGAGTTGAATATACCCCCCCACAAACCCATCCAACGTTCACCAATCCAGAAACAAGAGGAAATGACGACATCGCAGAAATCCAACAAAACTCCCAGCAGCCAACACAAAATCGACGCTCCTATGCAGCAGTCAGTGCAGCGAACACACATCCCCGAGGCAACCAAGGTTATACGTATGTATCACTAATCACCAACAACAAAGACATAGGCGATGTCCAAAATTTTGCTACCCTAGTTAACGAGGTTAAAAAATTAAATTCTATATGTAACTTAGCAGATATGTTAAAACTTGTCAAGAAGTTAAATGAAAAACTCCAAGGTAGTCAAGATTCAGTATCAAAATTACTAGCTATAAGTGAAATCGTTGCCGAGTATGGATAACACCAGATCAAAGATAAATATAAACATTATGTATTGGAATGCTAACGGTCTCCCAAACAAAATTCTAGAACTACCTGAATTTGTTGCCAAATATAATGTAGACGTATTACTCATAAGCGAAAGCAAGCTAACTAAGACTATACATTGCAACATCAATGGCTATAGATGTTATAGAAAAGACCGAGATGGTGTTACCCGTGGCGGCGGAGTAGCCATTTATATTAGAAACAACATATCACACACAGAGACACCAATAAACACCACCAGTGCACTTGAAGCACACGGAGTTACGCTCCAAAATAACATCCTTATAATCTCTTGCTATCTCCCACCCCAAGCCACCTTAGAGACCAAAGAACTCCAAAACATATTTAATCAAAACAACAAGGTAATCTTAGCTGGTGATCTCAATGCAAAACATCCCCTCTGGTATTGCTTTAACGCCAATAAAAACGGTAGACTGCTATATAACTATATCCAGAGTAAACCCATAAATATAGAATATCCCGACGGATACTCACTTACACCTACAAATGGAGGGCGTTCGTCCACGGTAGACCTAGCGCTAGTCAAGAATATCAATAGCATGGATAAGCCAGAAATAATAAACGAAATGGACTCTGATCACTCACCTATCTTATTAAAAATTAACAATACCGAGGTAACTTTAACAGAGGTAAAAATCCTAGATTACAAAAACGCAGACTGGGGTAAATTTAGGGAAACACTCGACGAAAATCTAGTCATAGATAGGAAATTGAAAACTATTGAAAACGTAGAGAATGCCGTGGACAAACTAACAAAAAACATCAAGGATGCTATAGCACAAACTATTCCCGTAAAAAAGCAACATACAAATAACACTATATTTCCAGATCACATAAAATCATTAATTAAAGATAGAAATTACAATAGACAAAAATACCAAAAAACGCGTGAAAAACGGTTCAAAACAGCACAAACTGAACTAACACAAAAAATCCATTATGAGATCACCAGACTACAAAATCAAAAAGTTGAAGATAAATTAAAATCACTCAACACCAGAGATCACTCCCTCTGGAAAGCAATAAAACTACGGAAAAACAAAGACAATTTCATACCAACGTTACAAGGACCAAACGGTCTTATCTTCGACTCCGAAGCCAAGGCAAACGAAATAGCAAATGTCTTTGAACAAGTACATCACCTTACACGGAGAGAATTTTATAGGAATCACTCCCACAAAAATATAATGAAGAGTACTATACTGTATAGGACGATTGACTTATTGCGGAAATGTAATAGGTATTCACATTTCATGAAGTGGAACGATTTATCGACGTCACATAATACACATAAATAAACAAGTCACAGTGGCGATCAGATTGCATCAAAGGGGACCATTATCAATATAGCAGTGTTCTGGAAAAGTAGTATAGCACTCATTGCCATACTGCTCCGTAAAGTCAGCCAGTCAGCATAAGAATTGACGGCTACTAGTGTAGTAGTCTTCTGGAACAGTAGTACAGCACTCATTGCCATACTGTTCCGTAAAGCCAGCTAGTCAGCATAAGAATCGACGGCTACTAGTGTGATTCTGTTCTGCACCAATGGTATAGTACACGTCGCCATACTGTATAGTGACGGCTATCATACTCTTTTGAAGTCACAATCAGCCAAAATAAGAATTCTTCTTATGTATACTATAAAGACCAGTGCCATACAGGCATATAGAGACTGTAAGTGAGAATATTAACCTCTTAAATTGTCCTCGTAGGGACTGTGAGTGAGTATAGTTGTGTCTCAAATCGTCACTTATGTGATAGGTATTATGGAATACAGTAAATACAACAAGCCATTTATTAGTGTTTATAATTTTTTTTTTATTCAATACCAGATTGCCTATAAATTTCAGAAAAATAAATTTTACATACGGACCGAAAAATTGGTGATATACATAAATAATATAGTTTGACCTGTACTTTATTTTCGTTTTTCATGACAGCGACTCTACATCCATAACTTGGCTATGTAAGTATAACCATCACTTAAACGGTTTTTGTGGGAGAATATGGTACTTTTGAGGTCAGCATATCTCAAACAATCCCATGAGACCGAAGTGTTATGCACAATTCTGTACGACTGTGTATGTTCATCGAAGTAACAACCGTGCAATTTTTTTGTGATGATCATAGTTTTATCGTTGGTGTGCAGCAAAATGAATTGCACTTCATGAAATATAGGTCCCTCTTCATTGGGTATCATAATTATTGTGTTTTTACTTATTCTATTCCCCTGGAATTTTATCCAATTTACTATTTGAATAGGTCTTTCTAAATTGGCCGGTAAACATTCTGGTGATGGAACCTTTTGGAGCAAATCGGTGAACGTTGCGTTATGTATTGCGCCATGTTTTATGGTAGAATCTGAACTAAATTGTGAAAGTAAACGATGATTTAATAATAGTTGATGGCGAAATGCTATTGAGTGACATATATTAACACGGCTGACAGCAGTCCGAGCTATCACTTTTCCTTCCTGGTGCTTACCCTCATATCTCATGGAAGAAATTTTCCATAAATCCCCTACTGATAACATGACTTTTTTGTAATGTATGATAAAATGATGTTTTGGCTTCATTGTACCAGGAAATAGTCTTACGTGAGATTCTAAGTATATAGTGGTCAAACCATACAACCGATTAGCAGCTTCTACGGGTAGTACTTCACTGACAAGTATTTCCATGATAGTTTTTAACAGTTTGAGCTGATGCCAGTGTTCACTGTCGGCAGGTACTAAGCAACCCAGTATCATGCACAAACGCTTAACGAACGTCAGCATCTCAGCAGATGACATGGCCAAGCGCTTAGATTTTTTTAGGTGATGGGGCAAGATTTCTGCTGGTTTATTTTGATTATAATTAGAACCGTAGTTGAATGCCCGAACCCTAGTATTCAGTTCTTCCAGCGTGAAATATTTCTTCACATATATAAAGTGAAATAATATTAATGCTAAATCTGCTGGCAAAATGCCTTCCAAAAAATCATGCATGTCATCGACACACAAATTTATTGTCACATGAAATCCAAGATCTTTATGTAAAATACAATCTTCTTTAATACCGCTTTGCGATATGTCTTTTAAGTTTAAAAGGGTCTCATAATTTTCAATATTGCGTGGTTCACATTGGTTTTCATGAAAAATTTTTTCAATATCTTTTCGATGTGTCAAACAAAATCTACAAAACAAATTAGCGTTGAATGATTCGCTGAACCCAAGCATTGAATGTATCCCTAAGTTATCACCCAATACTAATGATAATTGGAAAAAAACTTGCACTGGGCCATCTGGTAAAACGACTGTAATTCCTTCATTTCTGAGATATCTCAACTCTTCAAGAGCTTTAGCAAAAATTGCTTGGTTTTTAAAAGACGCACGGTCTAATGAATTGAATAATAAAAAAAGGAATATGTTCTCCAACTTTGATTGATATTTGGGTGGTAAACTGGGTAAACTGAGATAAACAGCACCACATTTGCTAATACCCTTATGACTACCAAGGGGGTTGTTTGTCTCATAATCATCAAAATACATGAATAGGGGAAGACAAATTTTACCATCAAATGAAGAAGATTGTGTTTTCCATAAGCTACCTTGGCAAAAATTATATATGATATTAGGATTTGATTTCAATTCTTCCATGTAATCAATTGTTTCCTGCAACACACTATTCATTTTGAAAAACTCAGAAAAAACCCTTCGTATTGGTATAAACTCGACTGTGACTTTGACTGGTGTTAGAATTTTTTCACCATTTACTTCTTTAAATTCATACCTCTCCCCGACTATGTGACTCTCTGGAAGTATGAGTGTTCCAGCTTTTACAAAATTTGTTATGTGTTGCCATTCTGTATTCAGACTAGCGAACGGATCAGAAACAGCATCCAAGATCTCACGTAATGAAGCTGAGTTTTCAGTATCTGATACTGTAGGTAAACTGTCACGAACCACATCAAATAGCGAACGACAAAATGTAGATGTTTCAGATATAATATCTTGAACACGTTTTCTAGAGACTTGCGTGAAACTGTATAATTTTGAAATAAAAGCTAATGCCTGATTTTTAATTACTGAAGTATTGGGCGTAGAATTATTCATAGATTGGTCTATGGTATCGGTACTTATATTTTGCAATATTGCAGTCAGATGAGTCTCATCACTGCTACTATCGTCATTGCTGTCATGACCCAGTGAAATTGCCTCATTACACTCATTAACATCAGAAGAAACTGTTTTATCATATGAAGGAGTGAAACTTTCAACATTTTCAGTCACATCACTTCTTGGAGTTCTTGAAATAGCACGCTTGCCTGAACTACCACTTGCACGTTCGTATGGTTTATTGCCATGTTTCAATTTTATATGATTTTTAAAAGACGAGAAAACCGAAAAGCTTTTTGTACAATCTATGCACCGGAAGTATGACATATGACCGTGATGCGAATACACATGTTGAATTAATGATTTATCATCGTGAAAAAAACACTGACATTCGAAACATATCATTTTTTACTATGTAAGAATACAAAAAATCAGCGCTATATCTATCCTACAACTTACAAGTTAAGAATGCAGTGACAATAATCGTAGAATAGGATTTTCAAATCAAGTACGTATAGAAATCAACCTTTTAAGTTGAGAATATGACAAATGATTGTGTGAAAACTTGTTCGAAAAAAAGTGCATACATGGATAAAGAAAAATACGAATCTGCTAAAAGAGAGCTTTCTATGACTGAAAAATATGTCCCTATTACTGATCTGATTTAAAAGCAGCCCATAACTCACCACTCAAAGCATTGACGGCTGGGCTAAATCGGTCGGAGTTATTTTCAATTTGAAAAAACGCCTTTTGGATAAACTTCCAAATATTTTTTGAACCGTGTGGCAATTCACAATTAACGGCGTAAAAAATTTTGAAACAGAGATCGATTGCTTTGACGTACGAATCCGTTTTATAAACTATGTCATTAACGACAACGTGTGCCGATATTATATCAGTCAAAGTACCGACGATCACAGGTGTTGGCTGCAAAGTCTCACCCCGTTTCCTCAATTCCTCTCGCTTTCTTTCCAATTGCACTTCGATGTCTGTTGCAGTCTGTATAATATAAGTATGTGGGTACATTAACTCGGTATAAGTTAATACAAAAGTCGTCAAACATTATCAACCGGTAACATTTACAGTGTATAATGATTTAGCTGCCATACTAACCGGAACAATGATTGTGAAAGATTCCCTGCGATCAATCAAAGAAGATTTACCGGCCTGCAGTTCTTCTGAAGATGGAACAATGCTGCTTCCTACAGCGCTTATTTCTGTTGAGCCTGTTTTCTTTGCACTTTTGTTTCCAGACTTATTCTCTTTGCCAGTGGATGTTCTTTTCCTTCCTTGACGTTCCGCAGGTATTAAATAGGGAAGTAAGTGGAATATGACTGCTGCTTTCGTGTCTATAATTTAAGATTTTTCAAAAAACGCATATTCAACAAGATTCATTCACACATACTACATGCATATTATAGTTATATTATGAATATTCACCTGTATTCAAGTGTGGTATGACTTTAAGTAACGCCTTATCGTCAACTGATCGAATATTTTTAATGTGTTGTAAACGCTCAAATAACTTTTCCGCTCCAATCGACCAACGCCCAGTGAAAAGCAGTGTTTTTCCAGGATGTAACGCTTCGAAATCCGAATTGATCTGTACTCCAAAATATTGGTTCCGTTACACTTGACTGCAGTTATTTTGTAAGATCAAAGTAAAATTACCTCCTCAACTTACCAAGTGCACCCCCTCTTGCAACCTTAAGGGCAAGAATTCCGAGAAATAAGAAAAAACGTCGGTCCTCAAAACTAACAACATGTGTTGTCTTGCTGAGAAGGTTTCTCGCCAATCATCTGTCACCTTCTGGAATGGTTCACTGAAATTCCTGAGCCACTCTAGCTTCTCCTCTATGTCATCTAAAGATTGAAACAGAACATAAATAATTTATTCAGAAAAAAGGTCTCTGTGTAATAATAAAAATCTTGTAGATACTTTATCATTAAACTTCGATTATGACAAACCAAGACTCACAAAAAAAAAAAACTGCAGGAGTTGTGCACGTTATCAGGCCAAAAATAAATATGTCGTTCACGAGTTAAGGGGGTATATACACCTCTAATCGATTTTTTCCAAATCACTGCTACGCTCTGAGAAAAGATTCTAGTGACTCAGTTTTTCTACAGTTAATTAGTGCTTTATTGATACAGAGTTGATGATTTTTACAGATTTTGTGTCCAGCGCTGAACATAAATTCAGTCCATCGAAGGAAAAGCAGTTGTCGTAGAGTACAGATTGCTGCGTTGGATGAAATTTCATTAACTTTGAAAGAAATATTCTGTATGAATGTAATTTCGGGCCAAACCAATAATATTTCGTGAATTCAAGTTTTAGACATACAAATTTTTGATTATAAGACTTTTATTCTATCGTTTTGGAAAAAATGTTTGAAAATCAAAAATTTCTATATCGAAAAATTAAATTCATGAAATATTATTGGTTTGGCCCGAAATTACATCAATACAGAATATTTCCTCCAAAGTGGAAGAAATGTCATCCAACGCAGCAACCTGTACTCTATAATAACTGATTTTTCTTCGATGGATTGAATTTACGTTCAGCAAAGGACATGAAATCTGGAAAAATCATGGAATATATTGTATCAAAACAGCATTAATTGACGGTAGAAAGACTGAGTCACGAAAATGTTTTCACAGAGCAGCAGTGATTTGACAAAAATTATTTTAAAGGTGTATGTACCCCCTTAGGTAAAGTTTATGATGTGAAATATTTCAATGCTCATATAAATTGTGCAATTAACCAACCACTGTGATTCACTGCTGGAGTTGAAGTCACTTCGTCAGATTTTTTCTGAAGCAAGCCGTGTTCACGCATACACCCCTTTGCGTAATTATAGTGATTCCAAAGCCTACCACCTGCTAGCACTCTCTCGCCTTTATTGGAGTAAAATGGTGTGTAATAGATTTCTTTTAAATCCGGAGGGAATAGTTCTTCTATTTGTGCAGAATATTCTGTGAACCTTTTTTTCGATATCCTGCAAAACGCAGGAAACTTTGTGTGTAAGTGAGGTACTTGATTCGCATCCGAAAATTTTTTGTTATAAACTTGAACGATTATGCAAACATTACTCCGGTGGATGGGTTTTGATGGTGATTATTCAGGTAAAAAATGGTTATTCAGGACTGCTGAAATTTTCAGCAAATGAAACGAATCTGGAACTGCTAGATTCTATGGATGGATTTGTTCATATATGTAAGCCATGTACAGTATAACCCCGATTAACCGGGGTCGGTTATCCGGGGAGCGGATTAACCCTGCAAGCAAACTCGTTTGCGGGCTCGGTGCTTCTCCTGATATAAAGTTACAATATATCAAATACTCCATGGATACTGAATTTATCAAACCTATTATTACAATCTAACATTCGCAGTCAGTTGATCGCCAAACAAGACTAAAGTATTAACGAAATATCGAAACTAACCAGAGATCTTTATATATTAGTATGTAGGATTCATCAACTTCAAATAAAAAGTCTTGATGCCTAATTCGGATTAACCGTCATTTCAGTTATCCGTGGACCTCTCGGGCCCGACCCCCCGGGTTAATCGGGGTTATACTGTAGTAAGTCTAAAGTTCATGTGGTTGTATATTATTGTTAAGCTATTTTGGATTGATCGAACTAGTATAGATACTGGCCCTATAAGATATAAAATTTTCGGTCAGCTTCTGATAGTTGTGAATAATATCGAATATGCCCTTTTGGAATGATTCATTTGTTGATTAAAGATACTTACGAAAACTCTTGTAGTTGATCAGGTCCTTTCACCGACAATCCACGACAGGCTTCATCGATCTCGCTTTGGATAATTATTTGAACCAAAATTTGTCTCGTTTCCTCATTCAGTTTCCCATGTAAATGAAAGTGTCTGTAAATCGCTCACCCTTCGCCAAAAGAGTGGAGAACTTTCTCTAGTCTCTGAAGGAAATTGAAAATGTATAAAATTTCAGAATGAAAACAAAACCATTGATGATGAGTAATAGGTGTCCAAATAATTTGGCATATACAAGCTGTCATACATTCAACTGAACTGTCTCAGTGCTAGCGTTTGAAGTAGTACTGAGCGAGTTGGTAATTTGTTGACTGCTTGACTCTTCTCGGTTCGGTTGTTGATCGTTCACTTCTGGACCATGCACTGGATGATTGTTCGGTTGTGGGTTGTTTAATTGTTGAGAGTTTGAGGCTTGATTGTTTTGTTGAAATTTTTCTAGTTCTTTATAGTAAACAACTTGATCATTTGGTTGTTGATGGTATATTGGATGATTATTTGGTTGATAATTATTCTGTTGATCACAATTTATTTGGTGATTGTATACTGTTTCCTTATTTATTTGTAAAAAATTTTCTATCTGGTAATTGGCTCCTTGAGAAGATTCAAAGTCTTGATATTCTGGTTTTTGCCAATCTTGCAATGCTGCTAAAAAATTGCTCTCAGGCGGGAGTTTTTCACTAGAAAAGTCAGCGTGGAGTGTCTACGAACATATCAGATTGGAATTAGGTAAACGGTATATTGTATGGCAGGTGTTACTTCTGTTTTAACTACAATAAAAGTCCGTGTGTAGAAAGTAAGGTATACAAAAGGTGCAAATGCGCTAACATCTTTTCTTCGGGTATTTTACGCACGCTACACTGGCATCAAAAATTGAAGTTTTCAAGTACGTGTTACCAAAAAATATCTAATTAATTATTAAAACTTTTTCACTGTAGCTAGTGTGTTTGAAATGATATGCGATCTTTGGTAGCTTGTACCATAAAAATTTTAAAAGAACATTGTGTTTACGTGTCGAGAAGAATTAGCCTCCAGTCGGCTATCAGCTGTAATTAAATCAGTAGCCTGGCTTGACCCGAGTCGAGTTTCTATTATACGTTTCATTATTGATTAGACCCTCTAATATTAGTGGACTGGAAAATTGAAAATTTCCAAATAGGCATTATCTGTTATACAACTGTTATAATTTCTTAAAAATGTGTCAGACTCGGGGGTGTAATCTTGATACAATCTAATTCAGCATATCTTAAATATTTTACTTACTTGATTTCGCACCCTTAACTGCCTCAGCTCACTCCCCCGGAATTCAAAAATACACACTTCTCGAAAACGCGACGAAGCACAATTTAAAACCGATTTCGACGATCGCGCTAACGCGGAGACCAGAGACCAATTGCACGGCGGGAACTCATGTTAGAGTAGTGGGGACATGGTGGTGGGGGACTTCAACTGGGCAGTATGAGAATGATTCTCATACTGTTAATAAGTAGCTCTTACGTGTTATACAACCATTCCTTGAAGAAATTATAATAGTTTAAATCTGTATAATCCCAATTCTATTGTTATATCTGTTGTCTGCCGTCACGTCATTATAGGACTGAAACTCGACAGTATGAGAATGATTCGCATACTGTTCAAAAGTAGCTTCTACATGTCAAACGACCGTTCTGTAAGAAAATTTGAGTAGTTTGAATTTCTATGATTTCAATTAATGTCATGTCTGAATGATATCAGATACCACATGACTTATAACATAATAAACAATTTCTGACATTATATGATATGCCGCAGAAGCAGGTATCTCCCATGTCAAGTATGGCGGGCAATGTATTTCGTCGTTTTTTACGTGATATCATAAGTATCGAACATATAATTATGAAGGATAGAAACACGTTTTACACATGAAAGCATGGACTTTTAATATTATGTATAATAATCTTCAAGGTTCTCATCATCTTGACGATTGTTGTTGCATCTGCAGCAAATATCACGTCTGTATATTTCTCCTGCCGATATCGCATTACAAATATCGAGTTATACGTTTTCCATATAAATAGTAGATGTTCCTATACCGATTGAAGTTTGATTCGTCTATTACCACTAACAATTAAAATGTGTATTGTACTAATGCTCGATCTCCGGTATAAGTCAATCGTGTTATACCACTTATGATAGTGATTCTCATAAAATTCTCTCCGTGTACTGAAAACTCTAGCGACAAAGATACTGAACAATATATTATAAATAGATATGAACAAATTAGATTAAACGAATTAGACAACAAAGAAATTCCCTTGATTTCATCGAAAGAAATCTTTAGTGCAATTAAAACAACTAAAGCAAAAAAAGCTCCAGGGAACGACGGTATACAGAACATTATTCTAAAAAATTTAAGTAGGAAAGCATTGATCCAACTATTATACATATTTAACACCTGCATAAAAATATCGCATTTTCCAGCCACATGGAAACTGGCAAATATCTTACCATTCAACAAGCCGGGCAAAGATAAACACCTTCCGCGAAATTATCGACCGATTAGCCTCCTACCTACCATGGGTAAAATTCTCGAGATAATCATCAGTAACAGGATGAAAAAATACATAGAAGACCGTAGTATCCTGTTACCCGAACAGTTCGGATTTAGAAAAGCACATAGCACAGTACAAATATTAGCTCGTCTGACTGACTACATAAGTACAAACTTCAATATTAACAAGAGTACAGGACTGCTATTGTTAGATATGGAAAAAGCATTTGATACAGTCTGGCAAAATGCGCTTATTTATAAAATGGATTACTACGGGCTTCCATACTACATCACTAAGTTCACTGATGATTATCTCCGAGATAGAGCCTTCGCGGTAAAAGTTAAAGATAAAATGAGCACAACGCGTAAATTAGTTGCCGGGGTTCCTCAAGGCTCAATATTAGGACCACTGCTTTTTCTACTGTATATTAATGACATACCAAAACACGATAAAACACAATTAACCTTATTTGCTGATGATACGGCCATTTACACCGCCTCATGGAGCAAAGAAGTAATACTAAGTAACCTGCAGGAACATATTTACCTCCTAGAAAAATACTATATTAAATGGAAAATAAAAATAAACGTTAGCAAAACAGAAAGCATAATATTTTCACATAAGAAAAAGAAATCAAAATCCACAATAAAAATGTACAAACAGAATCTTATACTCCAAAAAAGAGTCAAATACTTAGGGGTCATTCTCGACCCAAAACTTACGTTTACGCAGCACGCACTCACTATAGCTCGAAAGGTAAATGCGGCCATCTCAATATTATATCCACTTATCTGCCGGAATAGTAAAATCTACCTAGAAAACAAGAAGACCATCTTTAAAACATGTATACTTCCACTAATATTTTATGCATGTCCAATTTCGAGTAATACAAACAAAACTAACTTCAGAATGCTTCAAACTCTCCAACACAAATGTTTAAAGATGATTGCCAATGCAGACAAATACACCAAAAATGCCACAATCCATGAACTTTTAGATATAAAATATATTAGGGAGCAAATCAATATGCATGCAATTAAATTCTATTCCAAAAAAGTTAACGACCTAGATATTCTCCGGGACACCTGCAATATAATAAAAAGTCACCCATATGCGAAATACAAATTACCGCAACAGGTATTAATAGATATAAACTCATTATATTAATAAATCATATAATTACAATAAGCTTTTCATGTATATAATGTACAGTCGGGGAACCGGATTCTGAAGCTCCTTATCCCGCGCCAAACGCAACTGAACATACACCTTTAATTTAATTGACGTTTAAGTTGGCATGAGATTACAACGACATTAGCTCAACTGATAAGTTAGCGATCTGCTCTGCTTTTTTTCAGAGAATGTCAATTCGCATAACCTCTTGAATGCACAAGTGGTTGAAAAATAACCTAGTTCTCGTAAAGTGTTCATAGGGTCAAGGGACGGCCCTAATGAAACTTAATGTTGTATTCTTTCATGAAACCGGACCGATTTTTAATCATTTTCAAGTGCTCTTGAAAAATCTGTCACATCGGTTAACCCCAAAATGCGCGTACGTTTTTTCGAATTCGGTTGCTCCTAAAATAACCTAGTTCTCGTAAAGTGTTCATAGGGTCAAGGGAGGGCCCTAATAAAAGCTAATGTTATATCCTTTCATGAAACCGAGACGATTTTTACCGATCATCAGAATGCAATTTACTGACATAGATTTTTAGCAACGCCGTTTGCTCCTTGCATATAATTCTTATTCCAATTAGCTTCCCAAACGAAGCATACCCTTCACACACATGTTAAGCACAAAGTGCGGTATAGATATTACTGTCATATGAAACCTATGTTCCGAATCACTTATGACAATGAACTGTAGAGACTTTGAAATAAAAAATGTTAACTATGCTTTCTGAGTAACGAGACGACCGATATTAGATCCGATACTTGGGATTCTTTGCCTAAGTGTTCTGAATACATTGCCAAATTTTGAATAGCCTGCGATTCATCGTTGGTGCGTAATCCTCCTATATTTAAGATTGAATTTAAAATTTCGCAGGCTGATTTTATTAATTTCAGCTAGCACTTTAAAATGATTAAAATTCGATCCGGTTTCATGAAAGAATATAATATTAAGTTTCATTAGGGCCCTCCCTCAACGATATGAACACTTTACGAGCACTAGTTCATTTCAGGAGCAACCTAATTCGAAAAAATGTACGCGCATTTTGGGGTTATCCGATGTGACAGATTTTTCAATCACTTGTGCATTCAAGAGGTTATGCGAATTGACATTCTCTGAAAAAAAGCAGAGCAGATCGCTAACTTATCAGTTGAGCTAATGTCGTTGTAATCTCATGCCAACTTAAACATCAATTAAATTAAAGGTGTATGTTCAGTTGCGTTTGGCGCGGGATAAGGAGCTTCAGAATCCGGTTCTCCGACTGTACAGCTAGTTTTAAGGTAGTTCTTAAGTTACATGCTACGTAATTAGGTTTTGTGAAAATTTTTTGCTAAAATATAAAAATGAAAACATGAATAACAAAACATATATGTCATGATACAAAACAAAACAATTATATTTTGGGTTAAGTCATTAGACAGGGACCAACAAACAAACAAACAAATGTAAACTTCATGTAACAAGCAACTGAAATCAATAAAAACCTTTACTACTACCACACCAGCGATACTGTGCAAAGCGCCAGTAGACGTCTCACCACGATAGTCGAGGGACTTGTATCAAAGCGATCAGTCCACTCTTTATAGATTCAATTTAGTAGTATAAAAATTTAAAGATAAAGAAAGACAGAGAAAATTGAGAATATAAAATTTAACAGTCTATCACTGCGCGTTTTCCGAGGATAGCAAATTACGAGAAATTGTACGAACTCACGTCTAAAACTGCTTGAGAATTCGGTAGAACAAATAAAATAGAATTTCAGAAATTCAGAAAATCTGAACAAACGAGCAATAGGTTAAGTAAATTGATAAGATTGATTTGTTAATTTTGTTATTTTATTTTGTCAATCTTTGAGAAAACATGAACATTTTAATTTGATTAAAAACTAAAGTTAAAGTCACAGCTGCGTAAACGTTCTTTATCCGACATTTCCGCCGCTCATTTTCATAAAGAGTTAAAAGCTACAACAGCCGAGATAGGTTACACTAGGGAACAGCTTTGAAGAGTGATCTTCCGAGTCTGGTGTACAGTCTTGGGTGCAAACCCCGGATCTGAGCGTAGGCAATAGTAAAAAAAGGCCAGGATAGAACAGGAAGGCAGGCTTGTGCGTAAAAACACCGGTTCTGCAATAGGGCGGCAGCTTTGTTAAGAAATTGACCGAGTCTGCTGAGGTCCGAGGCTTTATCAAGCAATTGATCGAGTCCAAAGACAGACGGCTTTGTTAAGAAATTAACCGAGCCCGTAGCTAGCCAGATAAAACACAAAAACCTAGGTCAGGTGGCTTTTTGTGGCATAACCAACTTTTCCCCACCTCCTAGTAACGTGAAGTGCCCAATTTAACTCAAAACTAACATAAAACCTTGATTTGAGCAAAGAACTCACAATAACGAGGGATATACCTTCATTTTTTGAATTCCGGCATATCCCGAAACGTTACACTACATGCTACTTGAGTAAATTTTTCGTTTCACTTCTTTGGACTGACACGAAGTCCATATAGCGATCTTTCAAGTTTGCACACCTTTGACTTCTTCTCTTCATTGGTTAAATCCACTCCTTCGGACACTTCCATGTATATTTCATCATCTAACTCACCGTTGAGAAAAGCCGTTTTTACATCTACCTGACATACTTCTAGGTCGTATTTGTTGATTATTGAGACAACCGTACGCACTAAGGTCAGCCTTGACACTGGCGCATAGGTCTCACTAAGCTCATAGACATTTCTGTCCTTGAATCGTCTTATCACCAGCCTTGCTTTGCATTTCCTCTTTCCATTTATTTCAGTTTTTCGTTTGAATACCCATTTAGAGTCAATGATGTTCACTTTCTGATTTTTGTTGGTGCTAATTGGCCTTTCTACCAGTTTCCAGACATGGTTCTTATCCATTGACTTTAGCTCTTCATTGATCGCTCTTTTCCATTCTTCTTTATCTGCCGAATTCATTGCTTCTTTATAATTTGCTGGATCAGCTGCAATGCTTGACAACAAAGCATGATATATCTCATCATTTGCTTCATCTGATTCAGACACGTCTTCTTCGGCCGGACAACATAAATTCGTAGCTCTGTTCCTTAAATTTTCATCGATAGGTAAATTAGTAAAGCTTGAGTCTTGAATGTTCTCTGAGTTGTCTCTCGTCACAGTCGTTTGAGTCTGTATTTTCTTTTCTTTTCTCGGTCTACCTCTCTTCCTCTTTGATTCCTTTCCTTAAATATCTGACTCTCCCTCCGTTCTGGGCAGTTCGTTAGACTCGTGCTCTTCTTGATCGAGGTTCAGAAACCAATTTTGCTCATCAATTTTCACACTTTCTTGTGGCACATCTTTAATACAACTTTTCCCATACACTCGGACCCCACTTATTTGACCAACTCGGGACTGGGTACCTTCAGTTATTTGACGAAAGTAGGGGCCCCCACTCCCTGTCTTAAAATGGCGGCCGCGCCGGCGCAGACGTTCATGCGCCAGGCGCCAGTCAGATTCGAACATCACGCGGCCCAGTAGTGGGAGTGAAGGGAGTCAAATAACTGAGACCGAACTCCGTCAAATAACTGGGGCCGTCAAATAAGTGAAGGTCAAATAAGTGGGGTCCGAGTGTATTTGTCTCCATAGACCAATTTCTCATTGAACCTTGCTTGTCTACTCTCGTAATATTTCCCGTCTTCAGGCTTTAAGAATTGGTATCCAGTCGGAGTATATCCCACTAGTATCACCCGAAGACCGATGGCTCTAAATTTCGGACCTGTTTTTCTCTGTACTTTTATGTAAGCTAAACATCCAAATCTTCTGATTTGATTTATTGAAAAATTGTGTTGAGGTGCGAATTTCTCTAACGGAATTATCATATTATTGGATTTATGCGGCGTGCGATTATAAGCGTATACTGCGGCACTCACAGCTAGGTCCCAAAGGTTTTCCGGTAATTTAGCATCGTACATATATGATCTCACCTTCTTTTGAATTGTTTGGTTAAACCTTTCAGCAACTCCGTTGTGTTCTGGAGTATCAGGACTAGACAGTTAAGATTCAGCTCCTAAGACCTTTAATACCTCTATGGTATATCCGCCTGTGTATTCTGTTCCCTGATCTGATCGCAGATAGCAGACTTTCGCATCATAGCCGAGTAAATTACGCACACTCCTGACAAAGATTTCAAAACATTTACCTGTATCGCTTTCAGCTTTCATATGGTATGCCATAGCGAATCTGGAATAATCATCTATAAAGACCGAAATGAATCTGTACCCCTTTGGACGAGAGCTCGGATTTATCACTCCCATCGTATCAGAATGAATGATTTGTAATGGTTGTGTCGCCCTTCTTCTCGTCGTTGGGAATGACAGTTTGTTAAACTTGGCTATTTTGCACACTTCGCAATCTAGAACTTTCTTATCAAATATCGCATCGTTTAGTTCTTTATTTTGCGGAAACTTGGCTTGAAGTGCCTTAAGATATGCCACCGATGCATGACCAAACCTGACATGCCACATCAAACCTCTGTTATTCTTCTTAAAACTCTCATCATCAACAGAGAATGGTGACACATCTTCGTTTATATCAGTGCATGGTAACTCATCAAGATCTTGAAATTTGCGATCCCAAATCGTGAAATCAAAATTCGACTGTTCGTATGGAATTGTTCTTATCTTGATTCCATTCTCATCCTTTGAACTTCCTTCAGTCGTTATTCCGTCTATACTTGTTCTTACCATTTCATCATTTTCATCTTTACTCGTCTTTTGTGTCTCATCTTGAGTCTCTTGATTTATGACGTCAGATGTTGTTTTATTCCTCGTCATACTCCTCGGAAGATATCTTTTTGTTTCAGGCTCACCTTCAGTAAAGTTTGCAACGCGAAGTAAGATATAAGGAGACCGAACTCCGTTATACATTTTGGGGTCGATTCGCTGTACGATAAAGGGGGAGTCCGCTGAAAAGAATTAACCAAAGGTTTGGGGCATGAGCGTTACGCACTCTATTGGTGTCTCTTTCTCAGCGCCAGCCCTGGGCTAGAGCGAGAGGAGCGGTCGCTCTAGGCGCCAGATGGCAAGGGGCGCCAAAAAGCCCAATGCGAAAAACAATTTCCTGTGCAAAATAAAACTTTGATGGCGGATGAATTCAATAAGTATTGATATTTGCAAAAAAAGTTGATTTTTGAAAATTTAAAAATTATTATTCATTTAACATAAAACCGAAGTAGAATTAACGTGAAGTGAAAGCGTCGACCAAAGGGCGCTGAAAGACAATCTCGCTCTACCCTGATCAAAGGCTAGGGCCGGCGCTGCTCTTTCTCTCTCACAGAAAGTGCGAGAGAGATAGCTCAGCCGTCACCACAAAATAATAACAGTAAGTTAGTAAGGTTATGGTGATCTGGTGGATAAGCCGAATTTGGTGAATCGTGGAAGGAATAGACGGCGGGTCTTTTATTATTTTTGAAAGATACGTGACTACTTAAAAATACGGCGAAAAATCATAGGTAAGTTTCCTCTGAATCATATTGAAGGAAGTATGTAACATACACCAAGGGACAAACATAAATTAAAATACGAAATTTGGGGTTTAAGACAAATTTAATAATTTACGATAGTATTTCACTAATTTTACAGATATGAAGCAAGAAACTATGAAAATCAACCCAGAATTTAATTTTTTATACTTGAGGGGAAAATTGAATGGAAGTATATTACCTTCAACAAGCTGGGGTTATAACATAGGAAATGAACATTTTGTTGGCCTACAAAAGATGGAAAAAGACTTCAGAATCAGAAAAAGAGTTGCTATTCTATCAAATTTGCATGTGGAAATCTATTTAGACAATCAAATGATGCCCCTTGTACAATTCATAACGATTGTTAGTATTGATCAGTTGATTGCTTTTTTGAAAAGTGTGGATGAAATTCCATTACCGAATCATTGAAATGTTATGTTATGAATTTATCGACGCAATGATTACCACTTATGTACATTGAGAACAGTATTATGAATTTTATAACCCTTTGGCTTGTACTTTGTTATGTATTAATAAAACAAAGTTGATGAATCCAGTTTACACATAGGTAATTTGTTTAAATTATTTTCATGTATTTATGAGAATTTTCTCAATTATCCTCATTCGTTCTGTTTACAACTTTGGTAGAGCATGAAGGCTTAGTGATCCTAACCGGAGTTTTTGGTTTCGTAGTTTCTGATATTACTTTTCGTTTCTTGATTCTAGCAGGCTTCGGTGTAATCGGCGGCTCAAGTGTTTTATAATTGTTGGAGACTTTGTTGCACACTGTATTGTCACGGCAGGCTTGTTTTGAGTCTGGAGCGTACGTGAGTTCAGATAATTTTCGTTTTTCACGAGTTTTTTCCCTTTCCACAGAGTCATTTTTATTAGCTTGCTTGCACAGAAAAAACATTCGTATAGTTAGGTAAAATGTGATTATCCTGCGAGTTAGCGTAGGTGCATACCCGGGAAAAAATTTTTTTATATAATTTTATAAAATTATATATAGTTGACCATATATAATTATATAAAATTATATCTCAATTTTGGCATCATCTAATTTTATCTCATAATATATAAAAATGTATAATTTTATATAATTTTATAAAATTATATATAGTTGACCATATATAATTATATAAAATTATATCTCAATTTTGGCATGATCTAATTTTATCTCATAATATATAAAAATGTATAATTTTATATAATTTTATAAAATTATGTATATTAAATTGATCTTATTTTTAATGGGTTTTATGTCATATAAAATTAGATATTTTTATATATAATTTTATATAATAATATATGACGAAATATATAAACCAAAATTCTGTAGAATTTTTTTTTATTGCTGCTCATTTCAAATTTTATTACTGAAAATACATTTCGAATTTTTATTTTTAAATAACCATACAAATAGCTTATTTCATAAAAAAGAAGATATACATTATATAATGTTCATTAAACCAGGTATATTCATGTATCATGTGCCATTGTTACACCTCACGAATTAAAATTTTGTACAATACTGGACGGAAAAACTTCTTCTGATCTCGTATCGTAATGTACTATTGAAGGTCCGAACACGCCTAGAAAACTTCGAAAAAAAATATGAGTGAGAATGATATGTTGGGGTGAAAGAATATGCAATAATCAGATGATTTATTAATAGGATTCTGCACTTTATTGAGGTATATATATTAGGGTGGTCCAAAAAAAAAACATTTTTTTTTTTGCAAGTCTCATCATCTCAAAAGTTTCTTTCAGGTATGGAACTAATTTTCCTAAAAGCGCAGCTCGTTATCTCAACTCTACGAGACGCTTAACGATTTTCCGTTTTCCCATATAAATAACACGTGAAAAAATTTTTTTTTCGTTTTTTAATAAATAAATAAATAAATTTTTAAAATTTAGCATTTTCACTTGTGCACACATTAATTACTAAGCTATGCAGCACGTGGTTGTTTTGAGGTTATGTTTGAACTGGGCAGAAACTAGATTCAGTAATAATTTTATTTAATAATTTCTTTATATAATTCAGATTACTAATATTCATCTTAAACATTTATATTTAGTAATCATTCGAATACTTACCGCTTTTTGTTGGTCACGTTGATATAATAGAGATGTAGAAATAAAACACTACTTGTGACCTGCATGCTTTAGTCAATGCCGCGAGCCACGAGACGAGGTTATGGCCGGCGGGGGCCGGTTTCTGTGCTGTGTGGGGCGCGCGCGCGCGTATTAGCTTTGAACAAGAAATTACATTCTAAATTAAAAAATATTATCCTTTTCCTATCCTTGATATATTGGTCAGTTCATACAAAGTTGTTAATACTAACGAAAAAGGCAAAAAAAAAAAGAAAATCAGTATAAATGCTCAAAAATTATATATACCTACCTATATATAAATATGATCATCAGGAATGTTAATTAATAGTAAATATTGATCGATAAATTATACTTGCAGAAATGAGCAATTTAATAAGAGGAATCCAACATAGCTTTATATAATTTTATAAAAAAATATAAAATATATAACATTTTATATTATTTTATATATTCATATATCATAATAGATAAGCTATAGTTTAGGGTTTTCTGATTAATATATAATTATATACGATAATATAAAAATTTATATGATTTTATATAATTATATATATTTTAATCTAAGAAATCCAATAAAGTTTTATATAATTTTATAAAAAAATACAAAATACATAAAATTTTATATCTTTATATATATTTATATATAATAATATATAATAATATATAAGTCTACAGTTCAGGATTTTCTGATTTATGTATAGTAATATATAATTATATAAAATTTTATAAAATTTATATAATTTTATATAATTATATGAAAATTTATACAATTTAATGTGAGAATCTATATATAATCATACAAAATTATATAAAATAAGATACAATTTTATATAATTTTATATACTTATATATAATTTTATATAATCTTTTTTTCCCGGGTACTCAGAGCAACCGGCAAGTGGAGTTGAAGGTAACAGTTCGATGGCCTTTGTCACGTCAAATAAAGTTTCAGCGTTTAAGTCTTTCTCCCTAATCGCCTTAAGAGTGCTATGCTCCAGAAGAGAAATCAGAGTCTTTAATGGATGTTTCAGGTAACCGTAGGATTTTAACTGAATTAGTTTATGGCTTTCTGGTATTTCATCTGCAGGATCAAGAAGGAGGGAACGAATGCACTCTTCACAGGGTTTTTTTCCACCATACGCGATAAATCTCGACGACTTTCGAGCAACAAATCGCGAGACATACGTGAGAACGTAATCCGAGGTTGTACAAACAAAATAATCATGGTTTTCAAGTAGACTCGTAGCATTGAGAAGTTGGTTACAATTAATGCCTCTATCTATTAAAGTGTCTATCTGGCCGGTCCAATGCTCCCATCTTTCATCAGCATCAGTTATATCCTTCAAATTCAAAAGGACATCTAATATTTCGCCACCACTAATGTTGCTTCCTTTCGGCGGTTTAACCAGAGAGTAAGTTGACACAAGCCGATACATCTGTATAAAAAGTACAGAGTCCGGATGTTCGTTGGAACCGCAGCAATCCCTCATCATCCCAAAGAAACGCTGCAATAAATAATTATGAAGTATGTAAAAAAAATGGAAAACTTGATTTACATTAACACATTAAATAACATTCACCTCTAAACTGTCTTGGTTCACTCGTGAGGTCATGAGGTACGAGAAAGCGCACTTCTCCACAAGGAATTTGCATACTTCGAGTGTAGATCGTAAAGAAATTTGTAAACCGTAACAGGTTGGGTCCGGTAGAAAATCATATCCATTTTGTTTTGCTTCGAGTTCCCATTTATCGAGAAATACAATAAATTCTTCAATGATCTATAAACACAAAATTTAATATTTCAATTTAATTTCAATACTTATGAACTATATTATTTTTTTTATTGTGTTATATGATAAACAGCCGAATAATTATGCAATAAATAATTAACTATACCTTCCACATGTCGTTTCCAGGTTTCAAATTGTTTATTGGAGTGCGACTATTCATAGCAGTTATGAGCGACTTGACTCTACGAGAAAACTGTATAGATGGTCCACAGTTGGTGAGATCGGAGTGTTGGTCTCTTAATAGTTCCATAGCATCTGCGAGTCCGAAGAACTGTCATTTCAGAAAAGAAAATTTGATTTAGGGTAGTCTGAATCATGTCATGATATCCCGAACCTTAATGTATCAATAACGATACTCTGGGCATGAAACGACTAAACCTGTGAATAATACGTACTTGAAATGCTATTGCCACATTCATTTTATCATAAAATTGTGGATTCAAGTGCTCCTTCCGCAATTTGAAGTTTACTTTCATGTTAAAAGAATTTTCATCTTCCTCTTTTAACAGAGCGTACCAATGACTCAGCGATACGATACCATCAGGTGTCCGAAAAGAATTTAAATTCAATAAGCACAATCAAGACATTAATTTATTTTCTCGAACCAATTCTAACGAAGTGACTACGTGTATAAATTCAAATATCAGAATAATCGTACACAAACTCCAGCATTTCTGTCTCGGCCTTTGTGAGTAAAGAAGTTGCGCATGCACTTTATCAAGTGTGGTAAATCCGAAATGAACCATAGACGACGATTAGAATCGACAATATGTGGGATACTGACACACTCTTTAGTCACACCAAATATTTTCCACATATTCTGATTCCAGGTAGCTCCATCCGTTGCCACAGCATCAACTCGTAGTCCTGACTTTTCCACTAAAGCTATGCATTCAATAATTAACTGATGTAAAACAGTTCCCGTGGCACTTTCTTTGCTTAGAAAGCAAGAGAGGCTTGCACCCATTTTCCTTTGAAAGGTTGGAACATGAACACTAGTGCATGGTCTCCTTTCTGCCCCCTTTGATGCTTCGGTGTGTACTTTCCCAAGTCTGTAAATCCCTCAACTCTCAAGTTTTGTCGATTAAACGATAGGGCTTTTGTTAACTTCATTTCATCAATCAACAAGGTGCCTGAAATGTATACATATAAATTCATTCTTTGACAAATGGGGTTTATATTTAAGAGTAGTACTACATTAAGAATTGTCATACTGACCGCGCACTTCATCATGCTTCATTCTATTAGCTTTCTCGGCTATGACCGTGAAAAGACTGGTTTGGAATCCGTAACATCCACCGACACGCTTGATATACCTATGTAAAGTAGATATATCCGGGAGAACAAGTATTCTGCGTCTGCGCAGATGTTCATACGCCTTTTTGCTCTTAATACGCAGAAGTAAATACTCATACACCCACTGTGTGGTATATCTCATCCCTCTCATATCTTCAACTCGCGATGCCGCAAAACAAGATTTCACAGCAGCTTGTTCAGAAAATGGCAAATTTCCAATAGCTTTATCCAATGCCGTTTTGTCTGCTTTTTCACATTGCATTTTCAATGATACCACACTTTTTTTCAGTGCCTTTAACTGTGAAACACGACGATTCTTTTTAGCAATGAATAAAATTTGAAACTCGGCACAATATATAATGTCATATATGATGATTGCCGCCAGCTGTTAATATACCTTAGTTTTCAAGATCTCACTTCTATGACGAAGTTTATTACATCGAACATACAATTTTTTTTTTTGCGTTCTTTAATGCACGGGTTTTTACTTGTAGTGCCATTCTTCTTTTCAAATTGGTCTGACATTTACTGCACGGAGTACACCAGACTCTTTGCCGACCAACGTTTTTCACAATAAAACCAAGGCAAGCATTTCTAATGGAATAAATAATACACGTTCTTATGTCAGATCTGCCCTGCTTTTTCTTGTTTAGATTAATAATTACTAGTTATTGTTTTATGCTTACGATTCCTTTGACTCGTAATTTGCCACCTTACATGGTAATATCTGGGAAACCTTTTTGAACAAACTTTGTAAATCACACATTTGCACCACACTATCCATATTAGGCAATCGAATTTTTTTGTCATTCACGAACACGTAAAGAACGTAAGAAAATACGATATTTGTCATCGTTACACTTTAACATATCTCACAAGGCCAAACATATTTACATACCTCTACATTACATTACATACCTCTACTCTGACAAAGTTCGGTCCTCATACAAAGTTATACCTTTCTCTTCACCTGAACGGTTTACTTTCCATAGGGACCATCTGATACATTTGTCATCACAAACATTGGCCATCCATAGATTGTTCAAATGAGGTGAAACTTTTTCACGGTTATGGATCGCATTGACAATCGAACCGCCGGATCGTAGAAGGGCATATAATAGTAGATTGTGATACATGTGGAGAAACAGGGACTTTGCACGAGTGATGTTTTTAGCATGAGCCGCAATCGAGTGGAGGCGCCGAAGGCGCCGGAACGAGATGAAGGCGAGTGCTGAAAACCTCACACGAGTGCAAGGTCTCTGTCTTCACGCGTATCACATACTGTTTTTCATGACAACTGCATGGCAACCTTCGCTTTCGACGCCATGATAGTGTGGCAAAATTTTTGTCACACTCTTCAACGCCATGATAGTGTAACAAACATTTTGTCACACTCCTGAACAAAGACTCATTTTCTCCACTGTTTACACGAAGAGAAAGTGAAGGTTGCCATGCATGCGTTATGAAAAATTATTTTGCCATTTCAAGCTGGCCCCTGACCACTTCTGGAGCAAGTGTCAAATTTTTAGTTTCAAAACCTGTATCCTTATCGGAAGTTTGATTGCGCATCTTTTTTTCCTCTGGAAAAAAGTGATAGCCTTTTTCGTTTTCGAAATAATGGGAAAAAACACAATTTTTTCAAAACGAAAAATGTTTCTCTCTTTTCACTTCAACTCGCTGTAAAATCTAAAATATATCGACTTTTGGCTTCAAATTTAGAGCAATTATGTATCGAACTATTCTAAAACCGGTAGAGCGACTAAATTTTTTTTTTTATTCCAATCCAAAAAAATCATTCAATTTTTTATGAGTTATTACACAAATCGCGTTTGAATATTTTCAATCGCTCGGTCTATCGAGGTAAGTTTGAGCAATCGCAAACTTCCAGTGGATGAAATGGTCGTCAGGATATCTAGAAGTTTTTTGTATGTATTATATCAATTCATAATATAAAATACGTAATTCAACATAAGTTTAGTATGAAAAAATTAGTTTGTACACAGATTTAGATGATCCTGATAATTAATATGAGTAATAGTTACCTAATTTACGTGAATTTGTGCACGAAAATATCATTGGAAAACATCGTTTTCCACGTGCAACGGCCGTCCATAAAGGTGACCGTGCCTACCCAACGCGGTGCCGCTGCTGAGTTCTTTACCCGCTACGTCGTGCGGCTCAATATATTAATTAAACACTCGTAATTTATTAAGGGCTGGCTCAATTGGGTTCAAACTTTACAGAAAACTTCTACATATCCTGACGACCATTTCATCCACTGGAAGTTTGCGATGCTCAAACTTACCTCGATAGACCGAGCGATTGAAAATGTTCAAACGCGATTTGTGTAATTACTCATAAAAAATTGAATAACTTTTTTGGATTGTAATTACAAAACAATTCAGTCGCTCTACCAGTTTTAGAATAGTTCGATACATAATTGATCCAAATTTGAAGTAAAAAATCGATATATTTTAGATTTTACAGCGAGTTGAAGTGAAAACAAAAAACGTTTTTTGTTTTGAAAACATGGTGGTTTTTCCCATTATTTCGAAAACGAAAAAAGCTATAACTTTTTTTCAGAGGAAAAAAAGATGCGCAATCAAACTTCCGATAAGGATACAGGTTTTGAAACTAAAAATTTCACACTTTCTCCAGAAGTGGTCAGGGGCCAGCTTGAAATGGTAAAATAATTTTATATGCCCTTCTACGATCCGGCGGTTCAATTGATCGGAAAAGGTTGTTCGTTTTCATTTGCTTTGCACTTTTTACATCGTCACAAGACACGTCATCATCACTTGGTAGCTTTCGTTTGAGGACTTCTCTCTGTTTTGCAAGAGTTTTTGCGTCTATTTTCACTGCGTAATCAAGACGCATGCGGGGTTTCTGTCTCTTTTTTTTCTCGGTACACGGAATTTCAGGTGGAAAGATTGTTGGAACGGCAGTATGCGTTAGCAGCAATACTTTTCTTGGCTGTCTGGAGACTACCCCACCAGATTGATATATTATCCGTTCTCTTTCAATATAGTCTTCTTTGAAATGTAGGATACAAACTTGATCATTTGCTCCGAAATCATCTACACCTTTACCACTTAATATTTCTCGCCAATCTGCTAGCTGTTTTGCCTGCATTAATATCAACATAAGAAAAGAATATTATTATTATGATCGAACTATTCATCGTCAAAATGATAAACACTAAATATATTTACGGAGGGAGCTCTGAACAACGTATGTTTCTTATTTTTATTCTAATATTGGGCGCTGCAACCTGGTACACGACAGGCCATTGCTGAAATACAAAATAATAACATTGCTTATACTGCAAATTGATCCTGTTTCATACTAGATTTTTTTTAATATTTTGTACTCACTAGTTGAAAACGCAATGCTGCTCTTGCCGGTTATGACAACAATAAAACACCATAGCCTCACAAAAAAATTGAATAAATGGATTGTTTATTTTTTATTTAAATTTGAAACGCGGGTATGCGCTGTATATAATTTAGAGCGCATGCGCGGAAAAATTACCAGCGAACACAGCTGTGGTAACGGTCGAGCTGTCTCTCTCACACTTTCTGTGAGAGAGAAAGAGACACCGCTAAAGCGCGTAGCGCGCATGCCCCAAACCTTTAGTTAATTCTTTTCAGCGGACTCCCTCTTTATCGTACAGAAATAGCTTACCCATTTTGAAACAAGCGCCTCGGCGGAGTTCAGTCTCCTTATATCTTACTTCGTGGTTTGCAATTATCCGTTTTGCCACTGTATTCTCATCTCGCTCATTTGTTATTTGTAGTTCCAACGTCCAGTACGGTCGTTTATACACCTCTTTGGGGGGGGGGGGGGGGGGGGGGGGGTTAGGGTATTTTCACTTTTTTTTTGTATTGTTTTTTTTTTTTTTTTTAAATGAATATATAACATTTCAAGAATATTGTGTCCAAATTTCAAGTAAATCGGAGCAAAATTGACGAAGTTATGAGAGTATCCGTTGCCCCGCTCGACTTTCGACCTGCTACACGGCTGCCCGCAGCACCTCCTGCCGGTCTCCTGTATTGTATCTATATATCCCCAAATTTTTCCCGCCATAAAAGTACACATTCAGGTAGCGTCCTGTATGTGATTTGCCTATGGACCTGGGATAGATGATTGAGTGTGAGTATAAAAGAATTATAGTATTTTATTCCGCATTATCTACTGTGCAAAACTTTGAAGCGTTCTCCTGAAAAACATCATTTTCAAAGTCGGTACGCACGATGACTCAAAAACTAATTGACCGATCGTTCTGAAATTTTGCACAGTGCTTCTTCATATAATTCATCAGGTGACGCTGGGAGCTTTTTTCGTTTTTTTTTGAAAATTATCAAATTTACGATAGCAAATAGGCTGATTTTTTCAGCGAAAATCGCATTGTTGACTTCAAAGTGACGCCAAAAATTTAAAAATGATAAAAAAAAAAAAATCCCCCCAGCGTTACCTCGAAAAACATCCCCTCTAACGAATGCCGTTGGAATTTTTGGTTTCTGATAATCCTACTTCGACAAATTCTGCGTACGGCAAATCAACTTTTTTTCGAGACGCCTCCGGAGATTCCCTGCCAATCAGTTGATTATTAATTTTTTCCCATACAAATTTAACAGAATATTTTTAAAATGTACTACTATTATGTAGAAAAAGATTTCGAAAAATCGTCAAAAATATGCCTTTTTATCACTAAAAATACCCTACCCCCCCCCCCCCCCCCCCCCCCCCCCTTAATAAATGATTCTTTAGTTTCTTTATCTACTATATTTATTTTCTCATCGTCTAAATAGATAGCTAAACTCATTTCTGCAAATTTGCTAAGAGACAATAAATTTTCCTTTAGTGATTCCGAGTACACTACATTTTTGATATTTACTGTTTTCCCATCGTTCAGTTCTATTTCTATAACGCCCTCACCTTCTGATATTAGATCAGCTGACTCGTCTTTGTTGGCACATTTGATGATCCCTCTGCGAGTGTCATCGAAAGTTTTAAAAAGCAATTTCGAGTTGGTTAAGTGATCAGTAGCTCCGGAATCTGCTATGAACTCCGTAATCAACTTATTTTTGCCACTAAATCTAGTCTCGGTTGTGTTAGTGTACATTGTCTCTCTACTTGTCTCGTCTTTCTCTTCTTTCTCTCTCATTAATTTATTCTCGTCTTCAAATATGTTACTGTGATTCATTTTACCTTTATTCGAGCTGTTGTAGTCCGTTGGTTTGCCTGGTCTCTGTTGCTTTTGTTTCTTATTGCCATTATCGTTGTTGTTTCGGTCATTTCGTTGAACTGCACCTTCCCCTCTTCCTTCGTATCTCCCCTTTTTCCCACCTTTAGAGTTCTCGTCGTTCATTTTCCGTTTCCGGAAATTCCTGAGTTTGTTTGTCCCACCAGCACCCCTTGAGTACTGATTTGATTGGCTGTACCTTGACCCATGAAAGTTTCTCGTTGGTGCTCTTTTTACCTTGTACTCTACACATTCAAAGCTTTTGTGTCCAAATTTGTTACATTTGTAACACTTCGGACCTTGCCCCCTGCGAGTGCATCTACTTCCATGATGGCCGATGTTTCCGCACTCAAAGCAGCGATCAGGGTTGGGATTCTAGGATCTCCGCTAACTCCGCTAACTCCGCTAAGTCCGCTAACTCAGCGAAGGCCGTTGGTTGGCTGAGGAGCGGCCAATCGGCGCTCGTTTCGGGTAGTATGGTAACTACTGACGACGTACGATGGCGCTGTGGTCTCTGCCCGGCCGCTAGTCGTACAAACGCGAGACCCACTTACACTTGATATACATGCATGTATACCACATATACCACAAGGATAAACCGAATAAATGAAAAAAAAGAAACAGAACGAATAATCGAATTGAATTGAATCTTTCTTTTCATGTATTCGATTTATCCTTGTGGTACATGTGGAACACATGCATGTGTATCAAGTGTAAGTGGCCCTTGCGTTTGTATGTACAGTAGTGTTCATGTATGGATGCCCAGTGGCTAACTTTTTTTTCCGGAAACGAGTCTCCTTTTTGGTCTTTTTTATGTGCCTATGATCGATGAAGCAGTCGACAGGAGAGCTTGGGAAACCACGACGAAGCCTCCCGCCGCTGTCATTCCGCATTCGCATAACCTCTAAGTTCGCGAGAGCACAAATAATTTTAATAATTAATCAAAATTAAATTAATTTTTCCCGCATATTGTTCCGCATTTAAGACTCGATGGATATAAAATATTTTATATAGTTTAGCATATTACGGAGAGCCTAATGCCCGGAGCTTTTCCTAACAAATAAATATAATGCCGGGAACAAGAAGCCGTCGATAAGGTTAACCTGTGCAGTGATTTAAACTGTTTTTCGATTCACTGAAAGGAACCAGTACTAACCTTATTAGGTATAAAATTGTAACGATGACTCGTAGTAAAAAAAACGCGTGCATAATTGGTAAATTCATTGATTCTCATATTCAAAAATTTATTATCAAATCGTCTCATTTCACTACGCGTATACTAATCATCCATTTTTCTAGCATTTATGTCGATTGGGTTTATTTCGATCGCTCGACGATATGACTCAAACGAATTCCCACAATTAGTTGCAGCAAGGTTCATTCTACGTTAGGAGCAACGCTCTTGAGAATCCATACACAGTTCCCATCATTGGATCAGACTGGAACTGGCAAGTGGCCTCAAAAATGACTTCGAGCTGCAGATGGAGATCTTGATAATCTATATGTGGGGTAGTTTCTTATCGTAGAACTATACTCAAGCTGGAAAGTGGCCTCGGGTTCAACTAATTAGATTGATGTTTCCATTAAGCATTTTCCATTTAGCTTGTTTCAGATTTCAGTAAATATTTTATACACATAATTCAAATTTTTCTTCAACGAATATTAAAGACAAGATACTTCAATTATTTCAAACAAATGTAATACATTACTTGAATTTTATCTATCCCTCTAGATTCTGGTTGAACCTACTTGTGACGTCGGCAAGCCTACTTGTGACGTCGGTGACAGCTTAGCCTATCTGTGACGTTCGTTGCTACCGAATCGTCACAGATAGGCTAAGCTGTCACCATTTGTATCCCGTTTTGCATTTAAAAGTAACTGGAGTGAGGAGTGGGAGGATGAGTTTAAATTGTTAATTCGTATAAATAATTGAAAAGTATTGAAGATTGAGTCGTCTGGTTTATTGAAAACAATAGTGATTGGGAAAATGAGTGGTTCATTGGAGATTTTTGGAGGTTGAGTTGTCTTGTAGAGGAAAGGGGGTGGAAGAGAGCCGACTAGTCGGGGATAGAGAAGTGGAGAGGTTGAAGGTTGACTTAAAAGTGATTTAATTAGAAAGAAATTATGGTAGCTTGGTTAGGAGAGGTGGTAAGACGGGAGGCCACGTGTGCCTGAGTTGCATCGTACTGTCAAATGCATGCTCAGCATTTATGACGTGGGAAAGCTACAAGTTGCGGGTATATGGTTTACTTATAGGATCGTGCCTTATCGGCTATGAGGGAGGGAAGGTGACGTGTGGACTGAAGGTCCAGACGTTAGATACTTCAAAGGTATCAATCTAGTTGAGTCGTTGAAATAATTTCACCTCACTTTACAAATACCTCCTAATTTTATGTCTGAAAAATAATATATGAGATTTCTGAATATCAATGGCTGAATGTTTTCATTTGCAAATTACATTTAATGAAGTACATCGCATTACTCATCTTGATAATCGATACATGGGGTAGATTCTAATTTTCAAACCGGACTTTAGGCTTTGGACACAAATATTGTTAATGGATACATGGAGTAGATTCTCATCGCAGAACTAGACTTGAACTGGCAAGGGGTCTGTAAGATGACTTCAACATTTGGACACAGATCTTGATAATGGATACAGTGGGTAGATTCTCCTTTTCAAACCAGACCTTAGGCTTCGACTTCGACTTCATATCCTCAAGGGATCGAAATAAACCCAATCGACATAAATGCTAGAAGGATGGATGATTAGTATGCGAGTAGTGAAATGAGACTAATTGATAATAAATTTTCGAGTATGAGAATCGGAATGAATTTACAAATGATGAACCCATTTTTTTTACTACGTGTCATCGTTATAATTTTATACCTAATAAGGTTATTACTGGTTTGTTGCAGTGAATCTAAAAACAGTTTAAATTACTGCACAGGTTAACCTTATCAGCGTTCCCGGCATTCTATTTATTGTTTAGGAAAAGCTCCGGGCATTAGGCTTTCCGTAATATGTTAAACTATGTAAAATATTTCACACCCATTGAGTCTTAAATGCGGAACGATATGCGGAAAAAATTAATTTAATTTTGATCAATTATTAAAATTATTTGTGCTCTCGCGAACTTAGAGGTTATGCGAATGCGGAATGACAGCGGCGGGAGGCTTCGTCGTGGTTTCCCAAGCTCTCCTGTCGACTGCTTCATCGATCATAGGCACATAAAAAAGACCAGAAAGGAGACTCGTTTCTGGAAAAGAAAGTTAGCCACTGGGCATCCATACATGAACACTACTGTACGACTAGCGGCCGGGCAGAGCCCACAGCGCCATCGTACGTCGTCAGTATTTACTATAATACCCGAAACGAGTGCCGATTGGTCGCTCCTCAGCCGACCAGCAGCCTTCGCTGAGTTAGCGAAGTTAGCGGAGTTAGCGGAGTTAGCGGAGATCCTAGAATCCCAACCCAGGTGTTCTTTTCGCCACGTTGACTGCTCTGATTGCGCCTTCTCCAGATACTGCTTGTCTTCTTGAGGCTTCTTCCTGTATCAACAGTGTTTTCAGTCTAAGATAAGTAATCCTTGTACAACTGGCTTGTTGTGACATGAAGTCCAGGTTTTTGATTCCTGAAGCTGAGTTTTCAATTGCTCCAAAGAATATATCTCTCTTTTCCTCATCATCTATGGGTTTTGCTCCGGGACAGTTTTCGTATAGCCTAATCGCATCTTCGAAATCTTCACAGAATTTCACAGCTGAATTTTTATTCAATCCATACTGTAAGTTCCAAATTGCTCGTTTGGCTGCGTGAGGTGTTATGTTGATTTCGCTGTTTTTAAGTATTCTCAATTCCTCTAGAATCTTATTCGGATCTTTAATTTGAATGACTTTAGAATGATATATTTCATCTAGATGATTGATTATTATGTCTCTAGCTTTGAACTTTTGCTCGTCTTTAATCTTATCGTTCAACTCAGCTGGATATTTATTTTCAATTGTGTGTAGGAGTTCATGTGATCTTAATTCACTGCTTAGTAGATCATAGAAGTACTCAAATTTAGTATCCTTGTCTAATTTGTAGTCTCTTTTGATATGTCCACCTTTAGCTATCATTCCTAGTTTTAAAGTGTCTTTCATATCTTTGGCAATTTCTTTTATTGAGCTTTCTTCCCCATCCTTCGATTCTCCTTTTGTGTTTGTTTTTGATTTTTCCTCTATTATTTTAACCACTTCCTCTCTCAGATCTCCCTTGTGCATGTTATCCCCGCTTATAGTTCTTGGTGCAGTATTTTCTCTCACCGTATCCTCGTCATTGTCCTCATCGTTCTCATCGTCTTTCATTGCATCTGAGACTAGCTTTGCAATATTGTCCAGATCCGTTCCCATCTTATCCATTATTTTAAATCTCTCGTTTACGTCTACTAGCGTTTTCTTATATTGTTCCAGGGACTGAGTTGTGCTTGAAACGCAGACCTTTACACTTTTAGCCAAATCACGGACTAGTTTTTCTTGCTTGTCTAGTCTCTCTTCAATTGATAGAGTGTTTTTGTTTCCAGGTACCAAGGAATTCTGGTTACCTTTGTTTGAAAAGTATTTATGGGTCATTCTCAGTTAAGAGGTAAATTCGATGTCCACGGTGAAAAATCACCTTTTTTTAAAAAATTTATTAAAAAGAATGTAATTATCTCCTAGAACTCGTGCTCATGTAAGTGGTCACTCAAATTCATTTCTTAATTTTATTTAATTTAGTCACAATTTCATCTCAAAGTCGGAAAACATCTCTCCCCTGGCCTGTCCCCGGGCCGATTCTGTTTATCTATTAGTAATTTAAAGTACTTAGAAATCAAATATATTATTTAAATTATATATTTCAACAAAATAAATTAAATAAATTATCGTAATCAAGCAAGTAAAATTGAGTGATATTTTACTTGCTTGATTACGATAATTTATTTAATTTATTTTGTTGAAATATATAATTTAAATAATATATTTGATTTCTAAGTACTTTAAATTACTAATAGATAAACAGAATCGGCCCGGGGACAGGCCAGGGGAGAGATGTTTTCCGACTTTGAGATGAAATTGTGACTAAATTAAATAAAATTAAGAAATGAATTTGAGTGACCACTTACATGAGCACGAGTTCTAAGAGATAATTACATTCTTTTTAATAAACTTTTTAAAAAAAGGTGATTTTTCACCGTGGACGTCGAATTTACCTCTTAACTGAGAATGACCCTTATATGGATTCAGGCTCACATTTACTTTCTCAACTTTTGTAACCATTGGCCTGTTGTTGTTTCTGTTTGGTGCCTCCACTGGAGCCTCATATTCGCATCTTTTAACCAATGTCTCGTCTTTCTCGTCTTCTTCGTTGCTCTCTTTCTCATCTTTCGTCTTATCTTTCGCCTCGTCTTGCTCGTCTTTCTCATCCTTCTCGTCCTTCTCGTCTTTTTCATCTTTTTCTTGGCTCTTTAGTGGAGTGCCCTCTGGAGGCCCTTTTGGCATCACCGCTGGTTCCCCCCGGGTATCCAGTATGTTAAGCCACTCTTGGAGTACGTCCTATTTTTGAGCGTCCATAGAAGATTTACCTGGATTGAGGAATCGTTTGTTTTAATTTACAAACCACGGTGTTTTATCCTTAGTCCGGACAAACGAACACAATTTGACCAGATGCTTATATAAAATAATTCGGCAAACCGCAGTCTCGTTCTCGTCAATCCGGTACCCGCAATCAAATCCGACCGAACGCGTCATGCGGGAGTTGGGACGATTGTTTCGAACTTACTGCTCAGAAAAACATACAAAATGGGCCAAATTCATACCGCAAATTGAATATCTACTAAATGCGACCACCCATCACAGCACGGGTTATGCCCTATTTGAACTACATCACGGTAAAAAAATTCATCAACAGCTGTTGGACATAATCAAATTCCCCGATAGTAGAGGAAGAGCAGCATATTCGGAATAGTGCAGGTAATTCGGGATACCTAAATATCTTAGTTTATAAAAACGCCAGCTGTACTTTTTTTTTACAAACATAACGTCACATGACGTGCGAAGCCAATGAGTACTAAAAACAACCCATCATCTTGATATTCCTGCTACAAGGCTCACGAAAACAAATCTTCAATTTTAAGAAGTTTTTCGGTAAGAATACAATCCCTTCTAATCGTTCATTGCAATTCATAACATCTACATTTTAATTATTTAAATTAATAAGTGACCTTATTAATTAATGATTTTATATGGGTTTTGTGAATTGTACTTGAATTAGAAATTTTGTACAGAATTTTAGTTTACGATGACATGTTTTTAATTCGGAATACCGAGAGTAAACATAATTTAAAGATCAATAGTATTTTTCAATGTGACTGATAACATTGGCAAGAAGCTACTTCGGGATAAATATTTAATACTTATTACGATTGTTTCATTTTCTAAAGGAAATTGTGAGTAATTGTCAAAAAAAAAAAGATTATAATTTGGCTGAAAGATAATAGCAATGGTGATGAATTCTTATTATTGGTGGTAGGGAAGGGGTTGGAGGGAGGGGGGGGGGGGGGCACCCGCCCATCCTCCCTCCAATAATAAGAATTATAATTTGGAATACTGTATTCCGAATTACCTGCACCTTAAGTCAAATTACGGTTTTAGAGTTTTTTGATTTAATCGAAATTTCCATAATGTTCCTGATATTTGTAATGTTTCGTCGTTTAGATAATTGAACTTCGATAATTTTCTCATGCTGTGATGCATTTTTTATTGGACTAACGCGTTTTACTTTTTGCTTGTTCCCAAAATACGAAACGGTATTCCGAATATGCTGCTCTTCCTCTATGAATGTACCGCATCATCGTATGATGATCCTAGCGCGCGATAAACTTCAGAAAAGCTATGAAACCCGATGTCGGCAGCAGAAAACGAAATCGCATGTTACATTACAAGCAGGGGGTCTCGTCCTCCTGCGAGTTCCTCATCTATCTAGCGCCCTCGATAAATCGACACAAATTTTTTTTGATCTCTATGAGGGACCTTACAAGATACAGCGATGCCTAGGAAATGCATATGTGTTAAGGGGGGGGGGGGGGGGTAAGGGTTTGCACTTTCGAAAATTCGAATTTTTTTTTGTCTCATCTTATTGTTAAACATTTCAAGAATATATTCCCAAAATTTTAAGTCGATTTGAGCAAAACTCTTGAAGTTATTGTTAACACTATAGCTCTGCCAGCAGCGGGCGGTCGGGAAGGCAGTGCAGCTGTCGAGCAAGTATACAGCTTATTCACTTCTATTCTTGTGGTCAATTATCCTGTTTCGAGAATATTTTATTTAATAATGACAGGTAAGTAAAGCCGTAAAGACATATTTTATATTTGTACGTATTCTTGTTTCTACACTTTTGTAGCTCATAAACTTTTAAACGCGTTTTTCTCAAAACTACTTTTTCAAAGTCTGTGTTCACTGCCATTTGAAAACTACTTGACCGATTCAATTCAAATTTGGTACACATTTTCTAAATATAAAATACCTCCCCCCCAACGTTTAGTTAAATTTTTTTTTTTCACATTAAGGGGGTTTCCCACCCACAAAATGGTGTAATTTTCCGTGGAAAACAGCAGTTTACACTTCAGATGGCCACCAAAAATTTTTAAATGGAAAAAAAAATAATCATAAAACGTTGGGGGGAAGATTTGATGATACTTTGACTAAATTTCAATGGTTTTTGATTTCAGATAATTTCCAACCGAGATATAGTGAACACCGCAAATTGTTATTTTTCTAAGACGTTCTCGGGCAAGCTCTGTCACCGGCTTGTTTTTCAATATCTCCGCATGAAAAAATTAGAGAATATTGTTAAAAGTATACTTAATAATGTACAAAAGGTTTGAATACATTTGTTCAATACATGCTTCTAAAAAAAATTCACAAAAAAGGTGTTTTTTTTACGCTGAAACCCTTACCCCCCCCTTAAGGTATCACTATCGCTCATGTCACCACTAAGAGTGGGGGCAGAGGGGGTCAGAAAAAAATTATCTTGAACAACCTAAAAGGGGTGGAAATTGTTTAATCTAAAATGCTATGCAATCCTAATAGTTCTGACTCTCGAATGAAAAAATAATAGATTAAAACAAAAATGTTTACAAATGAGTTAAATACTTTTTTAAAGAATCGGGCTACAAAAGTTTTGATACGTTCCTGACTGCACACATTGATATCGGACGTATACGCATGCTCGTATACTAATGCCGAGACTCAGTGGCATAGACGTGGCAACATCGCATGTTACTGACGCACATACGTCACATGCAGCGAGCGGTGTTGCGACATTTACAATCGCTGACTTCTCCCCGATGGATTACTTTTAATCGATATTATTAATTTATTTTTTTTCTTAAAAACTAGACGTCAGAAACATTTCATTCTGGTGTCAAAAAATTCGAAAAATTTCTGACTCATAGTCTAATTTTTTTCGGAAAAATCGTAAATCCATTTTTCTTGTTATTTATGATAAATGAAACGCAACTCCAATTTGTTGGAAGTATGTCAGTGTGGCAATACGCACGTTCAGTGTGTGTGTGTCACTGCGTGGTCTGAGGTGCGCACAGGTGATCTACCGATAGATCGATCTATCCTACTCTCGTTCGCAACACCCTTGTGAAGCTTAGATTAAGTTAGTCGTCGTCGTTAAGCCGCCCATGAGAGGCGATTTCTGTTCAGCAAAATGTATCATTTAATAAAAGCCTTTTTGCCTCAATAGGTTATGGGCCCAGAGTGCGTGATAATAAAAATTATTTTTTGATCCATTGAGTTTTTCACGTTGCGGGTTGCGCTAAAAATTCTTAAAAATGGCTTCTGCCTCTCCGTCCGGGTTCTCGCGGCTCGAGTTATTGTCGAAAGACAATTACGATACATGGAGTATGCAAGTAGAAGCCTTGCTGATTAAGAATGACCTGTGGGGATATGTGAATGGAGACATAGAGTTTCCACGAACGACAACCGGTGAAAATGCGAGCCTTGGCCAAGCTGCTCGCGATACCTGGTTAAAAATGGACAAAAAGGCGAAGGCAGACTTGATCTTGTCGATCCAACCTACGGAATTAAAACAAGTTCGTGGTTGCGAAACGGCGCGAGAACTATGGCTCAAATTGGAGTCGATTTATGCGTCAAAGGGACCGGCACGAAAGGCGACGTTGTTGAAGCAACTTATGCTTCAACGAATGGACAATGGCGGAGATGTGCGAGAGCACATGGCGCAATTTTTCGATGCCGTCGACAAGCTCGAAAATATGAGTGTGACGATTAACGGTGATCTTCTGTCGATAATGCTATTATACAGCTTGCCTTCTTCGTACGACGTTTTCCGGTGCGCGATTGAAACTCGGGACGAGTTGCCCACCGCGGAAGTCTTAAAGGTAAAAATACTTGAAGAAAGCGACGCGCGTAAACAATCGAACGGTAATGACGTTGTTGCCATGTCCGTTGGTAGAAGTAAGAAGGGATACCAAAATAGTGTGAGTAGGAGTGAGAAAGACTCTGAGAGACCTACAGTGTTTACGTGTTATAAGTGCCGTAAGGCAGGACACAAAGCGAATGCGTGTCCGTTAAGAAAGTCGAAAAAAGGGGGGGAGAAGCCGAAACAATCCGCGAATACTGTTGACGAGTCTTACGCGATAGATCATACGGCTACAAAAGTAAATAGTGGTAGCGCATATGTATGTGTGAATACAAAGACGTGCAACAAACCCTGGCTTTCAGATAGCGGGTGTACAGCGCATTTGTGTGGTGACAAAGAACTTTTCGAGTCGATGAACGAGTCACCAAGGTCTCAAATAAAACTCGCGAGCAATGCATCTACTGATGTGTTGGGAAAAGGTGTAGTGCATGTTCCCGTGGCTAGTGATAGTGGATCCCGACTGATCGAATTTAAGGACACCCTGTATGTGCCCGATTTGCGAACGAACTTGATATCGGTTGCAAAAATCACGAATAGAGGGCATGAAGTGACATTTACCGAAAGTGGTGCCTACATTCGTGACGGACGTGATACTGTGTTTTCCATTGCAGACCGTGTTGGCGACCTGTATTTTGTTCGCGAAGATACTGACTGTGCGGGAGCGGTTATGCAGCCCGCGTGCTCCGAGCTGATGAAGTGGCATGAAAGGCTGGGTCATCTGAACAGCAAGGACTTGGTGAAGCTGGTTCGTGATGGTGCATTACCCGCGATTGACATTAAAGATACTGAGGAACTGGCGAAATGTGAAATATGTGCAAAGGGAAAGATGACTGCTTTACCTTTTCCTTCGGGTCGGGTGCCATGTACGGAGATACTAAAAATCGTGCATTCTGACGTAGTTGGTCCATTTCGCGTAGAATCCAACGGGCGTGCTAGATATTTTGTCACGTTTATCGATGACTGTACGCGATGGTGCGAAGTGTACTACTTGAGACAGAAGAGTGGTGTGTTTGAGGCATTCAAGCTATACCAAAAGCTCGTGGAAAAGCAGACTGGTGCAAAGGTAAGATGTCTACAATCGGATAACGGGCGCGAGTACTGTAACACGGAATTTGATGCGTATCTGGCAAGTCAGGGCATCGAACGTAGATTAACGATCCCCCGTACTCCTCAGCAAAATGGGGTAGCAGAACGGATGAATCGTACCTTGATGGACATGGCTCGATGCATCCTACTACAATCCGGGTTAAGCGCGATGTTCTGGTCCGAAGCCGTAGCTACAGCTTGCCATATTCGTAACCGGTGTCCAACGAGCAGTCTGGGTGGAAGTATCCCGTATGAAAAATGGACGAAAAGTAAATTGCAGATCAATTATTTGAAGAAATTTGGATCGAGGGTCTTCGTTTTAGACAAAAATTCGAGCAAGGATAAATTCGCGCCGAGATCCGTGGAAAGCGTATTTGTGGGGTATCCACGTGAACAAAAGGGATATCGGGTCTGGATACCCAATACGCGGCAAGTAATTCACGCGCGCGATGTACGTTTTGTCGAAGAGATTCAAGAATGTCCGGGTGACTCACGGGCAATTGACGAACTTTTTTCGTCAGCTGATGAATCGAACGAGGGTGCAATAGCCCCGCCAACGCATGCCGATTTTTCGCCGCGCCCGTTGATAACAGAGGACGTCCCTGCGAAAGTGGAAAGTTCACCGGAAAGAATGGTCCAAATCGGGGACCAGCGGGGACAGGCACCTACCAGGGGTCCAGGTAGGCCGAGGCTGTTACGTACGGGAAGCAGAGGGCGACCAAGGAAGCTGTTCCACTCATCCAAGAGTTCGACAGCAGGAGGCGAGGAAAGGGACGCTCGCACCGATGGCGACGCTGATTTAGAAGATGATGTTTTTGCCGGTATGGCAGAGGTCAGCGTTCGCGATGCCCTGAGTGGTGATAATTGCGGAGAATGGAAGGATGCGATAGAGTCAGAAATATTAAGTCTTGTGAAGAACAATACGTGGGAAATTATAAAGCTAGACAGTAATGCCGGGATTGTCGGGTGTCGTCTGGTGCTAACAAATAAGCACGGACCTGATGGTGAAGTAGTTAGACGCAAGGCTCGACTGGTTGCTAGAGGATACAGTCAAGTGTATGGTGTCAACTATCATCAGACTTTCGCACCGGTAGCTCGACTGGAGACATTACGACTATTATTGGCTCTCGCAGTACAGTTCGAAATGGTGATTTGGCAGTTTGACGTTGTAACTGCGTACCTAAATGGTTTACTGGAAGAGGAGGTGACCATGAAGGTCCCTGAGATGCTGCACGAGATGCTGGAGAGGATTTCATCTAAGGAAGAGCAAGATTCAGTGATAGGAATTGGTGCGAGAAATATGTTAAAAGGTTTACGTGACGGTGGTAACGCGTGTAGGCTGAAGAAGGCCCTGTATGGCCTAAAGCAAGCTGGCCGTCAGTGGTACTCGCGACTGAGTGAAAAGCTCTTGAGCCTAGGCTTGAAGCCTTTGGCGAATGAGCCATGTTTATTCGTAAGTGAGCGAAGTGAACATAAAGTGCTTGTGTTAATATATGTTGACGATATTCTCGTTGCATCTAAAAATATAGACTGCATAATGGACCTTAAGCATAGATTATTAGAGGACTTTGAGTTGAAAGACCTTGGTCAGGCAACGTATTGTCTAGGTCTAGAAATTAATCAGAGCGATAGTCGAGTCGATCTCTCACAGACCGGTTATATTCTAGGGTTACTCGATCAGTATGGAATGAGCGATTGTAATCCGGTTGTGACCCCTGCGGATGTGAGTGCAAGATTCGAAAGCGTGAGTGATGAGAGTGCACAGTATGATTGTCCTTATCGCGAACTGGTAGGCGCCCTTATGTACCTATCCGTAGCTACACGACCGGATATTGCGAATACCGTGTCACGATTGGCGCAATTCACAAACAACCCAAAAAAGGACCATTGGATTGCTGCGAAGCGAGTCCTAAGGTACCTCGCAGGGAGTGCAGAGATAGGACTCGCGTACACGAAGACGGATAACCCGTTGATCGGATACGCCGATGCAGATTGGGGGGGGTGTTCTGTTAACCGCCGCTCGTACACGGGGTATGTTTTTATGCTCAGTGGAGCAGCTGTCACGTGGAAATCGCAGAAGCAGCGAACGGTTGCGTTGTCCACGACAGAGGCAGAGTATATAAGCCTCGCGGAGGCAGTAAAGGAAGCAATATATTTGCGTAACCTCATGTGTGAGCTTGAGCTGGATGACTTCGGAAATATTACAATATTTGTAGATAACCGAGGAGCTCAGTGCTTAGCCAATAATCATGTATTTCATTCGCGTACAAAGCACATTGACATAAAGTATCACTTCGTACGCGATGCAATACATGAGGGGGTACTTGTTTTACAACACGTTCCATCTGAAGAAATGGTCGCAGATATATTGACAAAGCCGTTAGCTCGCGTGCGTCATGACGATTGTTTGGAAGGTCTAGGTTTTGACGCAAAAGTATGAGTCTGATATTAGAGGTAACGTGTGTCTTGAGAGGGCGTGTTGGAAGTATGTCAGTGTGGCAATACGCACGTTCAGTGTGTGTGTGTCACTGCGTGGTCTGAGGTGCGCACAGGTGATCTACCGATAGATCGATCTATCCTACTCTCGTTCGCAACACCCTTGTGAAGCTTAGATTAAGTTAGTCGTCGTCGTTAAGCCGCCCATGAGAGGCGATTTCTGTTCAGCAAAATGTATCATTTAATAAAAGCCTTTTTGCCTCAATACAATTTACACGGGTTTAGATGGGAAAAATAAAAAATTGAAAATTAAATATCTCAAATTCTAGACGTCAGAAAACGTTTTGTCCCATAGAAAAGTTGTTTGTTTTAATGTCAAGAACATCTATACCAAATTTAAAGAAAATCCTAAATCAACCCATTTGTGATAGTAATACCTTAACTGATCCGCTCAACAATAATAAAGAAAAGGGAATATATAATCATACAAGTCTGCGTAAATATCATGTTGCAAGCAAGCAGGCTGCAGGTCCTTCCGATACAACCAATCCTGCTCTGAATTCGCGTCCATCCTCGGACTTATCAAATAGATGTAATTAGAATAACTAAATTTTAGCCTAAATCAAGATGCGCGGCAGCGAATCGCCGAGTTCCCCCCCTCCGACAGTGAAAACTCGGCGCGCCAGCCACGAAACATTTACCCAAGCCAGCTCTTGTTCTTGTAAAAAATCTGTCATATCTTTCGAACCGCTGATTATTTTCTAATAAAATTTATATGGGCGTGAGGCCCTCGCCATTTAACCTTGCTCGCGAAATTTCGACAAAATCTACCGCGTGGTTCCGGAGATATTGACCGTCGAAGTTGATCGAAAAACACAATCTTCTTCTTCTTCTCCTTCTCCTTCTTCGTTGCAGACCGTTCTTCTTGGGACCACGATATCTGTCGAACCGTTGCACTTATGAATTTGCCATTTAGAAGGAGTGTTCTCGTCACCGAAATCTCGCCCCCTATTGTTTTTTAGCAATAATTGACCACGCATAACTGAGTTATTAATAATATTAATTATTTTACAAAATGCGCATGCGCAGAATTATTGATCGATGCCTGATTTACAAAATGCGCATGCGCAGCAGCAAACCGCGGCCGCGTGCCAGTATGATTATTTATAATCATATTTCATTTATCATTGTTATTATTATTGTCATTATTATTGATGCGTCACGTCTACTTGTGCTCCCCAAAAAAATTTGTACTCAGTAATGTGTTCGCACCGCAGTGTTCGGTGTCCAGGTCCTTCGCTCCGTAGTTTTCGGTATCCAGGTCCTTCGGTCCGTAGTTTTCGGTATCCAGGTCCTTCGCTTCGTAGTTTTCGGTATCCAGGTCCTTCGGTCCGTAGTTTTCGGTATCCAGCTCCTTCGCTCCGTAGTTTTCGGTATCCAGGTCCTTCGCTCTGTAGTTTTCGGTATCCAGGTCCTTCGGTCCGTAGTTTTCGGTATCCAGGTCCTTCGCTTCGTAGTTTTCGGTATCCAGGTCCTTCGCTCCATAGTTTTCGGTGTCTACGTCCACCGCTCCGTAGTTTTCGGTGTCCAGGTCCTTCCCTCCGTAGTTTTCGGTGTCCAGGTCCTTCGCTCCGTAGTTTTCGGTATCCAGGTCCTTCGCTCCGTAGTTTTCGGTATCCAGGTCCTTCGCTCCGTAGTTTTCGGTATCCAGGTCCTTCGCTCCGTAGTTTTCGGTATCCAGGTCCTTCGCTCCGTAGTTTTCGGTATCCAGCTCCTTCGCTCCGTAGTTTTCGGTATCCAGGTCCTTCGCCCCGTAGTTTTCGGTATCCAGGTCCTTCGCTTCGTAGTTTTCGGTATCCAGGTCCTTCGGTCCGTAGTTTTCGGTATCCAGGTCCTTCGCTTCGTAGTTTTCGGTATCCAGGTCCTTCGCTCCATAGTTTTCGGTGTCTACGTCCACCGCTCCGTAGTTTTCGGTATCCAGGTCCTTCGCTCCGTAGTTTTCGGTATCCAGGTCCTTCGCTCCGTAGTTTTCGGTATCCAGCTCCTTCGCTCCGTAGTTTTCGGTATCCAGGTCCTTCGCCCCGTAGTTTTCGGTATCCAGGTCCTTCGCTTCGTAGTTTTCGGTATCCAGGTCCTTCGGTCCGTAGTTTTCGGTATCCAGGTCCTTCGCTTCGTAGTTTTCGGTATCCAGGTCCTTCGCTCCATAGTTTTCGGTGTCTACGTCCACCGCTCCGTAGTTTTCGGTATCCAGGTCCTTCGCTCCGTAGTTTTCGGTATCCAGGTCCTTCGCTCCGTAGTTTTCGGTATCCAGCTCCTTCGCTCCGTAGTTTTCGGTATCCAGCTCCTTCGCTCCGTAGTTTTCGGTATCCAGGTCCTTCGCTCCGTAGTTTTCGGTATCCAGGTCCTTCGCTTCGTAGTTTTCGGTATCCAGGTCCTTCGGTCCGTAGTTTTCGGTATCCAGGTCCTTCGCTTCGTAGTTTTCGGTATCCAGGTCCTTCGCTCAGTAGTTTTCCGTATCCAGCTCCTTCGCTCCGTAGTTTTCGGTATCCAGGTCCTTCGCTCCGTAGTTTTCGGTATCCAGCTCCTTCGCTCCGTAGTTTTCGGTATCCAGGTCCTTCGCTCCGTAGTTTTCGGTATCCAGGTCCTTCGCTCCGTAGTCTTCGGTATCCAGCTCCTTCGCTCCGTAGTTTTCGGTATCCAGGTCCTTCGCTCCGTAGTTTTCGGTATCCAGCTCCTTCGCTCCGTAGTTTTCGGTATCCAGGTCCGTCGCTCCGTAGTTTTCGGTATCCAGGTCCTTCGCTCCGTAGTTTCCGGTGTCTACGTCCACCGCTCCGTATTTTTTTTATAAAATTCATAGGGGCGTAAGACTCTGCCCACTTGATCTTGTTCGTGAAATTCCGACAAAATCTGCTGCGTAGTTTCTGAGATATAATAACATTTATCCGGCAATTTTTTTTTCTATACAATCATATATAATTATGTATAATTTGATATAATTTTATATGATAAAATTATCGTGAAAAATTTTTTTTTTCCATATAATTGAAGAACCAATTTTGTAGAGAAATGAATTTCCTACAAGATTATGGAAACGAAAATCCGGAAAAAAAATTTGACACCCATTCATTTTAGAAATAAGAAAAACAAATTTTGACATGTACGTTTTAAATTGGAAAGGGGACCCCTCCTTGCGCCAACTGAATTTTTGAGATATCGAGCTAAAATTTTGAGGGAATTTTTTTTTCCGTGACAAAGAAACTTTTGAGATACATTTATTCCAAAAAAATTATAGAATTTTTTTTCTGAAACAGTCTAATGTAGATATTTTTTAGATCAACTTGAAAAATATCATAGAATCTCATGATGGTCTGTTTCGATTGGACATGGCTATTTTACTTAAGAGTTTCACAATCGTACAATTGTAGAACATTTTCCGTATTCTATGTTCGTACGACATCTAAATATGTTGCTTTGTCTAAATAAAATGGGATCATGGGAAGCATAAACTACGATCGGAACAAGCTATTGTATAATTCTCAAGATGAAATTTCTTGGCCGAATAAAATAGCTCGTATCTTTTGCGCAAGTTCCAAAATACACTTGTTTATTGTGGCACATGCATTCCATCACGAATGATCGGAAGTTGATCTTTATATATGTGTAATGTGTAGAATACATTAAAGTCAGCTTAGCGCTGACCCGTTTGCACGTACAAAAAGTAATGAAATAACGGCAAAAACATTGTAAATGTAAAAAATTAAAACCGAGTTCCAAAATGGTTTCCCCAGCCAAAAACTCAAGAACATCATACTCTTTCTCAGCGTCAGATTACAAACATCATTACGTTACAAAAATAGTACAAAATAATACGTGAAATCAGGCATCGAAGCCGAGCGTTCCCTTTGTTAATTTTCAGACTTCAAATTATGTTCTTCAAATGCTAATCAATGGAAATAAATGGAAAACCAATAGAATCATTGATAAAACCTGTGATGAAACAGCATATTGGCGACGGAAAATATTGCTGAAGGAAGTTAGCTCGTATGATGATACGAACTCGGCGGGCATAGATTGTTCTGAAAATTATCAATTGCACTCCTTTTTTTAAATTATTTCTTCCAGTCAATGTGTAACGATTACACCCACAAAATTGTTGGGAGCATGATCAAATACTGTTAGGATATTTTTGGCATTGATAATATATTTATTATTGTAGACTGAAACTCCGATATAATAGTGGTTTATATGGCAAGGGCGCAGAAAGACCTCATCTTTGAATCGTGTGACACTTTCACACTCCTCATAAAGTCCTTTTGAGTGCCCGTGCCCTACATACTATCTTTTTTTTCTTCAAATTTAAAAATCAGAAAACATTTTCCACGCACCAGTGCTTCGTGGTTTTCGCAAGAGGTTGTGTTGCAACAAATGAATGAAAGGAATGAGTAATCCGTTGAAAATTGAAGTCAAAAAAATACCTATAGTGTGTTCATATATTATGTACAGTAATGTACAGTAATTTAAATTCAAATTCGAGTTTTGAAGAAGAGTTCAATTTCATTCTGCATCTATCGTTCACCGATTTTCGACTATAGTTATAACGCGATGCTACAAACATGTCACACCCATAAAACGATATATACTTATACTGGACGTACCCATTATCGGTACACTTCGGTGATGCTCTTGCGACGTCTCTCTTTCTATTCGACTTACAGTATAGATACACATATTCTGCATTGAAAGACGCACTTATAGCTGATCTTACCTCACACTTCAGCAATTGATAATTTTCAGAACAATCTATGCCCGCCGAGTTCGTATCATCATACGAGCTAACTTCCTTCAGCAATATTTTCCGTCGCCAATATGCTGTTTCATCACAGGTTTTATCAATGATTCTATTGGTTTTCCATTTATTTCCATTGATTAGCATTTGAAGAACATAATTTGAAGTCTGAAAATTAACAAAGGGAACGCTCGGCTTCGATGCCTGATTTCACGTATTATTTTGTACTATTTTTGTAACGTAATGATGTTTGTAATCTGACGCTGAGAAAGAGTATGATGTTCTTGAGTTTTTGGCTGGGGAAACCATTTTGGAACTCGGTTTTAATTTTTTACATTTACAATGTTTTTGCCGTTATAGGTGTAATCCCTACTGTAAATACACATAAGAATTTTATATGGGATCTCACAAGAATTGCATAAGATCTTATAAGAAGCTTGTACTTCTCTCACAAGATCGTATATGATTTTCATACGAACCTTATATAAATCGTGTACGAAGTCCAAACCCTTTGATCAACATCATGTAAGAATGTTATCAGAACGATCGTTGATATAATTATGTTAGTAAGATCATATAAGAACCTTGAGTGAAACCTGTACGTCTCTTATCAGATGGTACAGGAACTCTACACGTAAAGACTTAAGTCTTATAGGAATCCTACATACTCGGCATAGATGTATATGAATCTTATGTGAAACTTATGCAAATATCAGGTGACTTTTATAGGAAATACACATATTTCTATAAAACTATGAATTGCGCGTTTCATAAAAATTTTTTGTTAACGAGTTATAAAATTCATAAGCAAAACAGCAATTTCTCTTAAAATAATCAAACTTCAACCTGTGATATCTTCTAAACGGTGAGGTTTCCGAAAAAATTATAAGAGACCTTTTTTGTAGAACGTTCAATTTCGTACCAGAATATGAGTAGCGATATTTTCTAACGAACAGTTGATAGAGAGATATAAATTCTCGTTTCTAACACTGAGGAAAAAATGGAAAACTATAAAGCGGAGGACCTTTCTATCAAAATTAAGAGCTCATATTTGGTGAGTATTCCTCAGTTGGTCTAGCAACCAACTTTTCAGAGTACAAAATGAAAAAAATAGTCATTTTTTTTTTTACCCACCCTAATATACATATACAGAGAGATTCTGTGGAAAGTTGTAAGCCGTGTGGGTAGGCAACCCGCATATTTACCGAAACGGCAACGCTGTCGTAGGGACAGTCGAACGTCTGCATCTACAGATTGACATAGCGGCAGCTTTCACGTCGTTTGGTCAGAATCAAGTGACAGAATGGCATATTTGAGGTTGTTCGTAATATAACTAGTAAGACAAAGGGAATCAATATTCATTCGTAAAGAAGTGGTAACGAATTAGCGAATTGATTGCAGATGTCGATTTGTGTTTATTTGCAACATTATTTGGGTCCAAACAATCGTCGGGGTGAAATTTACGAATCATTCTAATAAAGGTAACCAACAAATGTCAAACGATGATAATTCGTAATAAAATCGTGATAAAGTTACGAATTGATCGCAGATTCTGAGTTATGTTTAATTGCGAAATTATTTACAAGCTAGCAGTTCCTCGATGACGGACTGACTCATCGCATCACTTCGACAACTACGGTCAGGAACACAGCGATGCAGATTCGATTCAACGATCAATCTACGAGACATCTCTGACGTAGCAGACAAAAATCCAAATCTCTTCACCGCCTAAGAAGTTTGAAAGTACAGTCTTGCGGAAATCCTACAGCCGATGCTGTCAGCCTAGCTTCGAAACAGACCTACGTAGATCACCTGTTTGCCTACCGATAATCTTGTAGAAGTCTCAGCGAGAAATGAATTAATTGAAAGTATTGTTCTGTAAGTAAACGTAATTACGCCTTTGATAGCTGAATGTAATAAAGCGTCGCATATTTGTAAAAATGATTACATTACAATGAGTTTCTATCATGTAATAACATTTTTTATTCATTAAACGTAGTACAATAACAATAAACTAAATGCGTTGTGCCGACGACATGCCGACTTCTTAAGGGGTTACATGGGTTTCGTCGGGTAAAAAAAGGCCTATTTTCAATCATTTTTTTTCTATATAAAAAATTATTTATTCAATTCAAACTTTTTTCTGTCTTATAGATACACATTCAAAGAAAAATTTCTGAGATTTTCAACAAAAAAAAATTAAAACTCCGCCATTGTGACGTCATTTCCGGTGACCCTTCGAAAAAAAGGTGCGTCCGCGTTGTCAGCATAACTCCTGACAGGATCATCTAAAATGAAAAAACAAAAATACGTGTTTTAGTTAAGACCATAAACTCGTGCTTGAACGAAGGAAAGAAAAAAAAAGTAAAAATTGGAATTTTGGCAGACATTTTTCCAAAAAAATGAAAATTTCGGTCAAATTTGCTTGACATTTTTTTTTTTTTAAATAGTACAACTATTGAAATAAAAAAAAATCCTTCGTTCAAGCACGAGTTTATGGTCTTAACTAAAACACGTATTTTTGTTTTTTCATTTTAGATGATCCTGTCAGGAGTTATGCTGACAACGCGGACGCATCTCCTTTCCGAGGGATATGACGTCACAATAGCCGAGCTTTTAATATTTTTTTCCCAAAATTTCAGAAATTCTTTGTCAATAGTGTATCTTTGTAACAATAAGAAGTTTGAATAAAATATTTCATTTTTTATATGAAAAACAAATTGTTGAAAATAGGTCGTTTTTTTCCCCGAGGAAACCCATGTAACCCCTTAAGCAACTTTCGAGATAAGCTTCTGACCGTCTTCTGGAACTATGCGCAGTATTTCCGCAAAACTGTGCATTCAAATTATTAGGAGGTGAAAAAATTTGGCGTTTGCTGCTACGTCAGAGATGCCTCGTAGATTGCTCGTTGAATCGAATTTACATCGCTGTGTTCCTGACCGTAGTTGTCGAAGTGATGCGACGAGTCAGTCCATCATCGAGGAACTGCTAGCTTGTAAATAATTTCGCAATTAAACATAACTCAGAATCTGCGATCAATTCGTAACTTTATCACGATTTTATTACGAATTATCATCGTTTGACATTTGTTGGTTACCTTTATTAGAATGATTCGTAAATTTCACCCCGACGATTGTTTGGACCCAAATAATGTTGCAAATAAACACAAATCGACATCTGCAATCAATTCGCTAATTCGTTACCACTTCTTTACGAATGAATATTGATTCCCTTTGTCTTACTAGTTATATTACGAACAACCTCAAATATGTCATTCTGTCACTTGATTCTGACCAAACGACGTGAAAGCTGCCGCTATGTCAATCTGTAGATGCAGACGTTCGACTGTCCCTACGACAGCGTTGCCGTTTCGGTGAATATGCGGGTTGCCTACCCACACGGCTTACAACTTTCCACAGAATCGCACTGTATATTGTTACAAAGGGTGCGTCCACCCCTTGTATTAGCTTTATATTCCTTAAATCCATTGCCACCCGAACTCCCATGTACAAAACATCACAATAATAATTACCAAGTATCTTTTGACAAAACAACTAAATGATGTTACTATGAAACTCTTGTTTCATAACGAGTCTTGTTCAAGACATTAAAGCGAACACACGCATTTTCCAATAAATCCATTTTACCCCCTTAAATATATTTCGTCTTCGACTTGAACCTAATTCCTTTAACTCAGAATCCACGCGCTCATACGCTCAAGCCCTCAAGTCTTCCAAGTCTTTAAAACATTAGCCCTCAAAGCTAATTTCGTTACACCGGTGTCAGAATCGGAACGTCTGAGTTAAGGGATTAATATCACAAGTCGTTTATTTGCAAGCCTTGAGAATTCACACAAGTATTGAAAAATGCATCGTAGCACTCGTAGCACCACCCATCCTTCACCCACTAATCCTTCGGACCAATCAGCTGAATCCCAGCTACCCCCATCCAATCCTTCTCCTTTAGATCCGATGGCCCAAATGGAATCGGTACTACGGATGGTGATGCAGGCTCAACGAGAGGATAGAGAAGCTCAGCAACAACAGGTTGCCGCCCTTCTCCAAGCACAACAACAACAGTCCGAGACCCTCCTGTCCACAGTCCTCGCCGCACAACGAGAACAATCCACCACCCTACAACTATCCTTCCAGCAGAGCTTCGAAACCCTGGTTTCCAAGATCGCAGAAACAAGGCCTTCTCCTATCCCGACTCCTCGCAGACTATCCCTGGTTAGCGACCAGCTGGAACAGGCCCCTGGTAACGATCAAAGGTCTGTAAACCTTCCTGGGGGAAGAACTCCCCCTATTTTTGCTAGACCTAGGTCGAACGATGCGGTCGCAACAGCTCCGATCGTTCGATCTGTAGAGAGAAACGACTGCCTTGAACTAACGAGGCAGGACGTTACAACACAGCAAGGTCTAGGACGGATGTGTGGCGACCAACCCTCGAGACATGAAAATCCGAGCTCGCCACACCTCCAGGGTAATAACGTAGATAGCAATCTACCAATTGATAATGAAATTCAGGATAGCCTATTAGAGGAAATAAGAAACCTTGGATCCGAATTGACAATTCGCGCCGGGAGTGGTCGCGAAAACAAAGAAAGCAATTTGACAACGGACTCCCATCGAGAACTAGAGCAATTTAGAGTCCTTCCTACCCCTCCTATTAAATCAAACAATAACCTTAAAGTACCAACGTATGACGGATCAACTCCTTGGGCAGAAATGAATGCCAGTTCAAACTTTGCGCCGAATTGAACGATTGGAGTCCGTTCGCCAAGGCCTCTAACCTCGTTTTGAGTTTGAGAGGATCGGCTCTTTCGGTACTGACTACTCTTTCAGACAGAGAACTGAAAAGCTATGACAAACTGACAGAATCTCTAAAACTACGATACGGTAACGAACATTTAAAAACGCTTCACTTGACCCAACTACGAACTCGAAAACAGCAGAGGGAAGAGAGTCTTGTCACTCTAGGTCATGAAATTGAGCGTGTGACCAGGTTAGCTTTACCCACATGCGACGACGAGACTAGGGATCAGATAGGTCGCGCTCACTTTATTGATGCAATTTATAACACGGAATTAAAACAGGCCTTGAGTCTGGTAGGACCCTCCTCTCTCCGACAGGCCATAATAAGAGCCTTAGAAATAGAAGCGACTAACAAACTATTTTCGGGCGCAAGTCGCGTTAGACAAGTCACCTCCACGATTCCTTCTCCCTCTGACAGCCACGACAAAACCACTCCCAGGCAGCGCCGGGAACAAAAAGAATTTAAACCACGTCGCTCCTCTGGACCATCAAAGTTTTGTCGCTATTGTAGAAAGGACAACCATAATATTGAAGAGTGTTTCGCTCTGAAAAGGAAAAATAACCCGAGATTCGATAACTCTCGGGATAATCTCAATAACCACAATAACTCGAACCGTCGAGATTTTGTTCAGGAAAGGAGTTCCTCAAACTCCAATCCTAATTCGTGGAGGAACAAAGATTCCCCGTCTAGCTCTCAACCTTCTGACCAAAAAAACTAACAAGGAGACCTTACGGCAAACGGAATTTTTTTTTTTTTTTTATATTTATGGTACGTGTAGTCGGGACCTTGAATAAGAGTTTCCCAAAGCAGTTCGATGCAATATTCAGAATTTTCCGAGATAATCGACTTTGAAGTTTTGTACTCGACCTTATATTCACTAGATACGACGCTTGTTTCAACGAAGGGCGTAGCGCAGACGGTAGAGTTCGAGTCTAGTAATCGCTGGATCGATGGTTCGAGTCTCGTCGCGTGATTTTTTTTTTCTTCACAGAAACTTTTTACTTTTTTATTCTCTTTCACATTCCGAAAATTATAATACTATATGTAGGAATATTCCAGTATTGTAACGTGTTCGGTGGTGGTAACACCATCGAACTCACACACACACACAAGCAGCTGATCACGTGGTAACCTTCGTCGAGCTCCTCACACGACCAGCTGTGACGTCATCACAAGTATTAAAGAGCGCGCCGCACAACGGAAAGGAGCGTATATGGCTCAAAATCACCAAGGTGGTAAATTCGTGTCCCAGTGATTTAAATCATTGAATCTATTCATTCTAATTAAAATAATGTACTAAAAATTATCCACATCAACTCGTTTAAGCAATACATCAAAAAGATTTTTTTAAATTTATTCATTGAATATGTTTTTTTTCATGGAATACCCCCGAAAAATCATTCCGGGAACGCGTCCCCAAGTACCAATCCGCCGATAACAACAGCTAAAAATCCTAATAAATAATTTTTTGATTACCTCAAAGGTACTTGTTAACTTAGTTCATTTTAGTATAAAATGATATTTATAAGTTTCTTAATCTATACAATATTATTTTTTCTGAAAATTTAATTCAAAGTTTGTCCCACAATTTGTGCGTCATTCCGGGAACGCATGGTGTTTTTTTAAATATCAATTTTCAGGAAAACGCGACGGATAGCGCTACCGGGTAATTATATAAAACACTCAAGTTCAAACGGATGACCCGTGTGTTTTTTATTGAAATGTGAAAATTTTAGAAGGTAAGCACAGGTTTGTTCGAAAATTTGGCACCGTACATCAATTCAGCGTCATTCCGGGAACGTCAATAATTGTAAGAAAAAAATAAGAAAATCACTTTTGATAGAATATTTCTTAAAGACTAATGTAACCTTTTTTTATATTACCCTCCAAAAATCTCGTTTCAGTGGTAAATATTTATTTCATATGGATTTTTATGTAGAAACGTCATTCCGGGAACGGTCATTCCGGGAACGTTCCCAGACATGACGTGCGTCCCCGGAATGATGATTATGTTCCTGGAATGATGATTCTATCGTTTTTTATAGTTTCACGTATGTAAAAGCATTATTTTCAAACATTTATTTTGCTTTCAGTCTAATTTTATAAAAATAATGGAGAATGAGACAATTTCTCAAAAAAAATCAAAACAAGCTGATGAAGATAATCTACGTTATAAACGTTATATGATAAATTACTAATACTAAATTAAGTGTGTGAAATTATGTAAAAAAAAAGTTTTTTTTTCAAAGTTTTTTTTTTCAAAAAACTTAAAAATTACCGATTAATTGACATGTTTATCATTTTTAACTATTGCGGACATATCTAAGCAACATATCTAGTATATCAAACGAATCATTTTCCGTATTTATTTAAAAGTAATTACAACTTTTTTAAGCGTTCCGGAAATGACGATACCTCACGAATCGTTTTTCGTTAATACAATTTTATTCATGTAATTATTAATTTCCAGCTTGCCCCGCTCGGATATCAATTCTAGATAAGTTAATCAATGATTAGGACTGGTTTGCAGAACAAAAATATAAAAAAATTTATTAAGAAATTTGAAACATGGAATTTACCACCTTGGTGATTTTGAGCCATATGAGCCAAAGCGGCCGTTGCGACTCATTAGTATATTTCGACTCAATTACTTTTGCCTAACTTAACTTCTCATCTTTGAAAATATAATTAATTTAAATATCAATTTACAAATACTCTAGAAAATCTTGCTTTATGCTAAAATAGTTAAAGTTCAAGTAAAATTTATAAATTTCGACAGTTAGCTAAAGTAGCAGCTAGTACGACCTAACCTAAAAATTTGACAAATATGAAAACGACACGAAAAGCTAGATAAACGATACAGTTGACAAAATATGCAATCCTAGGATTTGATCTGATAAAAGATATTACATTTACGATTTAACCATTATGATTTAGTTTTATTTTATTTTTGTCTTAACCTTTGTTTTGTAAATAGTTGAACGAACAAACAGACAGAAAATTATTAAATGTTAGAAGGCTGCAATCAGCCAATTAAGAAAGGAATCTGATTCTTGCTTTCTATTTTGTCTTTCCTTGCAATTTAATCAAACATTTCAATTTTCAGTAAGTAAAATCATTTATTAGCTAAAGGCAGCTTTGGTTGTGAGTAAGCAAGGCAGCTACGGTGTAGCTTTCATTGGCACCATAGTCTGTACGCTGATCTCATAACTCAAGTCTGTAAAAGGCAGCTCTGTGAGTCTATTACCAAGACAGCTACGGTGTAGCTATCACTGGCACCCTAGTCTGTGGTAATAGATATCTCCGAGTCTGTGAGGAGGCAGCTCTGTTTGACGAAAGTCAATCCGAGTCTGTAATTAGGGTTATTTGGGTTTTTCACTTTTTCCCAGGAGGAGCTCCGAAAATCATTCTTACCCGTGACAAAGAACTCACGCGGACTAGGTTAACTTCACCAGCCTTCTGCTGGTGAAGCATAACCAGGTAAAGTTACGGTATATATATATAATATATATAGTATATTCTAGCTTATATATATGTAACATGTGGCCGGGTACACCTAGTTGTTCTCTACATTTATACCTGGAATTCCCGACGATTCATGACAGAGAAGATTATATGAAAATTCATTCAATTGTTTACCACCAACCATCTTCTCCAATCTTTGGTGACACGATCAGGTATGCGTGGTTTGCATCAAAACTGTGCGATGAAAGAACAAACTTTCAGAATGTTAACGAAGTTTGCTTCGCAGTCGAACTTTTGAAAACAAAATGCGCCTGTAATAATGCGACATTTATACAGTGTGCTAGATGCCGACAAAATTTCTGCTCCCCATGTTTTTATGATAAATACCATTCTGGCTCGTGCCACACGACGTAATATGCCTAGAACTACCTAACACTACTGACTTATAATATTGAAGATATGCCAATAAAATAGCATTTTACTTCCTACCCGACGTCGTTTGTTTGTTTGTTTGTTTTTTTTTTTATTTTTTTTATTTTTTTTATTTTTTTGACAGAAAATTTATTGTTGATTTATAATGAATATTGTTTATTTAAAGTTGATATTCTCAATGAAAAATTCAATTTTCGGAATGTGAAAGAGAATAAAAAAGTAAAAAGTTTCTGTGAAGAAAAAAAAATCACGCGACGAGACTCGAACCAGCGATCCAGCGATTACTAGACTCGAACTCTACCGTCTGCGCTACGCCCTTCGTTGAAACAAGCGTCGTATCTAGTGAATATAAGGTCGAGTACAAAACTTCAAAGTCGATTATCTCGGAAAATTCTGAATATTGCATCGAACTGCTTTGGGAAACTCTTATTCAAGGTCCCAACTACACGTACCATAAATATAAAAAAAAACAAAATTCCGTTTGCCGTAAGGTCTCCTTGTAAGCTTTGATGATTCAGTGGGGCTAAAATCATCAAAAGATCTCAATATTAGTGGCCCTAGCTCAAGTAATTCTAATCTAACCCGCTATTTATTAAGAGGACTCCGTCAAACTGGACTATATACCTGGGGCACAGTAAACGGTGTTAATTGTCTCCGGGTTGTAGATACCGGGGCGGAAGTTACAGTAGTTCGCTCGGATCTTTTAGATTCCGTAGTGGATGATTCCAATTTAAATACTTTAAGTACGGCTACGGGAGAGAGTACTCCGATTTTAGGACGAAAGTCTGTTCAAGTAAACGTAGCCGGAATTATAACTTCACCTCACGAAGTTTTTATAGCCGACATCGAGGATGACGGTATTCTCGGGTTAGATTTCCTCTCTAAACACGAATGTGTTATTTCCACGGCCACTAATTCTTTAACATCTGGACATCACCAGATTTCTCTATTGACAACTAGGCATAATTCCCCACTGACTTTTCCCTCACTGTCAATTCGTAAGATCACAATTTCGACAAACAAAGAGTCTCCTACTCTATTTCAAGATTTATTCGATCGCTCGTCGTGGAACCTCAAAGACTATCACCTAGGCGAGTTTTACACATTTATGACAGAATTTAAAGATTCTTTTGCGAGGTTATGGACACCTCTGACAGATGGGTTATGGAACGAATCGATTTTCAAGTTAGCAACTTCAGACAGTGCGTCAACTAATCGATATTTTAATCAATTTCTCGCGCGCTTATGTTTTGATGTAGGTATGGATGCTCTCTTCCATGACGTTTATCACTTTTCCTCTTACATTGATTAAGGGGGTCATCCCATGTGACGGCCTGTTTTTCATGGATTTTTTAGGATTTTTTTTCTACGACCAGTAAATAAATAGAGCTTCAAGTTTATTATCATTTATTAACATATATTTCGACAGTATAAATATAAATTTCAAGCTAAAAATATTGTGTAGAACATGAGTTACAGCGTTCTGAACAACCCCGCCTCGAAAAAATGGGCTCGCACTTCCTCCACGATTCCGGCTGATTGGCTTATCTGAAACAAAAAAACTTTGCGGCGTTTTAATCTGTAAGCCTAAATGCACGGAATGGACTATTATCAAATGAATATACAGTCATACCTCCGAATAGGGCCGCTCAAAGGCGGTTAGGGGAGTATGATTCTTGGAAATGCCTTTCCCCCACCAATAGCTTGCGAGCACGACTCGGCTCGGCTGCCGGCTCAACCTCTAAATAGGGCTACTTTCCAGTCGTGTCATCTGCACTTTGTTTTAGAGGTGACACTGTTTCTTTCTCACTTGATTTTTGGTAAGTATAAAATATAAACTTATCTCAAGTGCAACAAGTTGACCCGATATTTTTTTTTTTTTGAGTGTTTAGTGTTTCTTACCTCGAACAAAACCTCAAAAGGAAAAATGAAATAATTTGAGTTATCCAATGTGATTCCTAATAAATGTATCAGTACAAGAATATTTTGCAGAATGAAATATTACATGTTGGATTATAAATAAGTCATTCGAAGCGTTTTCTAATAGCGGCTCTATAGAGAGGTAATTGTCCAAACACTCGACAGCAGAAATGTAGTGGGGGAAGCGCTCGAGCAAGGATGAGGAGAAGCGGCCCTATTCAGAGGGGCCCTATTCGGAGGTATGACTGTACCAAAAATTGGACTTTTGGTAGACATTTGAAAAAAAAGTTGCGAAATTTGCGTTTTTTTTTTTTTTTTGTTTTTTGCTATAAACAAATCGAAATTTTGGGAATTTTTGATTGATAATAGTTCATTCCATGCGTTTACATGTGCTGAGTGTACCCTACAAATTTCAAGTCATTCGGTAAAGCCGTTTTTGAGATACGATGGAGGAAAGTTTGAAAAACACAGTTTTGAGCAAAACGCGTTTAAGGATGTTCTCTTCGGTGCGACAGAGAAAGATAGCTCTGCAAGAGAAAGACAGAGAATACGCGTGAACGCTTGGCAATGTTGCACCGATAGGCTGCATGTTAGTGTGCGAGCCACAGCCACGCGTGCCGACTACAGACCGGTGTATAACCTGCGACGTTGTCAGCGCTTCTACGCTTCGTGAGCTCATGCATATTTTTTCATGTTTATTGCTTGTATACATCTTTCATAGGTACCCTCGGAATATTTTTAAGGACGGAAAATGATCCTCAGTTCTTACTCTTTCGAACGTGCATACTTATAACCAATTCTCATCGTCAATTAAAAAGTTATGACTGAAAGAATACAGAAATGTAACTGTTTCCCGTAAGAGCTCATGTAAAGAAAGCATAAATATAATTATTTATATCTTGGTTCACAGGTACCCCTGGTACACAAAAATTGAAACTAGCTTTATTTACATGCTTGGCTACCTTTTTGCCAAGTTTCATTTAATTCTCATAATTAATTCGATTTCCTGGAGAACATCCTTAAAGTTTCAAGTCCTCTTAAAACTATGAAAATCTTAACTTACCCTCAATCGGCGATGCCTGGTCTATAGAGTATTCCTTCCTTTTTAAGCCTGTAGAAACTTGTCTAAACTTGTATAAACGTATATATATGTATAAAAGGGTGCCAGGTATCAAGCCGACTGTACGCAATAGGCCCGGACTCCGACTGCCAACTCAGCGCTCCGAACAGCTCCTTCTTCTAACTGCTGTATCTTTAAAACGACTTCGAATTTTTTTGAATCACTTTACTACCGTATTCTGGACATGTTAAGAAAGCAATTTATGAAGAAAAAAAAAAATTGATTTTTTGAGCCCATCACATGGGATGACCCCCTTAAGAAGTCGGCATGTCGTCGGCACAACGCATCTAGTTAAGTGTTATTGTACTACGTTTAATGAATAAAAAATGTTATTACATGATAGAAACTCATTGTAATGTAATCATTTTTACAAATATGCGACGCTTTATTCCATTCAGCTATCAAAGGCGTAATTACGTTTACTTACAGAACAATACTTTCAATTAATTCATTTCTCGCTGAGACTTCTACAAGATTATCGGTAGGCAAACAGGTGATCTACGTAGGTCTGTTTCGAAGCTAGGCTGACAGCATCGGCTGTAGGATGTCCGCAAGACTGTACTTTTAAAGTTCTTAGGCGGTAAAGAGATTTGGAGTTTTGTCTGCTACGTCAGAGATGTCTCGTAGATTGCTCGTTGAATCGAATCTGCATCGCTGTGTTCCTGACCGTAGTTGTCGAAGTAATGCGATGAGTCAGTCCGTCATCGAGGAACTGCTAGCTTGTAAATAATTTCGCAAATAAACATAACTCAGAATCTGCATTCAATTCGTAACTTTATCACGATTTTATTACGAATTATCATCGTTTGACATTTGTTGGTTACCTTTATTAGAATGATTCGTAAATTTCACCCCGACGATTGTTTGGACCCAAATAATGTTGCAAATAAACAGAAATCGACATCTGCAATCAATTCACTAATTCGTTACCACTTCTTTACGAATTAATATCGATTCCCGTTGTCCTACACTGAGAGAAATGAGGTTCCGCTTTCTGGTACGTAATGCTACATTTGAGCAAAGTTGCCCATAAGGATAGGATTTTATGGAACAAATGGTGGAAAATATGTTGTTCGGTTTGGCAATATCTACAATAGGGGTTAATTACCAGCCATGTATGGCATAATTTGATATCGGATTTCGACTATGTGTGATTCCACGTAGTATTTGGACCAAAATTCAGTATTATAATATCCGTCAATACGCCGGAGGGTAACGTAAGTCTTACGGTTTCTGCACCTATTAATGTATGATCACAATTTTTATGATGCACTGTTGTACTATATGTTCTTTGGCATCTGTATTGGCTCGTATGTCTGGGATAGCAAATAATAGCTACGAGATAGTAGGTAATGAATTATTACAGCGGCAAAATCTACAGCGAACTATAGTATCGGCTGCAATATTGCATGGTGATCGTTGATTACCGAACGGGATTGCGAAGCATCGACGCGTAGTTAATGTCGTAGCATGAAACAAAAATCTGACCTATAAATTGTATGGCATTTCTTGATATTTGTAAGACAATACGTACTTTACGAGTGGCAAACGTTGCCTACTATTCACGGCTCGTGTTACAAGCTGTGTGGATAGATTTGCATGCTTTGAACGGTAAAAAATTATTGAGATACCAAAAAGCGTCTGCTACACGGAGAGAAACTCGGGGGACTGCCTCTACCGAGAGGTCATATAGCTTAACTTTATCGTGGTAGACTAGCGCCACCACGCTTAAGGAAAGAGAATTTACTTTCCAGGTAAGCTGAGCGGCTCGTGTAGGGTGACTGAGTCTCCCGAAGCATCGGGCAAACGGCTTTCTTTTTTTGCGTAGAATGAGCGACTTGAATTTAGGGAGAGAGTGAGTTTTTCTATTACCGTTGCTGCAGTTTGTGTTCAGTGACAGTTAGTGCAGTTTCTACTCAGAAGCATGGAAGAATTCCTCAAGGAAAATCAATTCACTGATCTGAATTTCTATCTTGAAGGTAAATTTTAATAAATATTCAACCCAAACAATGAAAAAAATAACCGGTGTTACTCTAACCTCAAAGTGTATGGTCATCTTTGCATGGATGTTTTGTTTTGATTTGCTTTTGCTTGTGATGGTACTTTGAATTGCTTTGATTATGGATTTTTAATGAGAATGAAAGAAAGAAATAATAATATGTATTTATGTTGAAGTTTTTTCCAATTTATATAAATGTATGTAGTTGAATTTGATGATGAATCTATCTTGAAGAGTGTTAGGAAAAATATCTGGTGGTTTTGTAGAAATATCTATTCAAAATTAAAGAATATACTGACTATATGATTATAAAATTTCAGTTCATATTTCAACCTATTTAAAATGATAATTTATATGTAGCTACTGTCGCTGTTGGAATCCTCAACATCTCTGAGAAAAGTAAAAAATAAATTCTAGATCCTTCAGCTTTAATTGCACAAGAATATTCATACTTATAATATGATATGTTTCATTGATTTATCTAAAAATGATATTATAATTGAAATACATTATTTGCTCTCATTTCAACTCAGTGAATGGTGTCAAAGATGAAAATTTTTTTGCGATGGATGGAACAAAGTTGTACACTATTCTTAAAAATCATCCCAGACTTAGTGATTTTATGCTTCATTATCATAAGAAGAAATCACAGCTGCTTGAACAGTCTCAAATATTATATACCATCGACGTTGAGCAGACAAAGGATATTGGTAGTAAAGATGATTCAGTAAAACAAGCAAAAGTGTTAGCTGAAAATAAAGAAAATGACAATACGAGTAATCAACTAATTCAAATGAATATTCAATTGATAGATATGGATGTAAGTTTTGAAGTCTCATCTAACGAAAGTGCAATGGTTCAAAGTATAGCTGCTTCATTAAGTAAGACTAACGCTAAAAAAGTAAAATCAAAATCCAAACGATCAGCTTCTGTGTCAGCTTCTCTTCCTGCAGGTATATTTTTTTATTGAATTGATCGAATAATTTTGTTTCCATGTTACCTACATATTTTTGACGCTGGAAAAATTTAGATAATCAAACTTTAATACTTTAGAATAAAAATTTCATTATAATTTTGAATATTAAATGGCACTTGTATACTTGTTGGTATTTATATATTTCATAATTATGCATTTTGTGATATTGTGTACATTCAATTCAAGAATTAAAATAAAAGTATATCTTCATACAAGATAGATTAATGGAGACGATAAAGCTTCTGCTTAACTAACTTTTACAACTAATCTCAAATCAATTCAACCAGTAGTAATTCTTATCAACTTTTTTTTCAATCCAGTTGTTGACTTAATAAATTTTTGCACAGTATAACTTTATGAAGTTGAAACATTTCTTCATTGTTAGATTTTAAATTTGTTGAGAATGAAATGTATCATTACTTGAATGATCCAGACAACATCGATGGCAGAATTGTTCTAGGGAAATATGTTAATGAAGTAAAAGTAGACTATACTCGTCTCTGTGATGTTCTTATTAAACAGAAAATGAGGCAGAACAAAGTCACATACACGTAAGTTTTTTCAATCATTTAAAGTGAACTTTAGATTTTGTAGATGGTATTGTAAATTCAATGTTCTAAACAGTAAGTGTCAATATTAAAACCAAGAAAATAATGATTTCACTAATTCCTTATATTTATGTACAAATATTCGTCAATGCATTATTAGCATCAATTAGTATATGGCATGGTATGTTTGATGTAATATGGGTGATGCTTGTAAAGGTTGATATGAAGAAAATTATGTAGAATTTTGAACTGGATGGAATAACTAATGAATTTGAAATTTAATTCAAAGTCTGCTCATCAATCTGATACTGAATATAATGAAATAATGTAATTATATTCGATTATCATCTAATGTGTTTTTACAGAATACCGACAGCAGAATTTCTGAAATGTATGCAACAATTTAAAGAGTTGTTTCCAACTGAACAGGTGTCACAATTTTTCGAACCTTATAGTTACGATGGAGTAAATTCTGCCAGCGCCAGAGGAAATCTATATAATCATTATAGATATGAGCGTAATCAACTGAGGAGAGCGGGAATTTTGATTGATGGATGTGATGATCTTCCAATGATAATTTCAGAACCGAAAATAAGTTAGTTCTGACGCATTCAAAATTACGAAATATTTCTTATCTCACTCTTCTTAATATTGAAATTGTATGCAGGTAAAACTGAAAAGATTCAGTGCATAGTTGATCCTGATCAGGAAAAGTACGACCAAGTTCAAATACTTGAAACGTGGGAATCGTCATATGCTGAAAGAACTACTTTGCTTGATCCTCAACAAAAGACTGAAAAAGCGTGCAGCGTGAAGAAATATATCAACAGTTTTCCGTGCTTGCGCCCACCACTTGCGATCGCTCTGGTGAGTTCCTATTTTGCCTGTTGCTTAAGGATTTGTTGAGGAATTAGTTTAGATTTTCAATAGGATTCTTCGATTGAATATTTACTCTATTATATACAGTTGAAATCATGTTTATGAATTGACGATGTTGATTGATATAAAAATATTAAAACTTTTTGGAGTAATTCAATCCTTGTCGAAATAAGAAATCGATGGGAATTTGACGATTTCAATTTATTATTTGTCTGATTTCGTCCTTTAAATATGATTTTCTCAAGAAAATATTGATTCTTGTAGTATTTACTGATTAAAGATTTTTTTTATCGATAAACGTTGCGAGGATGATATTTATTTTTAATATATTAATTATGAAATATCTTTCTTTACCATTACAACACATTTTGAATCTTTAAAGTTCAATTCATGATATTGAACATATTTTGTAAAATAAAATATTTCTGATATCTTTGTTATGAATTCACATCTTAATCATATTCTATGAAATCATAAATTTATAAATTCTAAAATCTCTTTGCCATATTCGTGATAGGATTTTGTTTTTATTTCTAGCTGCTATCAGATTTCAAAAGATTCATTGAAGGTTACATCAATCGAGATTTGCTAAAGAAAGATTATACCTATTATAATTCGGCGTTCACTTCATCTTGGCCAGCTACAGCCACCAAACTCATAGCTTTAGCTAAAGATTCCAAATCGAGAGAATTGAAAGCGTTTGTTACTCATCATGAAGTACTGATTAATGCAGGTAATATTTATGAACTGTGATCTTTCTCTTCGGGTTGAGATAAAAAAAAACAATTACATAATAAGGTGATATTTATTGTATTCGTAGGAACTCATGATAGTACGATTGGCCTTTTCCTGTTACCGATTTACATGAGTATTGCCAAAATTCTTAAAACTGAAGGAAAGCCTCCTCTTACTCTTACCAAACAAGAAATCACGAGATCGTTTATCCTACATGTAGAGGTAAAAACAGTAAAAAGTAACTAATAAATGTGTATTTTTATGCTTGACTCAACTACGATAGCCACTTTTACCTGAAAATCAAGACTAAGCAGTAATTTTTATCTCGCGAAATTAATTTTGTGATGCCTATTTGTATTTTGGGATGATGGAGTACTTTATCTTCCGTTTTGTGGGCGTGAATGATTGTTCTGATTATTTTTTTCACGAGAAACTAAAATATTCGTTATTGGTACTATTCTTCGTTGATTTTAGTGTCCACGCATTTGAGTCGAGAAAAAAAGCTTTTCTCTCTTTCTACATAATGTATTATTATTTCCTCGTGATTAATAACTTTGAATTGTTTTTAACAGAATCACGAAGATCTTAACAATAGTAGAGGGAGATTCGATCAATTTTTAGACGACTACCAAAAAGAATCTCTGCCTCACGTTATATTGTGTGGTCCTTTGGAAGGCCCGAATCAAGCATACGTTTGTTTTAATAAGGAACTATATTTATATAGTGAAATCGTAACAGCTGTTGACGTTTGTTGCAAATGCTTGATAGCGCTGTATAAAAAGCCATTTATCTCAGATTATGTATGGATGTTTATACAACAGTATTTCTTCGAGATAGAGCCAAAACGTAGTTTGACGACAGTGGTCAAATTAATCACTGAACTGAATAAGGTTACACAAGTTATTAAAAAGTAATTTAGTTTAAGTATTTATATATTATTAGGATCTGATTTTGGTTGAACTACTGTTTTTTGGTATTGATCTAATAAATGTTTCTTGCTTGAAAAAATCTTTAAATTTTATTTCTAACAATTAAAATGACTCTCAATTCTATATTCTGCAATATCATATCGTATATACTTGCTCTTTATAGTGATTCATACTATCCAAGAAAAATTGTACAAGAGTTTGTAGATTTCATGGATAATTTTTTGAAAAATATATATCTTCCATCTTTGCAAAATGATATTGTTACCATATTAAGACAAAATAATGTGCAAGATTCGGTACTACAGGAACTCGACGTTTGTTTCAGAAAATACAGTACAGTTTTCGATAATTTTTACTCCGAACACAAACGTTTCAATATTTTCAGGAGAGTAGGTTATACTGATCATGAAGAATTTGAGGTAGGATTTTATTTTAAAGATAAATTAGTTAACAATGAATCAGCATTCGTGCCTGCTCCTATATATGGAGTGCATGTGCCTTTACGTAAGACTCTAAAATCATTTCTTGAAATACCAGGAATGTTCAATCAAATTTTAGATTACATAAAGTCACTAAAAACGAATTCAAATATTCTTAGTAATATTATGCAAGGTGATTTATGGTTGAAAAAATATTCAGCATTCACAGGTTGTATCATTTTGCCAATTTTCATTTTTTACGATGAATTAGAAGTGGGGAATGCATTAGGAAGTCATGCAGGTGTTAATAAATTTGGTGCTGTGTATGCTACGCTTGCATGTCTTCCACCTCATATTGCATCCCGCTTAAGTAGCATTTTATTCTCCACATTAATTCGTGCCGAAGATAAAAAGCGGAGTACGAATGAGAAGATTTTTCGAAAACTTATTGATGAAATAAACTTTCTTCAGAAAGAGGGCATATTTATAAACATCAAAGATAAGTTGAAGCTTGTGAAATTTCAATTAGTACTAATATTGGGCGATAATTTGGGTCTCAACGGAATGTTAGGGTTTGTTGAATCCTTCAAAACGTCGTTTTGCTGTAGAGTCTGTAAAATAACTTCAGATGAGCTGAAAACAACAGTTACAGAAAAAGAGAGTTTACTTAGAACGCTAGAAAATTATGAAAAAGATAGTAAAAATCCAGAAGCAACTGAAAGTGGCATCAAAGAGAAATGCGTTTTCCATCAAATAGCTAACTTTCATGTCACAGAAAATATTACGCTAGATATGATGCATGACTTACTTGAAGGCGTATGTATGTACGACATGAAGTTCATCATCAAAAATTTCATTTATGAAAAACAGTACTTTTCTTTGGAAAAATTTAATAGTCTACTTGAAAATTTTGATTTTGGACCCGTAGAAACGTCGAATAGACCTCCTAAAATCAAGCTTAATAGGATGAAAAATAATAAATTACAGCTGAAGATGTCAGCATCTGAAGTTTTGTGCTTAGTTCGTTACTTTGGATTGATAATTGGTAATTTGATTCCTAGAAATGACGAGCACTGGCTGTTGTACAAATATTTGCGGCAAATTTTGGATATAGTAACTGCACCTAGGATAGTAAAGAGTGATATTCCGCGATTGACTACCTTGATAGAAGAACATAATTCACTTTTCATTGAATTATTTGGAATGTTGAAATTCAAGTTCCACAATTTGATTCATTATCCAAGAGTATTAAGGTTGAATGGACCTTGCATAAACTATTGGTCAATGAGAGGTGAATCTCGGCATCGCGAATTAAAAGCCAATGCTCAAGCTTCAAGTAATAATAGAAACCTCCTTGTTTCCATAGCCATTAAACAAATGTTTAAAATGTGCCAAACCATGCATAGTTTAAGCGTTGATCATTCCAAAATTTTCAAATCCAAAAGAGAAGTTGATTTTAACGTCAAATCATTTTTCGGTAGTATTAACATCCAATGTTTTGAGCAGGTAGAAATTTCAGGGGTTCTTTTCAAAATTGGTATGTTCATCGTGATAAATATGGAAAATATTGAAAAAGAATTCGGTAAAATCTTGACTATTGTGAAACGCGGTGATGATGTCTATTTTGGTGTCAGTGTGTACGATGAAATTACTTTCGACGACCATTACCATGCTTATGTTATAAAAAAAAAATCGACTGAAACGAGAATTTGCAACTATGAGCATTTGCCAATTACTGTATTATGTTTATCAAGCGTCATCAATAACACTAATTATTTAGCCACACGTTTTGGATTGTAAAGATAGTATTGAAGGGTTATTAAAAACTGTACATATTTCAATAAAGAATTTTTCTAGCACAAATTGTGTTATCCTGTATATTCTATTTCCTTCCTTTATATCCTCACTTATATAGTCTTTGCTATTTTATAATAAAACGAAAAAAGGATATGTCGAGAGCATAATTGAGATATAATTTGTGTTTCTTGTTATAAACAGTTATTACCACTTATTAACAATTGAAAACAATTGGAAAATTTTCAGGTATGAATAAAACAAATAGCTAATATTCCTTTACAGACCCTTTCAAACGGTGGTTCATTCGGTATGGTGTGAATATAATGAAATTTAAATAAGTTTGAATAACTTTAATAACTTAAGAAGCGAAGGTTTATTCAGGATCAGTGAGAAAATTATTATTTGAATATAACTGTTATAATTTGTAATAACGATTAATAACTCTCTTGAACTATTATTCACAGTTTGAAACCAAACTATTAATTGCAGTTATCAACAGTTATTCACCATTATTCACAGTTATTTACAATTAATTCACGTAACTTATTTCCTCTAGGCGAGTTATTCAATCAATTATAATTTACATACAATTCGATAAAAAGTATTGTAACGAGCAATTTTCCTACCCGGAGGAACTAGATAGAAAAATAATTCCCGCACAAAGAGTACCAACGTGAATCTCACGCCAAAATCAAATAAATAGACAGAGAAGGTAATGTTGGGCGCCAGGTACACGAATGTACCAGATAAGAGAAAGCGAGACGGAACTCAAAGAAAGATCAAAATAAGCCACAAACAAAACGCAAAACTGAGCAGATAACCAGCTAGTTAGACGGAGAGGGGAACATGGGGGCGTAGAAATAACACACTTTAACTCGGCAAGATACGGTAATTAACAAAACTCGATATAATCTCGATAAACCAGAAAAATAATACAAAAAGAGTATCAAATCGGTAACTTAAGGTATGAGAAGCTACTAACAATACCAAAAAGGTCGAGATAAAATTACTTAACCGGTAAATGCGCTAGCCGCGATCACGACTAGGTAGCTTACACACTATTTCTACTCGGTAAAGTAAAGCAAAATAATAACGGAAGTGAACGGAACGAAAGCGGTACGATGCTAAAGATCTCCCCAAAGCGTTACGGGTCCAGGAAAATGCTAAATTAATCTTAAGAAGCCTAGATCATAAAATAAAGAGATGACCACGGCAATCCGTCAGACGCGGAGTTTGAAATCAGCCGTTAGGCGGCAACAAGGCAAGAAAAGCGCTTGGAGACGGATGGTCGTGATCTGTACAGAAAAGAGCCTACCTTTTAATCGGGGCGTAGCCCAGCGAAGGCGGCACGAAACGTAAGAAAACTAAAAAAACTTAATATCACTAATAATAAACAAAAGGAACTTAAACGTAAGAAAAAAAAGATAACGGCAGAAAGATACTAAAGATAAGGAAACAGAGCGGAATTACGGCACTCGAAAGACTCTGGACGGTGGTCAGCACCGGAGTGATTCGCTGGATCCACGAAGACGGGGAGGGGGAAGCCTTTCCGCACACGGTAGGTTCGCCGCATCTATCGGCGGACGTATTCAAAATCTTCGGCCGGGAGGGAAATAGACGCGGAGCTGAACGTCAGGCTGGCGGCTACAGCCCTCTCCCGGCTTAATGCAGTTGGCGAGGCTGCGGAGGCTGGATGATGTCGTAGATGCGGCTACTAGTACCGAGGCCTCCAGGACATTCCCCCCGATGCTCCAGCGACGAAAAAGGTATCCCCCGACGTCCTGGTGCGCAGAGGTACCTGGGGTTTACAATAAAAAAACTTAAGGCAGACACCGTACACTAAGATAAAAATTGGACCACGTAACTCTGGCGAGAGATGGACCGGTACGGCAGCGGCATGGTCGTTCGCGTTATCGGGTGGAGTCGATGTCCGTGGCGGATATAAAAATCTGCCACGTTACAGTATATCAAATGATTTATCATTTTCATGTGTCACTATACACATTCATATATTGATTAAACCATCAGAAGATTAATACGAGCATCCGTTTGTAATCCTCATAATGCGCGAATAAACTATTTAGACATGGGAGGAATATTCACCTTCATACGAGCGACCGAGACCCCCGAAAGCGCGAGACAATCGTTCACCTTCCGTTCGGGTGACTGAGTCTCCCAAAAAAAGAAAGTGAGCGCGCTGAATTCTAGGAGCAGTGGCGCTACGCTTTTCGGGAGGTTAGTTCACTCGAGTTTCTCTGCGTGTACCGAGCCGTATGGCAATTACTCCAATGCGTATGGCCATATCTAATGTTAGCATAGCACCGAGTGCCGACTCAATGGCAATTAGCGCTCTTCAATTTTCGGTTACTAACCGCCGGAATTAAAATTTGTGCCATTTGTGTAAGAACTGTCCACGAAAGTGCATCACTTTAAACATGGCTCTGAACGAGTTATTAGTCAAGTGGGATTTGGGACACCTCGAACCTGCATTCGAAGGTAAGTGCGCTCATACTGTATTAACATCATCATAGCTGTTATTGCAAAGGTAACTTGATAATGATAACGCACGAAAGATCAAACTCTCACAAACTGTATAGCTCATCTTTTGCTATGCAGTAAAGTTATTCTACTTAGATGATTCCCTTAGATTATACTGAAACCATCATAAAAATTCGTTTCAAATTGAGCTCATAATTATAACTTCAATTTGAAAAGCCTATTAAGGGGAGGGACCAGTCGAATTTTACGGACCTGTCTAAATTCTCGAATATCTCCGAAACGGGGGTATCAATCGGATTGTCCTTTCGGCAGCCGATGTTTGAGGAGTAATGACATCGAGTTCCCTTGTAAAATGCATGAAATCTTTATTTTTTTTTTTTATGCGTCGAAGAATGCGGGCGGGTGACTTATTTCGACTAGCATCAGTGCCCACGCATCATTGACGCGGACATAAGTATGTAACAGCAAGTCTATACGGTATGACGAGCACACCCATTACAAAACATCTTCGTTCCATGCAGTAATAAAGTGGAAAAGTGCAAAGTACGATTTCGTTGTAATTAGCGGTTAAAAATTGTTGGGCAGCCATGGTAAATGGTTGGGATGTCATGGCAATCCTTAGTTTCCGAGATGCCCGAGAAAGAGAGGACAGCGTGAGAGTCGTTTCGTCGGTACTGCAGACGGTGGACTGCATTGTTGCATCCATATAATAATATAGTAGAATAAGTCACCCACCCGCATTTTTCGTCGCATAAAAAAAAAAAAAATAAATAAAGATTTCATGCATTTTACAAGGGAACTCGATCTCATTACTCCTCAAACATCGGCTGCCGAAAGAACAATCCGATTGATATCCCCGTTTCGGAGATATTCGAGAATTTAGATATGTCGGTAAAAATCGAGTGGTCCCTCCACTTAACCCATTGTTTTCTCGTTCATTCATTTTTATGTTCTATTTGTTATACCTATTTGTTGCAATAATCCCAAAACTATGTACTTTATTCGAAACTTCCGCGATTACACAGCTATTAATTAACAGAATTCGGCTCAAAAGTTATGACACATATCGACGCTCTAATTAGCAAAGTGGCTAACTCCACTTTTTTTCGAAAATCGTTTTTTTGTATTTTCTGTTGAGAAATAACATTCTCCATATGCTCTCAACTTGGTACGCGCGCAATTTAAATTCTTCAGTTCGAAAAGTTGCCGCACGAAAATTGTCTAACTGTGGCACTCAAATCTTCACAATAAGAAAACCGCCTAACTCCAGTAAAATATGACAGGCTCTGTTCGTTAAAATTTTCGTGATTGATTTATCAAGTCGGTAAATTTATAAATATCAGTAACGTTAACTATAATAAAATTATATTCTATATTAATTCTTCAATACTCAACGAAATGAAGTCTAAACGAGATTATGAATCTTTAGTACATATAATATTTGGCAAAGTAAATTTGTAATATTTGGTTAAATTAGCTTTAACATCGTGTTATAATTGCAATTTTATATTAAATAATCTGATTATAATTCTAATACTAATACGCAAAAAAACAATTCACCATTTTATTTTTCGTGAGAAAAATTATCAGAAACTGATGATAGTCAATGGGCAATGTTTTCTTCAATTCTTCCAAATCTTCATATTTTCTTTTATGTATTTTGAGTCTGGCACGATAAAGTCCGGGTAATTGTTGATAAGTCAAACAGGATTTTGCTTTATTTTTTCTTTGCGGTAGTAAAGTCCATTCATGCGAAAAATTTAATTTGTAGTAAATATCACCATCAGGTGCATATTTTATTCCTCTTATATTAGTAACAACTTTATCACCTGTTTTGTTTCCTGGACGTATTAAAGAACAAAATTTTATTTTATCAAATGATTTAAAATCTTTGAAATTCAGGTACTCGACTGTGTATGCCCAGGAAACACAAGTTGGTTGAAAAAACGTTTAAAATTCGAAGTAACGGTTTAGTGGAATTATAGCAGAAATGTCCTCTCGATACACGAAAATTTCCACGTGCAAAGTATACGTCAAATAAGAGTTGAAACGAAACGTTCAAGATTGGTGCATCGAAACACGTTGCAGTAGAAACGTCAAATGCACGTTCGGTAAAAACGTATAATCACCATTGCTTCTTCTGCGGTCATTAAACATACACTAAAATACGTCTCTAGAACGTTTCCCGTGGTCTTTATATATGTAAAATATACGTCAACGTATAGCACAAGTTGGTTGAAAAAACGTTTAAAATCCGAAGTAACGGCCGTTTAGTGGAATTATAGCAGAAATGTCCTCTCGATACACGAAAATTTCCACGTGCAAAGTATACGTCAAATAAGAGTTGAAATGAAACGTTTAAGATTGGTGCATCGAAACACGTTGCAGTAGAAACGTCAAATGCACGTTCGGTAAAAACGTATAATCACCATTGCTTCTTCTGCGGTCATTAAACATACACTAAAATACGTCACCAGAACGTTTCCCGTGGTTTTTATACATGTAAAATATACGTTAGTATGCAACCGTTTTAATGTATCAATACTGCTAATCTGACTTCTCGTCGGAAACTAGTCCTGCATAAACCTACATGAAAAGTGATTTCAGCACCTTGAGAATACGTGACGAGAATTTATTCAGCAATATATGTTTCCGATGGACGTCTTATACAAATCCACTAAAAAAGTACGTTTCCGCGAAACAGTGGTACAAAATTCGTTTTATTTACGTGTAAGTATTGTTGTTCCTCAAATCCATACACTGATGACTTGAACGACGCTGTTCAGCTTGTAAACCAGCAGATTCAATATATTCCGATCAATTTACCATCAGATTTTGAGTATACACCTGACATCGAAGAATAAATTCAATACTTCATTTATTATTGCACATATAATATAAGGTACAACCATGCTTATTCGTTATGGACTGGGATATATATTGAAAAAATCGATTCAATTGAACCAATAAGAGAAACACTAGACTGGGCCAAAAAAATTGACTATTCGTTTTTTTGAAAGATATATCGAGACAATGAGGCAATAATGACAAAAAAAAGATTCCGTGAAAGTTTGAGCCCTTGATTTTAAGAGGTCTATCATCGCTATTTTTTATTTTTAGTCATAATTTGATGTTTTACGTTAGAACTGTCAAAACATTGAAGAGAAAAAATTTATTTTCGCTTATGTCTATATAAAATTAAATTCCCTACAAAAAAGGTCTGATTATAGATTTTCGTCAGACAAGCAGTTTCCGAGTAATTAAGCTTAATAAATTGATATGTTTTTTCGATTTAAATCATTCGATTCGTTAGTTACAAAATTCCAAATTAAAAAAGTCAAATCGAAAAAACATATCAATTTATTAAGCTTAATTACTCGGAAACTGCTTGTCTGACAAAAATCTATAATCAGACCTTTTTTGTAGGGAATTTAGTTTTATATAGAAATAAGCGAAAATAAATTTTTTCACTTCAATGTTTTGACAGTTCTAACGTAAAACATCAAATTATGACTAAAAATAAAAAATAGCGATGATAGACCTCTTAAAATTAATATTAAGGGCTCAAACTTTCACGAAATTTGTTTCGTTGTCATTCTGAATGATATTCTCGATATATCTTTTCAAAAAAAAATAGTCAATTTTTTTGGCCCAGTCTAAGAAACACGATGCTTTGTTATAGACTAGAATTATATTTATATAATATATGATAATATGTTTTATTTTTATATTATATATGATAATATGTTTCATTTTTATATTATATATGATAATATATGTTTTATTTTCATATAATATATGATAAAAATCGATGAATGAGTTAGACACGATGCTTTGCAAGGTGATGCAAGTGGCGATTCTTTGCTTGCTTGAGCCAGTCCTTCACTGTACCAGCTACAGTTTGGTCAGAATGCTGACTCTTGCAAGTTACCGCAGCTGCTTCTGCAATTGAACATATGAGTAATTATGTAATTTCACCTGATTTTTTTTGTATATATTGTAGGCGCTTATACCTAATACATTTACGTTTCAGAGTTTTGTGATCTATCCTTCGAAAATGAAATTGTACTACCATCCAGAAAAGAAATTGTACATCGCTTTTAGTACATTTGTTTTTCCTTTCTTTAAGTTCAATTGCAGGGTACACCAGTACACTAATGAAAGTTCAAGATTGATTGCAATATTATGTGAAACATTATTGATATATGTGGGAACAATAATCCATTCCAATAAAGAAGACATAAATTTAAAAATAGAAAAAAATAAGTAAATAAATAAATACATCGAAAATCATTTTATAATTTCTTCTTTGGAGGGTGGTATAAATGTATACAAAAAAAAAAAAAATTGGAGCATATGAGTGTAAAACTGTTTCGCCTAGTGCCTACGATCCACGCCACCACAATAGGATTACTCTGATACATTGTTTTCCGGTTCTTAGAGGTTGAGAATGCAGTGCCGAACGTAGATATTAAAACTGAATTTCCATAACAATCGTCCCTCAAGATAGCAATTAAGACTCGACCTACGTACCATTAATAATCTTCATCATAGTCGTTTCTTTGAAACATTTTTTCTCACGACCAGCCCAGTTGAATCTCATCGCAAGTTCATTATTTAGCAAAAATCTCATCATATATATAACGCATTGTCGCTCGTTGGTTCCACCTATGCATGACAGTCTAGTTTTCTATAAAAAAAAAAAAAAAAATAGAAACCAGAAATAAATTAATAAAATATAAAGATACACAACATATTGGATTGCCATCAATATCTAATACTTCTAAATTTATCAATTTACTGTATACAGCAAAATATGAAGCCTAGTGTGCTAATGTTGGTTAAAAGCAAATTTATTTTAACCCATACGAAATTGACTTTAGATTCGAGAAAATTTAACTTTTCACTCTTTGAAACGATAAATTAAGTCAAATAAGAATCACCACTCACCAAATACGAATAGTGTCTTTCAGAAGTTTTCAATACATTTTCCATTTCATCGAACGCTACTAGTGACGATACAGGAAAGTTCATACCCTCAGGTTTTTCTGCGATGCACGTATTTTCATTGGATCGAATAAGCTGATGGATAAGAATTTGGTTCTGATCAGTTGTGGTTTGAATTCTATCCAAATATCGTAAAACTTGCTCCTGGTAAATTGTATTTTGTGGTTTTGGCAAGCCCGTGATAGACCGAATTAACGGCGATGAAGTATTAGATTCTCCCAAGTTTTCTTTTACAGGTATTGAAGTTGATGAAGTCCTAGATCCTTTTACGTCATCTTTTGGAGGTCTTGAAGTCAATGGAGCGGATCCTTCCGAGTCATCAGTTGTAGTTCGTGAAGTCAACGGAGTGCTAGATTCTCCCAAATTATTCTTTGAAGATGTAGGCATCGTTGAGATATTGTTTGTGAATGATAACGGACTTGAAATTTGTGATCGCGCCATATCGAAATTAGTTATATTCTGAATCTCTATTATCTTCGGAAGTTCTCTTGCTTTTTTGTTCAGCATTTGTTCACCCTCATTTGCCTTCAACACTCCTGCGGCCAGGCGCGTCTTCTTGGGTGAAGAAATTTTCTCTGTGGAATCATCAGAAGAGTGACTGCTAGATTCACTCAGAACCACCTTTTTCTTCCTATGTTTTTTCTCCTTTTCCACATGATGTTTAGATTTGTTGCGCTTCTTTTTTTTTGGATTCTTGTTTTCGATCTGCTCCGGTGATGATTTTTTTGGACTGACCGCTTTATCAGTAATCATCGATTTCATGGTTATTGGCTCGTTCGTATTTCCTTCTTCGGAGCTTCCATGATCGAGAAAAAATTTCAGTTTGGATCTTGCATCTTCAATGTCAGCTGGCGATAAAAGAATTACTAAATCAATGACGAGGAAGTTCAAGTAACGAAGGTCATACCAGTAATATATTACTAGTGTCATTAAGATTCAGTTTTTTAAAATAATAATTGCAAGAAGTCATTTTTATCAAAACTGTTAATTGGCTCAACGAAACTTTAAAAAATACAGTTAAATTGCAAGATACCGAACTTATATATTTCTCAAGGTCTTTCAAGGTCGAGTATTCACTTCGAATAGAATTGAGATTTCGACTTTTGACAAAGATGCATTGATAGATAAGAAGAATTGAATAGCGAATTTGTTATAGATAGATACATACCAGTTGTGTGTAGCAATCGATGCACGCTGTAGGTGGGCCAAGATGGATCGTATGGGGCCAGATTTCGAACAAGTTTAACAAATGCTTCTTCTGTTTTAGTTCGTGGCCAATAACATTTGCTATTATTCTCGAAAAGCCACAGCATGGGTATTAATGCGCACTCCTTTTTTTCCCCATTGATACATTCAATGACAGCGAACATCGTTACTTCTACCATATGCTTTTGCGATTACCTGTACGCATAATAGTAAACAAATATATTGATTGGAACGCATTGTAAGATAACTTTCTGCTATAGTAACACGATATGGAAGTATAGGAGTATGGCAGGTATGACATCCCTGGTAGTAATAAATTCTATGAATATCATCTTTTGAAAAAAATTGAACTGATTTGGTAGAAAGTTACGGAAATCTACCATGTATTACGAAAAACTAAAAAAACCTACAATTTATTAATAAAAACTACGAGAACTCACAATTTTTTATGAAAATCTCCCAGTTTGCCTGAAAATTTGTAGGAGTAGAATTTTCACGAGAGATTTAGAATTATAGAGAAGATAGAGATATAGAATTGTGAGTAGATCACCGAATTTCATGAAGGATTGGAAATATCGCGAAGCCATGTCTAAATGGAAAACTCATGCATTTGTATGAAATTTCATCAACGCGAAAAGTCCTAGAAAATTGAAAACTTTTGGCGTAATAAACTCCTAATTCCGAAGACGGGATAGGGGTATCGTACAAATTACGCAGATATCTGAATGCCGTTCCGATACACGTATAGGTTCCTGCCACGTGAATTATTGATTTAATTACGTAAATTGTTCTACCGTTATCTAATGAGACCACATTATCTGGACTTTTCACGCTTATCCTGATTCCATTATACATCAGTGACGTACATTCAAAAGAATTAAATGTTTCAGAACCTGCTGCTTTTTTTGGAATGAACTTGGGTTTAATGAAATCCTCAGGGGCAACCTCTAAACTAGCCGATTCTAATACCCGATTTGCGACTTGTTGTAAGGGATGCTTCTTTCCCCGTACAAAACGTTTTAATTTACTTAGATAATTTTCATATGGAAAACAGCTGTGTGTTTCTAGAGTACCGTATAATCTGACATCTTCGCAGAGATGAAGCAGTGAGTGTACATTGAATACAACAAAATGCGAGCCGTACAAATCAGCTGATTTTAAAACAAATTTATTCAAAGCTGCTTCAGCTACATCTAAATGAGATGAAATCAGAGTTTCGCTAGACAGAATTCTTCCAGCTACGTGAAGTAACAGAAAATGCCGAAACTTGGTATCGTCTAACGTATTTAACAGAGCGACAGGTCCACAATACAACAAAAAGAATCTAAATTCCGTCGCCTTCCATCGTTTTACTTCCGTAAGCGAACGAGGCTTGCGAGGAAACTCCGTCGTTATGTGACACCTCAAACTGAACAATATTGAATCTATTCGTTTTATACTTTGCTGGGAAATTTTGCAATAACGCTTACCTTCTAACCAATACTTCACCAATAATCTTTTAAAAACTCCCAAATCTCTCAAATGCATCGAGTCCAACACAAATTGCGTCACAAGCCCGATATTCAGTTTAAGCAATGGGGATGGCCCCTTTGCATGTCGCGGATCAAGCTTACCATTCGAAAAATCGCTATCTTTGCGTTCTCGATACTTGTCACCAACCGGATAAAATAATCTCCTATTCAAAATAGTCGCAGGAATGTGACACCTTTCACAACCATACTTGCTCGTGTGCCCTTTAGTATTTTTCAACATTGATCTTGCTGGCGTGTCGCATATAAAACATCGAATCTCAACGCGAAACAATAGACGATTGTGTTGTACACCAGTTAAAATTAAATTATTCATTTCTTTAATAAACTCCTCTAAGAACAACTCTAAAGGTTCCGGTTTTCCCTTTCCACAGAAGGCCGCAATCATGAATGGCTTTTTATCCATAAAAATATCACTTTTTGCCAAAATAGGCCACAGTGTAGTTGAGCTACTTTTGAACAGAGGGAGACCATCGATGTTGATGTCTAGTTTGATAACATTATGGAAGCCATTTTCTAATCCACCTTTGAATTTTTGTCTTAGCCCTGCTTCAACCCCAAAATAACACATTTCTCCATTGTCTAACTTTGTTGTATCTACGTTTCTGGGAGTTTGAATCAAAGTTCTAGCAGAAGTAGGTAACAAAGGATGAAGCCGATTCAGAAATCGTAGAAGTTTATCAAGTGCCTTGTGTGTAACATTTTCCTCCAATGCCCATGAACGTAAAAATTCTCCCAAATCCGAGTCATCGTTGCTACATGAGGCTCGATCAGAAGTTTCATCACTATCATCAACATTACCGGAAATATGCTGAGAATATGCCTGTTCAAGAAAATCGTGCTCTTCGCCGGTTCCATCGAAGCCGCTTGTTTCGTCGATTGTTACTGTATCATTTTGAGAAAGGACATAACTATTAATATTACTGCGTAAAGACTCATCTTCGGGTGCGGCCTCTGTGCCTTGCTGACTTTCATTAGATTGATTCATAGAAGCCATTATCCTCGATAAGTGTTCTGCTCGCTTTCTTCGCACATGTCGCGGACTCAAAATCTTACGTTTGAGAGACATTCTTGAAACTCGAGCCACAAATAGTTATTCAAACGTCTTCTACAACAATTCGGGTTTATTTTAATTATTCGTTACACCTTCATTATTGTGAACTACCAAATTATTCGTGTCTTTTTATAAATTGATCCTAACAGTTGCCAAAACTAATTTCGTTCAACATAACCTCAATAAAGTAAGCGAATATTCAAACATAAATATACGTGTTATATATAGAAATATGTACATAGTTATATGAATTAGTCAACCTATGAAATAAGTATTCAGTGTGTCAGACGTTTGATTGTTGGGAAACAAGTATATAATTATCTCCAACTCTGTACTTGCGAAAACGAACCTTTCTAGTCCTTAATTGCTAAACGTACCGGATTTTTCCGGTGAATTTGAAACTCTGTGTTCCTGGTTCTGATCAGTCGGCAAATCAAATCTGATCAAATAATAAAAACTTTTCATTATATACAAATAATGTAATTACAATAGATATAAACATATTGAATTAATCAAAAAAAAAATATTCATGACATCTTTTTATATGTATTTAGAAATTACCCAGATGTAATATTCTTTCGAAAAAGATTCTCTAGAATCTACTTTTATGCTGGCCTAAGAATGATTTTTTTTTCCTATAATAAATGGCGTCTTAGAAAAAAAAATTATGTAACATTGGAAAAAACTTCGGAAAAAAATGTTGGTATATTTGGGGTGAGAATTATGATATACAAAAAAATTAACGGAATACGCAAAGGTCGAGATCACAAGGCTGTGTGATTTTGCGTGGAATACATCTTACATATGATACGTAGAATTTACGTATCATAGACAGATAAATCACCATAATAGCGGATAATGAACGTGTAATGTGCGTATGACAATATAAGGAATTCCGTGTAAGCTCCACCAACCCCCGAACCCGACCTCTTTTTAGTCGGTTCATTTTTCGTCACTACAACGCCACATGTAACTTGGGTGCAGTGATCGGCAGTATCGATTATTTTCATAAATAATATCGTCTATATTACCAATTTTTATCAAATGAAAAATTAGCAGCAAATAATTAATCATTTTTCTAAAAATTAAAAATTATCTGCGAATGATTACTAATTTTTCAAAAATAAAAAATTAGCCAAGAATAATTACTGATTATTCAAAAAATAAAAAAGTAGCAGAAAATAGTTACTAATTTTTCTACAAGTCAATGGCTTTTAGGAAAATTGATAAATATTTTATTTATAAATGTATGAATTTTGAATATATATTTATAAATTCGTTGCAAACCATTCATTTTTTCGGACGAATTTGTAATTATTTCACGCTAATTTTTTTATTTACAAATTTATAAATATATATTTGAAATTTACGATTTTATTACAAACCATTGATATTAGAAAAATGAGTTATTATTTCAAGCTACTTTTTTTATTTATAGAGAAATTAGTAAATATTTTCTGATAATTTATTATTTTGGAAAAATTATTAATTATTTTCTGCCAATTATTAATTTTTAGAATGATTAGTAATAATTTTCTGCTAATTGTTAATTTTTAGAAAAATTAGTAAACATTTTTTGATAATTTTTTATTTTAGAAAAATTGGTAATTTTTTGTAACTTAAAAGAAATTTTTCGAAAAATTAGTGAATAGAAAAGGAATTTTTTTTTCATGTTGATCACTGCTTCAGTGGATGAAGTATTCATAACCCTAGAGCTACAAACCCATTTTTTATACCTTTAAACTACAAACCGGGGTAGATATATACCCCACGCTTTTCTTGTTCGTAAAATCGTTCTGAAAGCAATAATGAGACTCGTAAGTACATGAATCTCTTCGTTTTTTCATGCAGAAACGAATGGTGAAGAGCAAATTTAATTTCATCAAAGTTTAGTAGGTGAAAATTTGATTTAAATACCTGAAAGTGCTAGAAAACAGCCTCAACGTCATTTTTTCAGAGTTCGCCTGGGGTAGATATCTACCCCGGTTTGTAGTTCTAGGGATAACTATCCTAGAATTTCTGAAGCCATTCGTTCTCGATTTTTCTGATATTAAGCGTTCCAGATTTGCAAACGATTGTATTTTAGGTCGTATATAGGTCGTATTAAGAAGCAAAAGGATTTAAAATCAACTAGGTACCCTTAACGCACATCCACCACAAATCTGAGTAAAAAAACTCCCAACAAATCTGAGTAAGAATAAAGCTTAGAAGAGTTCTGATAGAAAATCAATCGCGAAATTTTATAAATTCAAAAGTGAACGGACATTAAGGTCGTAAATCATAGTAACTTATTTGGATATACCTAGAGTCATCTGGTTGGATATCAATATGTGAAGAATAGTACTTTCCGCATATATTCATAAACTATATTTGTTTCAGCGGTTAAAAATATCTGTGATGAAGCTTCTGTATTCATTTTGGTTACAAAGTTGATGGAATGAGTGCTATCGAGCTACAAAGAATCCCCGAGATCTATTATACTGTATTTATACTGTACGACGTCGTCAATCTTCATCCGCTTAATTTATTGAAAATAACGTCAATACTCTACTGCACCAATTCTATTATTGTATTTATCACCGATAAAACGCAAGTATTTCCCAAATACGTCCTATCGGTGATCCTGGAAACACCCATCGATTATATGTATAAAAAACGTGTTACGCGCACTCATGTCGTCAAAAATATGAAAGCCGTGGAAATTGTTCAGTTTTCGCCGTACTCAATATCAAATCTGACTGGCCGAAGTGAGAAAAATCGCTCGAATTTCGATAATTCCTACCCTGCATATAGTCTACTAGCCTATTCTCCCGGATGAGTAAAATAAAATACATCATTTTTTATTTTACAGTGAAAAACTAGTGCTGCCAATATAGTTGCCAAAAAATACCCCTGACACACATATGTTTTGTCAAATAATAACTGCGATAATATAACTAAGCAATTGAATAAAAGTCACAAGAAGCGTTAAAGAAAAGATTTCTGTACTTGAGAAGGCTATATACGTGTAAAAATCGTGTATATTTCACGTATTTGGATACATAGAAATATACCTTGTCTAAGAAACATTGACTATATTTTGAAAATATATGAAATTTACACCAGCCAATCCTCATATTTTATAATAACGAGAAAAAATACTTACCCCTTTGATGTCAAGTAATGTGGTCATCTACACACACATACACACTCTTGCAAACGTCTTCGACGAAGGTCGCTTGCAGACTGCGAGGCTCGCGAACCTCGAGGTAGCCGGCATCCCCTCCACAGTGGCATCGCGACGCAGTGGGCATGAGAGAGTTGGGTAGCGCGATAGAAATCGGTGAAGTGCGACAGAGACATCAAATACTGAGTCCCAATCTTACCGAATAGAGGCGCGCCGATCGAGAATGAACAGCGCGAAACGTTTATTTGACGTATCCGCACGTGGGTATCGGCCTTACATGTATATTATATAATTCCAAACTTCAACTATAATTTTTTTATGCAGCTATGAATCCAAATTATAGTTCGATTGATACATCACAAACAATTGTTGGATTTACAACTAAAAATAGATCGAATAATACATACTCGATATATATGTACCTATACAGGGTGATTCACTGCTACCGAGCCAAATTAAGTGGATACATTCCTTGCGTAATTCTAAAACGAAAGTTCCTCAGCGAAAATTGAAAACTTGAAAAAAAAATTAATAGGAAAAAAAAAAAATTTCGTGGTTGACGTAGACGCCTATAAAACTATGGAGCAGATGACCTGGCTGCCAAGAACTATGGAGCAGTGGATAACGAGGATATTCGATAACTCGGACACCGTTGATCTGTCGAATTTTTTGCTAAGAAATATTCGTCTTAGAATTCTTCAAGGAACCTACCGACTTAATTTGGCTCGGCAGCAGTGAATCACCTCATATACATTACTAAATTCGGTACAGCTGTATGATTTCGAAAAAATGTATGAATCCGTATGTATGTATGACTTAATCATTCCTTAAATTCAAGAAGTATGAATCTCGACCCCAACTGCGCTCAGAAAAAAGAATCCATACTGTCGACAATGAATTTACACTGATTCGAATGTGTGGAGTTAATAAGGTATATATTACACGTCATTTGAGCGTCAACATATATGAAAATATAGAATGTACTACACGTATAAATTTAGTGCAATGAGGGAACTGTAATTTATCGTCAATTGTTCCTGAATTGACACGTATATTGAACCTATTCTTTGCATCAAAGTTAACACGTTATTGTGACGTATAACTACGTACGAAGAGTATCTCTGCATGTTCGGTAGATTAATCGTATGCTCTTGAGCAAGATATACACGTTATATTAACATGTAATGCATGGCTTAAATACCTATTAAAGCCGTGGAATGGAACACCTTTTCCGGTGTTACGGTTCACTAGTAAAATACGTTAATAACACATCGATCTTTGCATCGAAGTAACACGTTGTGACGTAACGTACAAAAAGTGTCTTTGCATGGTCGGTGGATTGATCGTATGCTCTTGAGCAAGATATACACGTTATATTAACATGTAATGCATGGCTTAAATACCTATTAAAGCCGTGGAATGGAACACCTTTTCCGGTGTTACGGTTCACTAGTAAAATACGTTAATAACACATCGATCTTTGCATCGAAGTAACACGTTGTGACGTAACGTACAAGAAGTGTCTTTGCATGGTCGGTGGATTGATCGTATGCTCTTGAACAAGATATACACGTTATATTAACATGTAATGCATGGCTTAAATACCTATTAAAGCCGTGGAATGGAACACCTTTTCCGGTGTTACGGTTCACTAGTAAAATACGTTAATAACACATCGATCTTTGCATCGAAGTAACACGTTGTGACGTAACGTACAAGAAGTGTCTTTGCATGGTCGGTGGATTGATCGTATGCTCTTGAACAAGATATACACGTTATATTAACATGTAATGCATGGCTTAAATACCTATTAAAGCCGTGGAATGGAACACCTTTTCCGGTGTTACGGTTCACTAGTAAAATACGTTAATAAGACATCGATCTTTGCATCGAAGTAACACGTTGTGACGTAACGTACAAGAAGTGTCTTTGCATGGTCGGTGGATTGATCGTATGCTCTTGGACAAGATATACACGTTATATTAACATGTAATGCATGGCTTAAACACCTATTAAAACCGTGGAATGGAACACCTTTTCCGGTGTTACGGTTCACTAGTAAAAGACGTTAATAACACGAAATTATTATGTGCTTCGTGTGAGTTACGTTTTAACGAAATGTATTCCAAACGTTTATATGTGACGTCTAATAAAACACGTGTATGTTTTACACCGAAACCATCTTTCCACCTTCTAAACGTGCTTTCCACGGGTTATCAACCAACTTGTGTTTCCTGGGTGTTTTCTTCGTTGCAGTTTTACACACATCAACATAGTCTGCTGGAACATTGATTATTTTATTCTTTAATTTTTTTTCTATCGTCTAATGTTCCAGCAGAAGGTTACTAATATAAGAGGAATGAAATATGCACCTGATGGTGATATTTACTACAAATTAAATTTTTCGCATGAATGGACTTTACTACCGCAAAGAAAAAATAAAGCAAAATCCTGTTTGACTTATCAACAATTACCCGGACTTTATCGTGCCAGACTCAAAATAAAGAAAAGAAAATATGAAGATTTGGAAGAATTGAAGAAAACATTGCCCATTGACTATCATCAGTTTTATGATAATTTTTCTTACGAAAAATAAAATGGTGAATTGTTTTTTTGCGTATTAGTATTAGAATTATAATCAGATTATTTAATATAAAATTGCAATTATAACACGATGTTAAAGCTAATTTAACCAAATATTACAAATTTACTTTGCCAAATATTATATGTACTAAAGATTCATAATCTCGTTCAGACTTTATTTCGTTGAGTATTGAAGAATTAATATAGAATATAATTTTATTATAGTTAACGTTACTGATATTTATAAATTTACCTATTCATAAATATAAGTTCATTTGTTAAAAAATATTAATTTAATAAATATAAAATATTCTAATCAATTTAATTGATCACTTTAACTCCTACCTACATTTAAATTTCCGAATGCAAATTGTCTAACTCCTGATCTAATTTTATAATTTCAGGATGAAAATTGTCTAACTCCAAAAAAGCTTCTTGGCTGATACAATTTTAGTACGTCGACATATTTTTATATATGTACTCGACGATAAACACATTTTTAACAATATTCAAGTTTTTTATTAATTATTTTATCATTTTTCTATTAATGAAACGTTTTTTGGCTCTCCTGAAAAATTTACAAAAATGGAGTTAGCCACTTTGCTAATTAGAGCGTCGATATCTGTCATCGTCTTGTACTTATTTCTATTTCCTAAAAGCTAGTACTGTTTGATCCAGCAGATCATTTGATACTTTATTCATCTTTTAGTATATCATAGTTTCCAACCCACTAAACATCAAAGGAGTTCTGTTAATCTGCACTGCAAACCGTCTTTTTAATGATCAAAAACCTACATATTTCAAAAAAGGCCATTTTTTAAATTCTGAAAAAATTCACATAAACACTTCGATAAAACATGATAATTTTGAGACAACATGAAAGTGGGCTTCCGGTTCCTGCTATTTTTCAGTTATAGTTTAACCTTTCATCTCAATAATTTCAGTATAATTATTATATTATCATATTATGATCATATAATAGAAGATGCACGAATTATGAAATGATTCGTCACGCGAGTTGGTGATTTGGCATAAAATGCCCCGTATATATTTCCTCAAAAATCCTCGTTCCGACTGTAGATTGCATTATTCTCAGACACTAAATAACTCACTAATAAAGCAAACCATTATTACAATTGATTGTCTAACATAGACCTTGCTGACCGATTCCTAAAACTGATGAATGGGGTCTAGACGGAGATATATATCCAATACCTGCTCTTATAATTCATATTTTTTCTCTGTGTCCATCAGCTGTAATTCCCTGAAGCATTATTTCGTGTATTACATGATACATATATTTTTCAATCCAGCTGCGGAAATATCCTTATCCGACTTTCCTACCTTAAAATACGACGACCTTAAAAATGTATTATCAAATGTCCATGACTTCGTTGTTTTCTTCGAGAAATTAGACGAGTGGCGTAAAACTAATTTAGAGATCGTCAAAGTACAGGTACTCATAATTCACCCAATCCTTGTAATTTACATTATTTCCACTAATATTTTTCAAATGTTTAATATTTTGTAATTTTTTACACCTGTACAAAATTCCCCGCACATCAAGTTTGCCGGTCCGCAGTTTTGAAACTGTCATCATTGTTTGTGCATGACATGCTATACTAACCATTTGCCTGAATCAAATAATTCATCATCTTGCCTTATCGAAAAATAATGAATCTTATACACTGGGGTTATATTTCATTAAGAGGTACTTCTCATTCTATAGCGTAATCACAGTGTACCAAATGGGGTGACGACACGTTGGTATCATTTCAACTAGGAAACTACTCAATAACAGCCGATTCAATTATAAATCCTAACACCTTTGACTGCACATTGCCAGGTATATTGGTTATGTATAATTATATCCAAAGTGATGGATGAATTTTGTAGGAATATAAGATTTTATATTTTATCTTTCGTGTATAGAATTGAAAGAGTCGATATATACAACTTTAGCTCCCGCCGTTGAACACCCTAAAGAAAACGGAAATTCAGAATCCTTGAATATAGCACCACTGTCAAAAAACAATTTTCGTGAATCTGAAGAGCTGGCAGTGCAGGATTTGCAAGAAGTTAGGCAGCAGGGCAAACAAGTTGCCCCTGAGATTTCCCTTGCGTCTTCTTCTGTGACTAGTTCGATAAAAATTGCAGCAGAACATAATAAAGAAGGGAATCCTGCACCCGCACTAATACGATCAATTTCAAATACAACACCGAAATTGGTGAGTTTTTGAAAGCTTCATGATATATTTAAGAGTATTGAAATAAAATATGAAACGATAAACGTACCGAAATATGCAATTAGTTTTCAAAATCCAAAATATCTTACTTATTCAATATTATATATTAAATGATTCTTATTCAATTTCACACCTTCACTCCTAAAATATTCTATCCGACTATTGACGTGAAATTTTCACAGGACTTGCAAACATTTTTGAATAAAGATAGCGATGGGAAATCAATTTTAACAATATACAGAAAAACAGGATATCTTACACCGCGCCTTAGAAATGTGTTGGTGCAAAAGATAGTGAAGAAAAAAAAGACGAAGTCTTTGAAAATGTTTCCGTCGATACCATCCTTCCAGAGTTTAGGTATAAATCGTCATATTTCGAATTATTACATTTATGTACGTCTGTCAAAGCACCCTGAATCATGTGAATAAATGGATCTATCACGTTAAAATTTCATATATCAGGATTACAACAAATGAATTCGTGAGTTGGGCAAATGAAATTCATGAAGTGTTTCCGACCGAATCGACGGCAACATATTATATTCCTTACTCTAAAGTGCACCAACAACGCATCTGTGCTTCAGAAAAGCTTTGGGAGCATTTCCATTACACAAAAACGGTGCTATATAAAAGCGGTCTTTTGCGTAGTAGACGCGATAAAACTAACACGCCGGAAACAACCGAAAATGATCAAACAATAGGCGAAACTAGTGGTATGCCGATTCGTAAATTATTGGCTGCAATATACTACGTTATATTAATTATAATCTAATCACACCTATATTTGTGCCTGAAAATTATTTTGGAGGGCGTATGATACCTATTTATATGGATCACCTATAATGAATCGTTGCAGATGATGATATAGAAAAAATTTCTTGGTTAAACACACATATAAAACCGTGGAATTGCGTGGTTGACTATTGGAGCAGAACCTTTCATACTCGTAGGCAAGACCTCATGAAAGAAAATACGTCGGTGAGCGAGTATATGAAAACATACTGCTGCTTACAGCAAGAGTTGGGAGCTGAATTGGTATAAATCAGTCAAAATTTGAATCAACGAAACTGAAGTTTTGATAAATTACAGACAGATTTATAAGCAATGTTAATATATGAACTGAATTTTCAGCTACAACACGATTTCGAAAAGTTGTATCCAGGCAAAGGCGACGCCTTACTAAATAAGTGGGACGCTATTCGTACACGGCTGGTAGAATTGTTACCAGGGCCCCGCAAGCCAAAAGGCTTAGACAACGAATTATTGCTAAATAAGTTGACAACGTCAACGCCTGGTACGTACTGTACATGTGGAGTGTTAAAAGCGTAATTAAATATATTGCATTTTGGAATGTTATTATATGTATAAATATTCTTCTTACTTGCAGAAGGCCAAAATGGTTTGGTACTATATCTCTTGCCAGAATTAGTTAAAGCCACCCAAATAAACTACCAGCCAGCAAATAAAAGGCGAAAAATTGCTGATAATACTGACGGTGCAAAAAAAAGGACGTAACCAAAAACCCTCAATTTTGGAATCACGGGAAGCATTTATACTACATGTTCAAGTAAGTACATTACATATAAATAGTGCATTCCACGTTAAACCACTCAGCCTGTGACCCTGTCTTGTTATAGAGACGTTACCAAAGCGACCTATACCTATGTGGGTGTATATTTTAGAAAATCTTAGCGATTTGATTTGTAATGCGAGAATCCATGTATGCTAATTTATTTTACAAATGTTTACATAGAACGCTGCATCCGTGGAGCCGGCGATCGCTACGAAAAAAGCACAGCTACTGCAGCTAGGATTATCGACACAACCACATATAGTATTTGTAGGACCGCTAGAGGGAATTCAAGCCAGTTATGTCATCGTAGATAACGTAAGGTATACGACGACATCTCCATTGAGAGCAGTAGATCTCGCTTTTAAAATATTTTATGCGACAGATTGTGCGTATCCAACACAAGCTTTTCACATTTGGTTATTTATTCAAAAAGTAGCATACGACATCACTAACGCCGGTGATAAATTCGGAACGAATATTAACACGTTAATTGGGGAGATCCTCTCATCGTAAAAAAAATTATTGAAAATAAACAATAAAAAATAAATAAAATTGAATACAGTGGTATTCTAAGTATTAACTCAATTATGTCGTGCTTCGCATGCCAGTATATATTTCCTGATAACAGTTCATTACTTCGACACGTTAGACTGTCACACCCATCATCAAAAGTTTACCGATGCAACGATAATTCTTGTCACAGAAGTTTTTCTTTGTTTGATTCTTTTCGAAAGCATAGACATAAATCACATCCTCGTGAAAGTACGCAGCCATTACAGCTGGAAGATACAATTGATGAGATGAAAGATTTGGTTTCTACGATTAGTACTGAACAGCAGCAGAACGATGCAAACTCGGCTTTATCGTGTGCATTGAACGAATCAATCAGTGATGAGAATATATCGGGGGCAGTAGATTATACGTCTGAATTTGATTTGTCTGACAATGAGGAACCGGATTCTTTAGTTCCCACAAACTTAAATGACTCAAGTATTCACACTGGGGATGTATTAATAAACCATTTTTCCGATTGTTTAACGCAAGAAGCAAGTCATTTTATAAGCAACCTGTACAATTTGTCCGACCTACCAAGAAAAAGAGTACAATTCATGGTAGAACAAGTCACTAACTTATTGAATGGAAATGCCATGAACATTATGCGGGCGTGGTAATTAATCGCCTGAAAGCGTTGGACGAAAAACCTGAAAACCTTTCAGAAATTGCTAGTTTGTTTGATAAATTCACAGAGCCATTTAAACAATTCAACAGTGAGTATTCTTGTTTCAAACATTTCATAACATCTGGAAATCTCATTTTACCGGAACAAATTATCCTGGGTCAGAGAGACGAATTTAGAGAAGAAAATGGCATACAAACCCTAATACATGTTCCAGTTACTGCAGAATTTATACCTATTTGCAAAGTGTTCAAGAAATTTTTCGAAATCCCTGACATGTATCAAAGTACTATGGCATACCTTCAGTCTCTTCATGAAAATTCGAGCATAATTTCAAATTTTGTACAAGGCTCATTTTGGAAAGAACGATTCGCATCTTTCGGAAATAAAATTGTCTTGCCATTATTCTTATATTATGATGATTATGAAAACAACAATCCACTCGGGAGTCATGCTGGAATTGGAAAGTGCGGAGCTGTATATCTCAACATATCTTGTCTACCAATTGAGTACCAATCAAAGCTAGAGAATATTTTCTTATTTTGTCTATTCAATACAATAGATAGAAAAGTTTTCAAAAACCGGATAATTTTCTCAAAAGTTATCGATGAACTTAAATTTCTTCGAAACGAAGGAATAACTATTACTACGTCGGATGGAGATATACAGATTTACTTTGAATTAGCGTTAATACTGGGTGACAACTTGGGTATGCACGGGATGTTAGGTTTTACCAAGTGTTTTCGTGCCAACTTTCCCTGTAGATTTTGTTTGATTCAAAGAGATAACATAAATTGTATTTATGAAGAACGTTTTTGTGTACTGCGAGATATTTCTAATTATGAGAGCGGTATACTATTGAATGATGTTAGTCTCACAGGAATCGTAGAAGAATGCGTTTTCCATGACCTAGAGTATTTTCATCTAATTCGAAACCAATCAGTAGATCCGATGCATGACTTTCTCGAAGGCATCTTACCACGTGACTTAGCGAATGTATTACATCACTACGTAATTATTATCAAATTATTTTCATTGGAGGAACTCAATTCGAGAATCAGAGGTTTCCACTACAGTTGTCACGACAAAACAAATAAACCACCTGAAATAATGCTCGCACGCCTCAAGAGTGGTTCATTGTCTATGAGTTCTTCGGAAATGTTGATATTCATTCGAAATTTACCTCTCATTATCGGTGACTTGGTTCCAGAAGGAAATATACACTGGCAGGTGATTGTACTGTTAAAAAATATAATTGAAATTATTGTGAGTAAGGCATACCAATCCGGAACACATGACTAATTACGAACATTAATTACTGAATATCTGACATTAATTTCGGAATTATTCCCGAAATGTCTTAAACCAAAACATCATTTTTTGGTGCATTATCCTCGTATAATGGCCCAAATGGGTCCATTGTGGAAACTATCTTCGATGAGGTACGAAAGTAAGCATAGAGATGGCAAGACTACGTCCCGTGTTTCAATCAGTCGAGTGAATGTCTGTAGAACAATAGCATTGAAAAGTCAACTTAAACTCAACCATCGCTTCATATAACTACTGCATATCCCGAGTATATTAATGGTCCAATTCGCAGTTCAGTCTTAACTAGCTTACCTAACTATTCGGAATTTCGTACCTCATTGCCAATAAATATTAATAAAAATGTTAACATCACCGGATGGGTTGAATTTTTGAGTCAAACTTTGAAGCGCAATTCGGTGTTAATGTTTGCATCTGAAAATAATCCTAAATTCTTTATAGTTGAAACTATTATTATGGATAAAATGAAGCAAATTGTTTTAGTGTGCAAAAAGTTGCAGAATTTTTTTTTCGATTTGCATTACCAATCATACGAAGTGATGTATACGGACAAGGATGAGTGGCAGTGTATTGAGTGGTCACGCTTCCGGTATGCATCGCGAATCACACATATCGTGGCACTGAAAAATGGTCACTATACAGGGTGCGCCAAAATTAAGTGCGTAAAATGATAGGGGTAATAGAGGTGGTCGAGCTGAGTAAATCGACCCCAAGAACATGTGGTCTCCGAAGTCGCGTTCGCGAAATACGGCACGTTAAAAAATCTCGCTACACGCCGGAATTTAGGCAACCGAATATACAGCAGACAGCGGTTAGCAGTATTGTTGATAAGCGCGCTCGACTGCTGATGTAAACCATACACTTTCAAATCTACGAATTTCGAACGTCAGCACACTTGTCATACAATTTTACATCTAGCTTGGTTACTTGTTGTTATGTTTATGTGTAAAATTGAATGCCAAGAGTGTTGACATTTGAAATTCGTAGATTTGAAAGTGTTATGGTTTACATCAGCAGTCGAACGCGCTTGTCAACAATACTGCTAACCGCTGCCTGCTGTGTATTCGGTTGCCTAAATTCCGGCGTGTAGCGAGATTCTTTAACGTGCCGTATTTCGCGAACGCGACTTCGGAGACCACATGTTCTTGGGGTCGATTTACTCAGCTCGACCCCCTCTATTACCCCTATCATTTTACGCACTTAATTTTGGCGCACCCTGTATAAACAAGAACTGGTACTAACTGGTACTTGTGTCGTAGACCTGGCTCCCTTTTCATTTTAGATCGAGTATAACTACACCCGGTGCTATTTCTTGACTGTGTGTTTCACGTTGCATAGCTACCTACCCTGTCTAATGGACTATCATATCAACTGTCACTGAGGGTATTAAATATTGCTTGGCAATTAGTCTCCGGTTCGAATTGATTTCAGTTCCATTATCAAATAATCGTTTCTAGATACTGATCTAGTAGGTACAACCTTGTGGCCTTAGCTCTACAAGTATTTCACAGTATGTAATAAATTGATATCTATATAATATGAGTTTTCATTCATCCCCCCCCCCCCCCCCCCCCTACACTAAGTTGATATCCTCAAGTAATGAGTATGGGAATTAGGAGTCATGGAGCTCCTGTGGATATAATTCAATATCAATCTTCGTTTTATTTGCACATACAGTATTATCCAATATGAATTGAATATGTTAAGATTTATCAAATAGATTGAATATCAAATCAGGTCCATAGCAATAAATATTAAATTCAGGATTAATCTAATTTGTATATGTATGTATAGTAGAGTGTTTCGAAAAAATTGACTATTTTTTTTTTAAAGAACATTGAAAAATCGCCAGAGTATCCCTAAACAAAGACCCTGTAAAAATATCAGCCCTTAATATTAATATTTAAAGGTGACGATTTTCAATTTTCTATTTCCACTTAAATGACGTGCGAAATTTTTTTTCTGAACTTCGGAATTTTATTACTCATCAACCATTTATTACAAAAACAAATCACTGTATACAATAATGAGCAAGGTGGATTTTTGTATGAAATTGAACGCTCTATAAAAAAGGTTTGAATAAAGATTTGTGTAAGGCAAGCCGTTTCGAAGTTATCAATCCTCAAGCATTGAACTGATTGAAATAATGATGTAATTTACTTATAAACGCGAAAAAATCAACCAATATCTCTTAAATTCCCACAACACAGAATACCCAATATTATCAACATTCTATTGAATATTTGCAGATATTTATTTTAAAGATGATAATATTGGGTATCGAAATCGAAAAAATCTATTTTGCTCATTATTGTACTGCAGTGATTCGTTTTTGAGTAATAAAATTCAGAAATTCAGAAAAAAAAATTCCCATGTTATTTAAGTGGAAATAGAAAATTGAAAATCGACACTTTTAAATATTAATATTAAGGACTTATATTTTTACAGAGTCTTTGTTTAGAGATACTCTGACGATTTTTTAATGTTGTTTTAAAAAAAAATAGTTGATTTATTTGAAACACTCTAATGTATAGTATAGAAAAATGTTACTGTAAAGAAAATATTATTCGAAAATTTGTCATAATTGCATTCTGTAGATATAAGCTGTTATAATAAATGTTACTGTAAAGCAAATATTATTCGAAAATTTGTCATAATTGCATTCTGTAGATATAAGCAACTACTCTGTACTAGGCAAATCCTACCATCACGGATTATGGGTAAATCCGTATAATTAAAAGAGTAGATATTGTCATGTTGTGTAGAAATGACTACTCGCCAAATGTACGGCCAACATTACGTCCCCAGGTTACGTACTGATTCCCTTACTTTTGTCTCTTTTTCCTTCCTCAGGCTTGACACTGATTCCTTTACTCATTTGCGACGAAATGCCATACTCCATGGAAATGCGTATATAAGTAGACTAATGATCAATCCAAAAAAAATATGCAACTATTACTCTATAGTTCTGCACGTAGTACTTTACTTAATGTAAATACTCGCATGCCGTTTGTAGGCAAAAATACTATTTTCTGTTACATCAATTGCCATACAAGTAAGGAATATTGAATAAAAGCATAACAGACATGAGGCCACATACATACATGATTAATTGCCATAATATTTATGTGTCTTTGAGCTGCCATACATATTCTGGCATAAAGTACCTAGATTTCCGGCGCTGAAGACCTGAAAATAAAACCTCATTTCTCTCAGTGTACTAGTTATATTACGATCAACCTCAAATATGTCACTCTGTATGTTGATTCTGACCCAACGACGTGACAGCTATCGCTACGTCATCTGTAGGTGCAGACGTTCAATTGTCCCTACGACAGCGTTGCCGTTTCAGTAAATTTGCGGGTTGCCTACCCACACGGCTTACAACTTTCCACAGAATCTCTCTGTATACGTAAAGCGCAAGGTTCCGAGACATTACACAACAGGTATATACATTAATGGAATTTTGATAAAAATTCTATTTCCTACTCCGTCCCGTAACTAATTTTTGAGTAGACGCGGCCGTTATGATTTCAGTCATGTACTGGGTACTTCAGGAACATCCATATTTTTGAAATAACGTACTGGTATTGCACAATATTTCATTTAAAAAAAGTCCTGGAATTATACGATACTTTATGTGAATGTCCCCGAACTTGACAAAACTGGAAATAAATGTCTCGGAACGTGATTATACACACCGTGATGTCTCGGAATTCTACAACCTTTTATGCGTTCCAGGGATATCGATATATAGAATTCATGACCCGGTATTTCACAATATTTTGTTTCCAAATAGTCCTGGAACTATACAGCACTGTGCCAGTGTTGCCAACTTGGTGGTTTTCCCACTAAATTTGGTGGGTTTGAAAGATTGTTGGTGAGAATTTTTACCTGTTTAGCGGTTGGCGGGAAATTTGGCGATTTTTAAAGCAATTTGGTTTTTTAGTGGGAAATTTGGTGGTTTTCCGTAAATTCACATTTTTAATGGGGAATTTGATGTTTTGATTTTTTTTTTTTATAACATTGATTTTTACACATTTTTTTCCTTCAAAAATTCAAATGAACAAAATAGAACAATCACAAATGCAAATATACTAAACCCACAGTCAAATATGAACCAAATAAACTAAAACTACAATCAGATATAAATCCAAATAACGAGTCAAATATGATCTCAAATAAACAAAATAAATATCCGGATATAACCGCAGTCCGCAAATGAACAAACTCCAAACAAGCTACATAAAAACTCGAATGCATAAACAAATTATTTGTGTATTTTACTTTCAGGTTTTCGAATTTAACATCAGATACAACATTTCTTATCATAAAAACACAAACAAATGAAAAATTATCTCTCTCTTTAATATTCAGTTCAATATGATAAATAAAACTTTTTATAGAAAAGTATGTGTATTATTATATACACAGTTCAACATCAATAAAATTTTATTTACTTTTAACAATCCTTACTAATTGGATTTTATGCGTACCGCAATCGATATTAATAATCCAATCCTATCATTCAAAATTGAAATCAATCAGTTCAGAGTCAGTCGTTTGCGTTTGAAGGTACGGTCCACTGCCGGTAGCCTTTTTGTACGCTTCTTTAGTACCTATTTTTCGTAGGACCTCTGGTGGCACAACGTAGTCATGACAGCATTTCCCGTTTCTTTTCAACCCAAAACGTACCGTCAAAATTGCATTCGTCATTTCGACGGACATTTTGTTTCGCGTTTTATTTTTTACGAGATTCAACTGGCTAAAAATACGCTCGACTTGTGCGTTTGAGTATGGCAATGTCAGCATCGATAGTGCAAAAGTAACCAATTCCTTGAACGGATTACATCCTGAAGCATCCCTATACCTGTTGACTTCATCCCAAAATGCCATAGTATCGCTTTTATTTGTCCAATCAATAAAATTTATTTTTGAAAGTTGCGATTCTATTGCATCAATATTTTTCGTTTCGTCCAAGTATTCGAGCAACGGTTGAATCGGTTCTTTGACTGCCTTCAACACGTTATCGACTGATAGAAGCGATATTTTTTTTAACACCATTACGTTCTCCGGCAATCGTTGCTTAAGTTGCTTGAACAGACTTAATAAGAATGTTCTGCATCTTTCGCGGATGCCTTGCTCGTCATTAGCACTCAACTTTCCATCTTTCCTGAGCTGTTCCACTTTTTTTTCAAACGAATGCCCCAAGTAAGGTTTCGGATCGAGATAATCATCGATTGAGTTTTGCAGAGGGTCCACTCTACAAGTTGGGAGCAAGAGTTTTCTCGATATTCCTTGAATGAGGACTGTAAGATCATTTAACAATTTTATGTGATCATTTTTCTCGCTCTGAAATGCTTTATTCACGCCTTGTATATCCGACAAAATCGGCTTTAAAAAATACAAGTAAAGCATGTTGCCCTCGTCACAATACATGTTATAAAGTATCTCTGCAGTATAACATTTCTCGCTGCGTCGCGCGAAATCGAAATGAGTTTTTAATTCCAACCACTGGTCCAATGTTCTATTGACAGCAGGCTCTATAGACAACCACCTTGTGTTAGAGACCTGCAGTATCTTCAGAGGTTCTTCACCACAGTTTATCGTGTGGTATAATTGCGTATATTTCAATTGACGCAAAGCTGACTTCGAAAACCAATTGTACGTCTCGTGAATTAAAAATTCGAGGTTTCGTGGGAGCGTATCGGTCATCGAGTGCGACTCAGCGAGCTGAAGAGAGTGGCAGAGACATTTAATTAATATCAACGACGGTACTTCCTCTTTCAATTTAACATAAACACCGTTGTTCACGCCGACCATCACAGACGCATTGTCGGTACCGATAGCCATCAAGTTTTGTAAAGCCAACCCCATTTCCTGGACTACCTTCTTCACAGCATCAACAATGCTCTGGGCATTGCACTCTTCCAGCTTTGTCAACGATAAAAACGTGGATATCATTTTCCCATATTTTTCGCTATAATAAATTATACCGATGCCTAATAGCTTATTAACGGAGATATCATTTGACTCGTCTAATAACAGACTATATTTTTTGTCTTGAATATCGCTTAACAATTCCTTCTGGAAGTGAGGGCTTAAAACATTCTTTATTAGTTCAGAACATTTTGTTCTGTGCATCTGCAGGTTTTTTCCTGCCTCGCTGTCTCCAAAATTATTCTTGCACAGCTGACCCAAATGATCGCATGAAGCGATTGCGCTATGTGCGCAAACAAACATTGCCATCGCGGCTTCGGTTGCGGATGAGCTCTGTGATTGTGCGGGGAACGAAAGCTTCACTTGCCGTTGCGATGAAAAGGGCTCTGCTGCCTGGACGTGCTTTTTTGTCTTACTGTGATTAACCAAATCTACGTATTTGGCCGTTAAATCACATTTGCAAAACTTGCAGTGCGCCTTCGTATCCTCGCCTGGTACCTGTTTTTCATTGTATTTCATACTTTGAGTTTTAAAATATAAACTTCAATGTAAAATTGAAATTTTGAAAATATAAAATCTAGTGAGTACCCGCCGGCCTGTTCGGGCTAGCAGATATTAGTTAAGCGATAAGCCAGTACCTGAACTATCCACTGTTTCAATTGCTTGTCAGTAAGCCAAGCTTGTCGAAATTTCTGAGAATAATTTTTTTCTTTTGTGACTTTCCCCATTTTTAATCCGATTTCAAAAAATTCGAATTGTATAAAACAGATACTTTATTCACGTTTACCTCGAATTAAATTGTTAGCGCTAAGTAATACTTTAGTCAACTGTCGAATCGAATTCTCGTAATAGTCGTAATGAGCACCACCTGTCATCAATACAGGCGAAGTTATTCGTAAGTTGATACTGCGACTTTCGATTTTCGATATCGACCCGGCGCTCGAGTGTTCACTCGGCACTTAAAGGACGGCTCACAATTACCGAGCTCCCCGTGTAGGAAATTGAAAAGTTTTAAACGAGACTGAAATTGCGTTTCGATTGATTTGTCAAGTTCGGTTTTTGAAATTTGGTGTTTTTTTTGGCGGAAAATGTAGATAGTTCGGTGGTTTTTTGGTGAGAAATAATGCAGACGAGTTTAGCGGTTTTTGGTGGGATTTGACAAGGGCTCTAGTGGGATTACGACAATCCTAGTTGGCAACACTGCACTGTGCATGAACTCCCGGAGCTTGACAAAACTAGATATGAAAGTCTCGGAACATTGTAGTACTTGACCGTAATGTCTCGGAATTGTACAGTCGATCACGCATTGCCAGGAAATCAATATTTCAAAATAGTACATTATGATAAAATCACGAGTGGTGGCGGGACGAGGTCGTGGGAGTGATGCCCCCCCAAAGGAAGAAAGAAGAATATATAGGGTTGTTAAAAGTTTATTCATGTTAAAGAAACAGTTTTACTTATTTATTTCTTCGAAATATATTCAAAAAAATAAGAAATAATTAACAGCGACTAAATAAAAAAAAATAATAATAATGAGTAGAAAGAAAAATCAAAAAAAATAAATGCCTCAATAAAGAATACAAATAATAAATAATAAAAAAATGAAATAAATAAAGAATTCATAAATCAATAAATGAACAAATAAATTATGATTATAATTATGTTCCGGTGTTTCACAATGTGTCATTCAAAAAAAGTCCTGGATTATTATAATTATAGTAGTTTACGTGAATGTCTCAAAAATGGCCAAGACCTAATATAATGTCTCGGAACGTGACAATACTCGATGATGAAGTCTCGGAACTCTACAATCTTCTCCATGGGAAAAAATATTTCAGATGTAAGCAGATCTACGCGTACATCAATACGCGATAAGAAATTGATTTACGTAAATGGCGGTAAATGGCGATTACTGTGGGAAAAATGCAGCACTTAGATAGGCTAGAGTTTCAAATTGCATATACGCGCCAAGAAATTCTACCCAATCCGGCCGAATCCCGTCCACATAACTGTTGCCATTTTCCGCCACTTGTCGCACTACATGTTTTGACGAACAAAGCGGATATTTCGGAACACAGGCTGTGTTCCCGCTCTTTTACACGCTATTAGTGTGCCGGGTGCACGGAATCAGTGGCTGGGACAATGGCTACTCCAGTAGTTGGTGCGGTCTTACGACCAGGAAAAAAAAACAAAAAAATGTGAAGCTGCAGCAAAAGAAGAAAAAAAGTAAGTAACAAGATTATCTTCACTTTATTTTTCATTTACTCACTTTAATTCACTTTACTCATCACGTGTCCAACAGGCCTCAATACGTGGCCACTTTATTGACCTGAAAAGCGGGACAAAAGTAGCATATGATTCCCTCTTATACTTTTTACCCGCAAATTTGTTTTTTCCCTCATCTGCGGGAAAAAAAGTTCTTTATTTCCCGCAAATCCACATTTACGGGAATATAATGTACTTTATTTTCCGCAAATCCACATTTACGGGAATAATGTACTTTATTTTCCGCACATGCGGTTTTCAGTTTTTTCTAGTTTTCTCTGGTTTTCTTTGGTTTTCTTTGGTTTCCTTTCTCTTTTTCAATTTTGAACTATTTCCTTTTATATTAATATGAATTTTCTATGAATTTTAGTTTCCAAAACTTATGCGCTGCTACAAATTTGAAATATCCGGCTTTTCTACGTGGGTCCTACTCTTCAGGTCAATAAAGTGGCCATAGTTGAGTTGGAAATAAAACATTATTTGCAACGCAGGACTCAAGTCGATTATTCCCTCCGGTGATTACTGCCTTTGCTTTGCTCAGGTAGTAAACCCACCTTCTGAAATGATTTTCGCCTTTAGGCTCTAATTGCATAATGTACTAATAATCTTCTGCGATAGCAATCTAGACGCAAGAAACCTTTTGTAGAACCTTTCCTACGCAGGCGCTGCGAAAGGTTCCTTGCGTCTAGACTTTTGTCTTTCTAGAACTGGAAACACAGTTTCTTGCTGGTTGGTTATTCAAAATAGAGTTAGCTACATGATAGATCATTCAATATGCACCCTGGCATTCATTTCAGAATGTTCGCCCTAGTGAAGTTTAGTGATGGGATACAGGAAATATGCCCGATGAAAAATCTCAAAATGCAAGATGGAAACACTTGTATCGTCAAATGGAGAGGCGGCAAATACGAAGCTCAGCTATTAGTTTCTAACGGTAATGAAACAAAACTTCTGCTATTCTGATTTTTTTTCAACTATGTCTTACTTACAGTTTTTGTTATATAGTAGAACCTTGATTATCCGAATTAATTGGCAATCAAATAGCAATGCGGAACGAGAGAAAAAAAACCTTACACACCCAATTCTTCAATCATGTGTGGAACATATAAAACAATATTGTACTTCTCATTAGTTTTCTAGATACCGTATTGTTCCAAAGATAAGTCGAGGTTTTTTGTTGCTATTTTCACCAGCAAAAGTCGCCCTCCACTTATATGCGGGCAGTGCCGTGGCTAGCAATGGCGCCGCCTGGTGCAAGTCTTCCAAGTGAGCGCCCCTTATGTACAGGTTCAAAATAGGGTGTTTAGAATTCTATTTTACTTTCATATTCGTACGGTGGAGTTGTGGAGGAGCGATGAATGCAGAAGAAAGAAGGCGCCGTCGCAACAAAATCATATAATCCGTAATATACACGAATAAAAATGGAATCTTAATTAGAAAAAATTATCAATAAAATTTCATTTTTTTCTGATGACATGACATTTTCGATGACATTCGCCTTTGAGGCGCCCCTTGACTCGAGGCGCCCAGGTGCGACTGCTCCAATGCACCACCCCTAGCCACGGCGCTGTATGCGGGGTCAGACTTATATTTAGTATTTAATAAAAAGGTTCGTGAAATATAGTCTGAAAACTGGGGGTCGACTTTTATTTGGAACGATACGGTATATATTCATGTATAAAAAGTGTATGCCCACATACTACACTTACTACCATGGACTAGAATATCAAATTTTTTAAGTGCACTGCTCTTCAAAAAAAAAAAAAAAAAAATCATCTACCTGAGCATCTGAACAAGTTCTCTCCTTGAATGAATCACATTTTTTCTGTACGTAGAAAATATCATTTACAGAAACACAAGAATATTTGGAGCAGATGATGGACGCTGAAAATCTTATAGAATCTGCTCACATTCAATCAAAGCAGCCGTCGCATCAGAAGCCAATAATAATAAACGATGTTAGAGTGTCTCTGAGTGTTACCAAGATATCTGAGACACCTAGCCCGCTTACAGAAACTGAGAATCAGCTGACAGATATTTGTTTATATAAGTTTGACAATGCTGTCGGCTCAGTCGAACCTGTATCACAAGAACTTTCATCATTTGATGAATCAATTCATCAAAATAATGCTGGTGAACTTACACATACCATTATTAAAGAAAGTAGTGAAATGTCAGCCACAGAAGAAGATATCAGTACAAGTCAAATTATATGCAGCTCTAACATTTCTGACCACAACGGTTTTGAAAAAGAATATCCCATAGCAGTCGTCGATAGTCGTAAGAATAATCTAATTAACGATTCGATTCTGGAGATTTTGGATATGATGCCTCTAAACCAATCAGATCTACAAAATTCAGACATCAATTCGACGCCTCTTACGAAGACAGCCACGTTTGAAATGTCTTACGAAAACTGACACATTGAAATTTTTTCTGACGAAAAAAGACATAATTGAATTTTCACCGCGAAAAAGGTAACAAATCGCTTTTATTCGGCGAAGAAAAACCATAACTAGTCCAGTAACGAAGTATGCCTGTAATAAATAAATTATCTTCCGCCTGAAAAATTAGTTTCGCTGAAACATGCTTTTTTTCGTGGCGAACATTTTAACGAATCAGTTTTCGGCGAGAGAATTGAGATGTGCTTGTTTTCGTGGTGAAAATCCAAACGCGACAGTTTTCGTCCGAACTTCTGAAATGAGGCTGTTTTCGTGGTTAGTCGAAATGTGTCAGTTTTCGTAAGACATTTCAAACGTGTCACTCTTCGTAAGAGGCGTCGAATTCATCTGAATATCCATTTCATTCATCGTTGTTCGATAAGGACATATTATCTTCTAAAAATCTCTTAACCAGCACACCAGAGGCTCCAATAAATTACAACGCTGGAAACTTGAATGAAAATAATAATAATTTAATGGAATCTTTTACAAATAACGTCAATGAAAACTCAAATGAAAAAAGTTGTAATTTACCAAGCACTTTCACAACAGACAGCACTGGAAATTTAAATCATCGAAATATCAACAATTCCATGAATTCTTCTACAAACTATGTCGATGGAAATTTAAATGAAGAGAATCATAATTTGATGGAAACTTTTACAAAAGACGACACTGGAAATCTAAATGAATATAATAACAATTTACTGGATTCTTCTACACATGACATCAATGAAAACTCAAATAAGAAGAATTATAATTTAAAGGACACTTTTACAAAATATGACTCTGAAAATTCAAATGAAAATAATAACAATTCCATGGATAAGGAGACTAAGTCGGTAATCAAAGCACGTGGACTTTCAGAAGGTATTAATTTAATGTCTTATTTGTATATCCTACAGTCAATGCGTTTTCTTGCATATTTGACCGATTGTCATAATTATCCAGCATCGTCTTTGTTTTTCCTATAACGAGGTACATCAGCCTACAACCGAGATTTAAAATGAGCTTTTGCAGAATGGTTGTCAAGAAGTGTTCTGATTTAGGCCCAAAGGGATAGGTGTACATAGAACCTACGTTTCGAAAAATCTGGAGTCAAAGGTGAACATGGGTGTGATTTGCTTTGGCTGTAACGTGCTAGTGTAGTGCGACCAGTTGTGCAATCAGTGCATCAGATTCGAGATCAGGAGGTCTTATATTCCAACCCTGCCACCGACTCTTTTCTTCCTTTTTCACTTCACATTTATCTTCAGCTCAATTGATGGTAAAACATATAATATTAGGGAATCGAGTTTCATTATTTTTTGTTATAGAAACATCAAATTTGATAAAAGTGTAATATAGAAATATGGTAGAGGTCTATTGTGGGATTGAGACTGAAGATAAAAAATTATGTCATGTACAAATAAGAAGTAGTCAATGACAGGGTTCGAGCGTGAGATCTCTGGATCTCAAATATGATGCTATGACGAGCGTGTTATACCCAAAGCACATAACGATATACGTTTACCTGCAACTCCAGATTTCTTGCGAAGTAGGTTGATCTACACCTATCTCTTTAGGGTTAAATCAGAACACTTTTCGACACCTTCGAATTGGTAGGGAGATGGAAAAAAAATTTTTGATATACAATTTACATGCATTGCAAGTATAACGCAGTGCCCCGTAGTCTCACTTATCTAGTTTTTGATACATTAATGATCAACATTGCACCATACTCGCTCAAATGCTGTCTAATTCAAAATTGAACGCGCTATCAGAATCTGTGAAATAAAGTAGATACTTCTGGAAAAACGAGTCAACTTTTATATGACCTCTACAAAGTTTAAATCAACAAATTAAAGTGCTGTGTCGAATTCCCCTTTGGAGCTTTGAAAATTTTTTGTCTAATAGACAGTGATTCTGTAACATTTTCCGTGTAAACTTTTCGTGAGTCTCAAATTATTACCCGTATTTCAGAGTCACATATGAATGCAGAAGAGTCCAATCTTACTGACTGTGATGATCCTGAATATGAGCCATCTGAAAAAAGCACACGTAATTCTGAATCTGATGCAGAAAGTGATGACGATGGAATCGGAATTGATAGTCAAAATGAAAATTCTCCAAAAAATAGCCACAATATTACGGATACATTAAATTTTTCCGTTGCGCCACAGCTTCCTGGTTCAAGTAGATGCGTTCAAGAGGAAATGCATGTTGAAAAGTCTCGGGGTCGTAGTGGAGACAAGAAATATAACTTCTGCGTTTATTGTCACAAAAAACACTTCAAGATTGCACGAAATTTAGAACTCAAACATTATAAAGAGGAGGAAGTTAAGAAATTTATTGACTTGCCAAAAAATAGTGCTGAACGCAGAAAAATAATTGGCGTCATACGTAAAAAAGGGAATTTTTTGTTCAATACACAGACTATATATAACGATGGAGAATTAATTGTTTCCAGAAGACCTAGAGTTACAAATGATAGATCAGCTAGTGCCTTCAAAGTATGTGCAAGCTGTAAAGCATATTTTTCAGTGAAAAGTCTCAGAATGCACTTCGCTAAATGCACAGGCCGAAGTAGTAAGAAAAACCGAATGGTGATGGTTATGAGTAAACAAGTTGTCGCTCAAGTGCATCCTATAGCATCCTTTACTGTGATCAACAAAATTTTTCCCAGATTGAGAGAAGATGAAACAGTCAGAGCTATTCGTTATGACGAACTAGTTATTATTTATGCCAACAAGATGTGTGAAAAATACGAAACATACCGTGATTATACCATGATCAGACAGCGAATGAGACTCCTTGGTCGTTTTTTATTAACGATAAAGAGTCTAAATCAAGAAATTACAGATCTAACATCGGTCTATGATCCAAAGTTTGTTGATGATACTTTGAAAGCGATAGCAGCCGAAGCTAAAGTTACATCGGCTGAGAGAGCTCGAATAACACCAGCTGTTGCTTCTGCTTTAGGTACTTTACTTAAATTATGTGGTACAATCCTCGTAAATGAAAGTATAAAAAAGCACGATGATGTGAGGAAGAAGAACACCAAAGATTTTTTGAAATTGCTGACGCAAGAGCTATCGATTAGCATCAATAGAAGAATTTCAGAATTTCAAATACAACAACAGCGCAGGAAGAAAATTGAGCTGCCGTTGATGGAGGATGTTCAAAAATTGTGCAAGTTCCTGCAAGAAGTAAGGGACAAGGCATATGAGGGATTGAAACAAAAATTTTTCGAGGCTACATGGATGACATTAGCTGAAGCAACACTAACATCTCTTCAGATATTTAATCGACGTCGAGCCGGTGAGATTGAGAAAACAGAGATCGAAGATTTTAAAAGTTATCAGAATCTCGACATTAATACAAATAAAGATCTATTTAAATCTTTATCCGAGAAAAATCAAGCAGTGGCTAAGAAATATGTGCGGTTTTCCGTAAGAGGCAAAAAAAATCGCCCAGTTGCAGTCCTCTTGAATAATGATATATTCCGATGCATTGAACTACTACTGAATCACAGAAAAGATATGAAAATCAGTTCTAAAAATATTTATGTCTTTGGCATACCAGGTAAAATTTTATCGAGTTATAAACATCTCGATGCTTGTGCGCTAATGAGAAAGTTTTCTGTCCAATGTGGTGCTACTTTTCCTGAAAGATTACGAGGCACCAAATTACGGAAACATATAGCCACCATATGTGTCACTATGAATCTTACAGACAATGAAGTCACTGATTTAGCTAGTTACATGGGTCACGCGGACAAAATCCATAAAGATATTTATCGTCAACCCGTAGTAAGTCGAGAAATTCTCCAAATGTCAAAACTCTTGGAAATAGCGCAGGGTGCACATGACGATGACGATGATGATGCTGCGAGCAGCGAAGAAGAAACAGAGTTCCAATCTGATGTTCGATCAAACGACACAGAATTTCAAGGTGATGTCTCGCAGGATGTGCAAAAAGCAGACCACATAAAATCGAATAACACAGCAAAAAGGGCTCGATTTAGTAAGTTGACGTGTAAAAGCTTATTCACATCACGCATATTTATTTTCTAACCATATTTTTTATGTGCGAGAGAGACAGGTGGTCACACTCGAGCTATCTGTATCAGCGGAACTCTCACCATCTCAGTGCGCTTTCCAGTCTTATTAGAGTTCAGTGCATGAAACTCATTGCTATGAAACGTCGCATCATATGACTATTGCATGGGAGGATATATTTCAATTTGTTTGCAGGTTCTCCATATGGCAAATGTAAGCGCAACCCTTGGACAACGGTCGAAAAAGAAACAGTGCTTCGGTTATTTGGAAGTGGTTTAGAGAATGGTAAATTGCCCTCCCTCGCTTCAATTAATCAGGCTATAATTGACAATCCATCTCTACGGAATCGGACTTCACCACAAATAAAATCATGGCTTCATAACCAGACCAGAAAAAAAAAATCTGAACAAGCATGATCGAGCAGTATGGTAGCAGACACCAGTGTGAAGAAAACCATTACTATACACAGTTCTGCGATAATCCAGTATGGTGAATGTAGTAGTAGTTTTCGGAAAATATTTTTATTTCAAAGAAGTAAGGTTGCTCTCATGTACATTGTGTATGCTTTTGAAGGAGAAACGTGCAATCTTACTCTAACCAGTCTGGTATCATTCAGTATGAGAAGTACAATTTTTATGTTGTTGCAATGTCCAAGTTTCATAAGCGCTGCCTTATTTTTTCCAATATGTGATAATTATTCTAGTTATAGGAGAATCCTTACGTCTCTGATAAAATAATACTCAACTAAAATAATACTCTGAAGATATAGTGTTAATTAAAATGAAACAGAAAAAAAAAACAATACTTCTACAAATACGAATACTTTTATCATCACGTTGTTAAAACGCTGTGAATACGACTAATGCTATGTTAAGATTTCTGAAAATGCTTTATTTTAGTACAAAACGTATCATACTTACCTTGATGTTGTTTCTCTCACCTTTGCATTGTTGTAACTCTGTAAAAATGAGAGGTGTTGTGTTAGCTTTATGAAAATACTTTATTTTAGTACAAGACGTATCATACTTACCTTAATGTTGTTCTTATACTTCAAAGTTCATAAGTATTTTTTTATTTTACAAAGCATACAATAATGATTTTAATTTTAAGAAAATATTTCACTTTTGATACCAGCAATACTTACCTACAATGACGTAGTAGAAATGCCTCGAAGATGGTAACCACATTCAGAATTTACTGATTATACGATGATTGGTTGTTTTAGATATAAGTTGCAATACTGTGAACATGATAAGTGCTGTATGAACCTTATTGAAAGGCTTTATGGGTATAAAAAGTACTATACCTGCCTTAATAATGCTATTCAGCTTCATTCTTCTGGTTTTTATATAAAATTCCCTAATATAGGATACTTACCTTTGAATATGATAAGTATTTACCCCCTATAAAATAAAAACGTCTCAAATATTTCAAGTACCGTGTCATTTCTCTAGATATATGTAAAGGAAATATACTTCCTTCAAATATTGCCGCGCTCCGCCTAGCGTCGGTACGGACAACCGCGACGAATGATCAAACTACCTAACCTCAATCTAGTCAGATGATCTATTCACTTGCGATTAGGAACTGACATCATGATCTACGAACATTAAATGTATACCTGTCTATGTGTCGCGCTCACGTATGCGAGCGCGTTGTGACAAGCGAGCGAGGAACACCACACATTATTGTTTCGCTCGCGCTAATAAGGCGGACGGCGATACGGATTTTAGACAGTCTTCTAAAGATGAACGCTGATTGGCTCGTTAATAAGTGCTTTTACAGGAAAACTAAGTCCTCGCGGAAGTTTTTACTTGGATATTCCGTATCCATTCTTCGCAAGGAATCCGCCCGTATGTAGCACATGCGCGAATTTCGAGACACCCTGTATGTTATGTGCATATATGTGCATTATTATTTGAATAAATTTATATTTCATCATATTTCTGTTTTTTTTTTTGGGTATATTCGTAGAATATGCGATCGTGACGTGTATGATCTTGTAAGATCCGACACGATCACACGTGTAGTTCAGGCACGGTAATTATATGTGTATCCATAGCGTGTGCAATAAAAGTATGTATGCAATATATTGTGACGTGGATTTTATTAGACCCCGGATCCAGACCGGATCACTAGACCACGAGGTCGTCCACTCGACAATTGACCAAGGAGAAAAACTAAATTTTTAACAAAAGTTGGGCGCCAGGCGGATAACCGCCACTTTCAACATTCTAAAGCAAAACACAATTAAACTACGAGTACTCGATGCGTCGGCTAGCAACAGTACCGCGGAGAGGGGTCGGGATTAATGTGAAGGATTAACTCTGCGTCAAATAACGACTCGTGAATTTCAAATTTAACAAAGGAATACTGAATTTATTCAAAAAAAAATTAGAATTTAACGAAATGAACAAGTAATCATGTACCCGGGGGTACAGGCCGTGTATAGCCGACCTGGCCGCGATTTGCGAGTTTTACAAACAATAAGAATTAACTAATAGGCTCCCACGTAGGGTGGCAATAACAAATTGAAATTAGTTAACAATCAACTCAGCAAATCTGGTCCTCGCGGGACAACAAATCAATTTTTACAACTAACGACGGGACTCAGAACTAACAATGCGACTTAGTAGTCCAGTCAAAATCGTTCTGAAATCGACTTTGCGAGCCGAGTGGCTGATTTTTTGATATAAGTTGTGTAAGACCCTCACAAAAGTAGGTGTAGCGTGCCAAGGTTCTCACCCCCGGGGGTCGAAGGGTAAAACGTGAAAAACACCCCCTGAAAACCGTTTTTCGCCGAAATCTCGTAAACGAAGCAAGATAGGAAAAAAAGTTTTAAATAAAAGTTGTAGAACGTGAAATTCTACACAAATAATGTCCTATGACTTTTACCCCTAATCCTAAGAGTTAAGGTTTTACAGCGATGCTAAGCTTGATATCTTGAAAAATTCATAAAAAATCTAAAAATTATTGTTTTTCAACGTTCCTAAGTGGAAATCAATCGGAAAAAAGCTCACCTTTTTTTTGAAACCAAGGGAAAAAAAATCCGTCCCTTAGTTTACGAATTATATCAATTTTTAATGTTTTTCCATCGTTACTTACGTGAAAAAAAATTTTTTTTTTCACCATAATTTTTTTCGCAAATTTTCCGACGAAAAAGTCCTCTACGACTTTTTCGTATCTGTAGCACCCTTCGAGTTAGAAAAGAATGTACCGAGCGGCAATTTCTTAGCCCTACACCGCTGGCTTAGAGAGCGACAGACATACCTATCCTGTCCGTCTCGCTCGCACTCATTGCATGGTGCGGAGCGCTGGCGCGCATGCGTCGCCCATACACGTTCTATGAGTGCGAGTGAAACAGCAGACTTTACTTCGCTCTATACTGTTTTGACGTTTCGCTTTGGCTCTCCGAGCGAACTCCACACATTTCTCTCATGCAACTCTACCGCTCGGGAGTTTGACTAATTTTTTTTAAATTATAATCACGGAATGTGATTAAATAATTTTGAATGTGAGATTTTCACTATAATAGCAATAATTCTTCTTCTACGGAGTCGATAATGATATATTGAATACAAATGTTTTTCAGCTACACATCAACGTCTTTCATGCTGTGCTGATACTATGAATATTCGTGCATCTGCGACTTTTTTTTTATATTCTGCTGTAATTTCATGGTTCTTGACATATGATTTTTATAGAGTAGTGTAGCATCAAATATTTTTGAAAATTATGGACTTTTAATATGTTATTAGGTATTTTAAAACACGTCCGAAACACGAGAATCCACAGTGATAAACAATGTCAAAATGTCGAGTTGATTTTACAAGGGAAGCACCAGGTATATGGGTGACCGATTCGGACTAAATTTATTGCACAGGTAGGTCGCACGCAGGGGTGTAACAGGTGCAAGTAATAGAGCACGCTTCGCAGCCGTTTTCAAAATCGAAAATTACGATAATTTTCGAACGTTCATGTACTATCAACGTTGAACATAATTTAACGAGCGCGTGGCAGAGTCGGTAACGTCTCCGCTTCGTGAGCGCTGGGTCGCTGGTTCGAATCCCGGCACGTACTTTTTTTTTAAAATAAATAAAACAAAGCTGCTCGCTTTTCCTTATAACACCCAAATATTTCACAATAAAAAATATTTAATCATTTATCTACAGAAATATTAATGTTATCGCATCGCAGCTGCGTAGAATAGATGAAATTAAAACCAAAAAAGTACTGGCCGGGACTCGAACCAGCGACCCAGCGCTCACGAAGCGGAGACGTTACCGACTCTGCCACGCGCTCGTTAAATTATGTTCAACGTTGATAGTACATGAACGTTCGAAAATTATCGTAATTTTCGATTTTGAAAACGGCTGCGAAGCGTGCTCTATTACTTGCACCTGTTACACCCCTGCGTGCGACCTACCTGTGCAATAAATTTAGTCCGAATCGGTCACCCATATACCTGGTGCTTCCCTTGTAAAATCAACTCGACATTTTGACATTGTTTATCACTGTGGATTCTCGTGTTTCGGACGTGTTTTAAAATACCTAATAACATATTAAAAGTCCATAATTTTCAAAAATATTTGATGCTACACTACTCTATAAAAATCATATGTCAAGAACCATGAAATTACAGCAGAATATAAAAAAAAAGTCGCAGATGCACGAATATTCATAGTATCAGCACAGCATGAAAGACGTTGATGTGTAGCTGAAAAACATTTGTATTCAATATATCATTATCGACTCCGTAGAAGAAGAATTATTGCTATTATAGTGAAAATCTCACATTCAAAATTATTTAATCACATTCCGTGATTATAATTTAAAAAAAATTAGTCAAACTCCCGAGCGGTAGAGTTGCATGAGAGAAATGTGTGGAGTTCGCTCGGAGAGCCAAAGCGAAACGTCAAAACAGTATAGAGCGAAGTAAAGTCTGCTGTTTCACTCGCACTCATAGAACGTGTATGGGCGACGCATGCGCGCCAGCGCTCCGCACCATGCAATGAGTGCGAGCGAGACGGACAGGATAGGTATGTCTGTCGCTCTCTAAGCCAGCGGTGTAGGGCTAAGAAATTGCCGCTCGGTACATTCTTTTCTAACTCGAAGGGTGCCACAGATACGAAAAAGTCGTAGAGGACTTTTTCGTCGGAAAATTTGCGAAAAAAATTATGGTGAAAAAAAAAATTTTTTTTCACGTAAGTAACGATGGAAAAACATTAAAAATTGATATAATTCGTAAACTAAGGGACGGATTTTTTTTCCCTTGGTTTCAAAAAAAAGGTGAGCTTTTTTCCGATTGATTTCCACTTAGGAACGTTGAAAAACAATAATTTTTAGATTTTTTATGAATTTTTCAAGATATCAAGCTTAGCATCGCTGTAAAACCTTAACTCTTAGGATTAGGGGTAAAAGTCATAGGACATTATTTGTGTAGAATTTCACGTTCTACAACTTTTATTTAAAACTTTTTTTCCTATCTTGCTTCGTTTACGAGATTTCGGCGAAAAACGGTTTTCAGGGGGTGTTTTTCACGTTTTACCCTTCGACCCCCGGGGGTGAGAACCTTGGCACGCTACACCTACTTTTGTGAGGGTCTTACACAACTTATATCAAAAAATCAGCCACTCGGCTCGCAAAGTCGATTTCAGAACGATTTTGACTGGACTATTAGGACTAACAATGAGTAGCCTGCGGCTATAAATAATCAAACAATAACAAAATAATATCAGAACAATAATACGTGGCTCGAATAACCGCCAAACAACAAAATAGTCGAGCCTACAGCTCAAAATTAACAGGATCGGACCTACAGTCCAAACTTGATCAAGTGAGATAGCTCGCGGCTCAGAATTAACAAAATAATTATGCTAGCGGCTCAAAATTAACAACAAAATAATTAACAATAACGACACCGTTACCGATCGTGACTTCACGCCTTCGAGACGCGAAGCCTCTCGGGAAAAGGAAATATTTACAATTCAATAAATTAACTAAACCTAACTCTGCCTTCGTAAGCAAAACCAAATTCAAACTAACAATAGGCACACGCCTAGCCTAACGTTCTAAATCTCCGCGGGAGAGGAAAAGAGCGCGAAAATGACCGTCTAAGGCTATCTCGCTCGCACTCAGGTGCGAAGCCTACGTACTCTACAAAATATACTCAAATATCTCGAAACCCGAAAATCTTACGCAAAAACAATATCAGACTCGAAATTTTACTAACATGGGAGACACTGGAGACGGCCTACCGACTCGGAGGTCGTTTTAATTTGATCCTCAAAGATCTCTAAAAGCCTCGTGGCTCAAAACAAGGCAAGATGGCCGATGGCCGTTTGCCGGATTCAAATTAGGAGTCAAGTTAGCTAACGCTTACCGTTGTCCAGCCACAATGAGTTTTCCACGCAGGAAAAGCCTCAGGTACGCTCCGAGCTCTTGATCAGCATACGCTCCGGGCTCAATCACTCAAAAATAGACTCGAAACTAAACTCAAAACTGTACTCAAAAAGTCCCTCAAAGGGAATTCGCAATATTGCCTCGCGGCTACGACCAAATACAAAAACGAGCGCGAGCACTAGAGCTCGTAGAGCAAAAGCCCGCGACGGCCAGACCTTAGTTAAAGTATAAAAGCTAAAAGTTTCTCTGTGTATGTGCGCTATACAGGTAAGAACGATCCCAGGCTATGGAACTTGGGTCGCGGTGGCTTTGGCGGGTAACAGGTAGTAAAGGTGTGTAAAATTTTTTCTCAAATTTAGTATAGTATAAAGCTTGGTTTTCATATATTTTATTAGTGATAATCTTAGAAATCGCCTCGTCCACAGCCAGACACTTAGTACAGTTGCAACCCCCTGCCAGACACCCTTAAAGTAGGGTTAATTTTAATTATACTTAAGTTATAGTATAAAAGCTGAATTTTATATATGTCACTTGGAGGACTATAAAATCATGTTTTCTCAGTAGCCAGGCAGTTTCGATAGTTCCCCTATATTGCCAGACACAAGATCTATTGTAGGTGCGAGCGCGAGGGATATATATGCGTGAGCGGGTGCGAGTGAGATAGTGCGTTAGGTCCGCGGTGATCTTTTATTGAGCATCAGCTGTCTTTTATTCTGTATTCTGTGATAAACAATTTTTTAGATTCATTAAGAAAATTTATTATATAAAATTATATAAATTATTAGAAAAATTAAGTTTTCAAAAAATTATTTAGTAAAATTGTACGCAAATAAATCTTTAAGGGGAGGGACCAGTCATATTTTACGGACCTGTCTAAATTCTCGAATATCTCCGAAACGGGGTAATCAATCGGGTTGTCCTTTCGGCAGTCGATGTTTGAAGAGTAATGACATCGAGTTTTCTTGTAAAATTCATGAAATCTTTATTTTTTTTTTTTTTTATGCGTCGAAAAATGCGGACGGGTGACTTATTTCGACTAGCATCAGTGCCCACGCATCATTGACGCGGACAAAAGTATGTAACAGCAAGTCTATACGGTATGACGAGCACACCCATTACAAAACATCTTCGTTCCATGCAGTAATCAAGTAGAAAAGTGCAAATCAGATTTCGTTGTAATTAGCGATTAAAAATTGTTGGGCGGCCATGGTAAATGGTTGGGTTGTCATGGCAATCCTTAGTTTCCGAGATGCCCGAGAAAGAAAGGACAGCGCAGAGTCGTTTCGTCGGTACTGCAGACGGTGGACTACATTGTTGTATCTCGGAAACTAAGGATTGCCATGACAACCCAACCATTTACCATGGCTGCCAGTAGAGAGGGTGCAGTATACCGTTTATGGCCTTCCCCCTTTTTCCCCCTGCCTCCCCCCCCCCCGGCCCAGCGCCATTTTTTTTCTCTCTCTTTTGAACCTAACCTAACCTAACCTAAGCTAGCGAATTGAACCTAACCTAATCTGAACCAGCGATTTTAACCTAAGTGGAACTTATTCATTTTTACCCCGGATGAATTCTGTCGATGCTAACTTATGTGAATCCTATTTATTCATTTTACCGTGGGTGAATTTCGTCCATTCTAACTTATGTGAATCTTATCGACCTCTACTCAGGCGTCGCTCCGTTTCCGACCAAGTGTGACGACGGTTCACCCGCTACTGCCGTGGTATACCTGACGGCGGAGAAGGGTGAACAAGCGTCGTTGTCAATGTTCGTGCTTCCTCCCCCGTTTTGGCAGTATACCGTTTATGGCCTTTCCGAATATATATATTAGGGTGGTCCAAATTTTTTTCGAAATTCTGGGTTTAGGCTCAAATGATAGTTTTCGATGAGTTAAGACTCCACCTAAATAATTAGCTCAATCGATCAAGTTTTAGAGGTCGCGGAAGGCCGTTTTATTTTTACATTTGAATAACACAGGGAAATCGTCACTTTTTACTCAATATGAGGTTTTGCGAAAACTTGGGGGAATTCGGAGTCGCTTATATCACTTTTTTGTAGTCACTAGATTACTTGAGAATGTAACGCATGTCTAATCCCAACCAAAAATATTTTAGTGAGAATTTCAAGTACTTCTTGTTGAGTCAAAATCTGCAAAAAATCACCGATTTTTTCACTAAAATCACGGATTCATTACTTTCTTATAGTCAGTAGATAGATAGATAGATAAGTAATCTATTGACTACAAGAAAGTGATGAATCCGTGATTTTAGTGAAAAAATCGGTGATTATTTGCAGATTTTGACTCAACAAGAAGTACTTGAAATTCTCACTAAAATATTTTTGGTTGAGATTAGACATGCGTTACATTCTCAAGTAATCTAACGACTACAAGAAAGTGATATAAGCGACTCCGAATTCCCCCAAGTTTTCGCGAAACCTCATATTGAGTAAAAAGTGACGATTTCTCTGTGTTATTCAAATGTAAAAATAATACGGCCTTCCGCGACCTCTAAAACTTGATCGATTGAGCTAATTATTTAGGTGGAGTCTTAACTCATCGAAAACTATCATTTGAGCCTAAACCCAGAATTTCGAAAAAAATTTGGACCACCCTAATATATATAGATATACACTGTGTTGGCAGTATGCCGTTTATGGTCTTTCCGAGTATATATACAGGGTGTCTCGAAATTCGCGCATGTGCTACATACGGGCGGATTCCTTGCGAAGAATGAATATGGAATATCCAAGTAAAAACTTCCGCGAGGACTTAGTTTTACTGTAAAAGCACTTATTAACGAACCAATCAGCGTTCATCTTTAGAAGACTGTCGAAAATCCGTATCGCCGTCCGCCTTATTAGCGCGAGCGAAACAATAATGTGTGGTGTTGCCCGCTCGCTTGTCATAACGCGCTCGTATATCTGACTATGTGTCGCGCTCACGTATACGAGCGCGTTGTGACAAGCGAGCGGGGAACACCACACATTATTGTTTCGCTCGCGCTAATAAGGCGGACGGCGATACGGATTTTAAACAGTCTTCTAAAGATGAACGCTGATTGGTTCGTTAATAAGTGCTTTTACAGGAAAACTAAGTCCTCGCGGAAGTTTTTACTTGGATATTCCGTATCCATTCTTCGCAAGGAATCCGCCCGTATGTAGCACATGCGCGAATTTCGAGACACCCTGTATAGATATACACTGCGTTGGCATTATGCCGTTTATGACCCTTCCGAATATATATATAGATATACGCCGTGCGGATTCTCAACTACGGTAGGGGCAGGCGGTATGGGAGTGCAGGTATACGGGACCGTAGGAAAGGACAGGGGCTGGTCAAAGACGAGCAGGCGAATATGGTTACAATGATTGTTTATTCATATTATTCAAAATTTACAGAAATTCAGATTCAAACTTATCTCTACTGATATTTATCGAAAGGTATTCTGTATGAAAACTATGACTAGTTACAATGATATGCTGAATGCTTAAATTAGACGAGATTCGGAAAGACTCACTTCTTACGACGAACAGTCTTTCTCAGATCGTAGCATAAATACGTCTGTATTCACGTGTCGAATCTATGATTTCTTTAATTTCGGTGGCAATGACTAGATCAAACTGTGCTTTCAGTTCAAGCATAACAAGCTTATACATGTCTGTCACAAAACTCGGTTTGAAGTTAAGCTTCAGCTGTTCTTGCATCTCGTCAAAATCCCTCAAGACAAGTTCTGTGAAACGTTCGATAGGGGTATCCACGAAAGCAAACGCGTTAGCCAACGTAGCGAGTTCCCTGACTATATCGTGTTTACACTGGTTTACAGCAATCGTATGGTTTGATAGACGACATAAATGTTCACTGACACATGGGGTTATAGCACTTAGACCAGTAATTGATGGTTTCTGTAGTACTATAGACGGCGAGTACAGCTTTCGTTTCTTGGGACTGGGCGAACTGTAGACGGTTGACTCATCATCAGTGGTTCGGTCCTCTTCTTTTTTCCATACTTCAGCTGGTTCTGTGAGCTTGATGGCTCTTGATCCATGGGCGAGGACGAACGAAACAGTATATCCGCTCACGTCAATGGGTGCAGGAATAGCAGGATGGGTAGAACTGTAGCTTGTACCCGTTGGTTTAGCGATGTAGTTGTTGATTTCGTTGAAGATGTTTAAAAATTTCCACCAAATGTCTGCTCTCATAGCAATAACACAGCCGCCGTAACCGCTGAACTGTACAATAGGTTCGAAACGTTTTCCAACTAAAGAATACCCGACCGACACTGTTGTAGAAAATGAATTGTTTATTCCGTAAATGGTAGAAAGTAACATACGCCTTGTCGGTCTCAGAGGATCGGTTATGAAGGACCTTTCGGATGGATCAGCATTCTGTAATGCACGCACAGTTTGAGAGTTAGACATGGTTTACTTATAATTTCGTCTCTGAAGAGTAGGATTGATGCAGAGTAACCGTTGTTCACTGTTCTAAGCACGACGGATTTCTAGATACTGAGCTGGCTGTGGAAAGACATCTCAATATTTCAACAAGAATCCCCACCATCGGTTCAAATACACCTATTCATCATGGGAGAGAAAAAAAAAATTTATGGTACAGAGTTTGCAGCTTACTGCTGGTTTGGGACTGAGGGTAGAAGAAAAGGTTTGCTTGGTGATAACTTGCACAGATAGGTTTGAGCAAGTACTTCGAGATGAATCACCGCATGTTGTAAAACTATGTGCACAGGCTGAAAAACCAATGCGGATACTACGGTCATTTCGCTTTTGGCACGCAGTTGTAAAATTCAAAGGTTGGAAAAACAAGCCCTTTTGTGCTGAAAGCTATTCATTTTCTTAGGTTTACAGGTCTCAGCCTGTCTAAAGGAATATCCAGTCTTGGTGTAAAGTAATAAGCGATTTCATTATCTCTTGGACAATACAATTGTATTATACGCCCTACTCAAGCTACTCAAAAGTTGAACGTGGAACAGGTATACGGTTAAACATTGAAAATTGCGTTTACCACGGTAACATGGGACAATGAAAGAAAATAGATAATGGCACGGTGCAACTGTCTTGCCGTTGGTAGTTCCGAAAAGTAATCAGTCGTTTTCTATTCTCAAGTTTACGACCCGACTATCCTCGCGTGGGTTTGATTTCATTTTGTTTTGTTTTGTGAGCAAGGGTGTGATTAGGGATTAAAGATAATGACTATGTAGGTATAGACTTGCGGAAATAAGGGACGTCACGGGAAATACCGATTTTTATGACCGCGTTTACGCTCCGGCTACTTGCGTCATAAAACGTACCATCGGTACGCGCGTACATTCTTTTGTCTCAAGTGCAAAGGTCCGATTGGGGATTAAAAGGTACTGTCTATGCAGGTACCGACTTGCGGACGCAGGGGTGTCCACGGTAAACCGCTATATGAAGGTGGCATGGCTGTGTGGGTGTAAATGGCCAGTGGTTAGTAGGAGGCGGTAATGTCACCGATTGGCTTGTCCACAGTGCGTGGGAGTGAACAAGCTGTCAACCAAAACATATATAGATGACCCAAAAGCGTGCAATTTTATCAGTCTGAAAAACTATTCAGTAGAGGAAACGCTGCTGATTGTGATCTTCTGATTTCGAGTGGTTTAACAATTACTCTTACGTTTGTTTTTCATTCGTGAAAAGTGTTGTTGCTAAGAGAGCGAAATTGAGTTTCGAGAAAATCTTGGACAAGTCCTTATTCATCGAGTGTTTGAATTCTTTTTAGAGAGATATTTTCACGATGATGCGTATTCATGATAAACGTACACTATCAGTCACCAAGGGATTAATCCTGATGGTGATACGGTACCTGAAACGTTCTAAACCAACCTTTCTGAATCCTCGTATTCTTGAGTGGTATCGACGGGTCAAGGAGATGTGTACGACACGGGAAGTGACTGTGGTGTTGCGGAACATCATGGGCATGCTTGATTTGTCTACAGTCATAGAAATTATGACAATGTCCAGCCTGGAGAGTAGACCTACTTGGATGACGAGAATGAGGGAAATCGTGATGGACGCCCTTTCACCAACCGATTTGAAAAATCTATGTGCCGTACTTGAACGAAGAAAGCGGTTGGCAGTAGCGGCAGCTCGCCAACGTGCCTATGCGATAGCACGGGAAGAAGCGATGGCTATAGAGGCTCTCGAGGCTTATGAGCTGGCTGCGGAAAACGTGACGATGTGTACGCAGGATCAGTCAGACGTAAGCAATCTCCGTGAAGATGGTAGCGAAGAACCGAGGACTAGCCCTGATCGCGCGGTAACGGTGGAGGAGACTGCGGAGCGGCTATCACAGGTCTCAATGATAGATGAGGAGGAGACGATCGAGACAGAGATGGCCTCTGAAACGGCGGCTGAGTTGCACCAAAATGCGACGATTGTATCCGGCGATAGTACGCGGTATACAACTGCGAGTGGTGAGTAGAATTAGAGAATATGTCACGGGCACGCACTGACCAGAAATTCGTTAGATTATATTCTTCCCCGTTCAGCTTTACTTTGTTTTTTATAATTTTTGAATACTTCTACAGATACTGGAGACATGCTAAGGGCGAAACCTGCGTCCGCACGGTTCGCGGTCAACGAGGGTGCCAGCACTTCATCGGCGATGGAAGGTGGAGCGGCACGTCGCCCAGGAAAGCGGAATGCTCCGTCAAACGATGTACTTGAGCAGGAAGATCAACCGGAGATTGACAGGCGAGTTAGTATACCGGTTCAGGCTGTAGGATCAGATTCAGAAATAGAAAGTGTAGAGGATGGGTCAAGACGGTTTAGAATTACGCAGAGATTAAATAAAAGATATCCCCGTTTTGGACTGGCAGGAAATCAGGTCACGGTGAAAATCGTAATTCCGCCGGAGACGGAAAATACACTTCGTTGGTTAGAGGAAGCTTTCAGGGATCTTCATAGGTATTTCAGATCATTGTGTAGTGAGGATGATTTAATGGGTATAACGTTTGTTACGGATGGGTTCACGAAGGGTGCCGCTGGTCTAAACTTTCGACCGGCTCGCGATTTTCATTTTGAGGATCTATGGAGTCTTGTATTTAGAGTCACGCAGAGTGCGAGTGAGTTTGCGATAGATCAACCTTTCACAATTAATATATTTACAGTCAATTCGCCTGTTGGGAGGGGTAAACGTCTAAGATTGGATGGGGAGGCAATATTGAGGAAGCGGTCGATCTTAACGTTAAAAAATACAGATAATTTATGTTTACCGCGGGCTTTGTTTTTAGCTGGGGTGCACGCTCGAAAGACTCATCCGGATTTCAAGAGCATTTGGAATAGGGCTAGGGACAGTGAGAAATATCAGAGGGAAAGGGCTCAGGAATTGGTTAGGAAGGCACATGTCACGGTACCTGAACAGGGATGTGGGTACGAGGAACTTCTGCAGTTTCAACAGTATTTGGCACGGGAGGACACAGTCATAATGGTTTATTTTCGAAGCACTCTTGGTAAAGGCGGGAAATGTTTTTTCAATGGTGAGGATCTTGTGCTGGGTCTAGGGCGGTCTGCAACTCTTAGACTCAACATTCTTTATGACGAACAAAACAGACATTATAATCCAATTTTGAATATCAGTGCAGCAGCCGCCTCTAATTTCTTTTGTGAACCATGTAACGTAGGCTATTCTCGTGGTAGGGAACACAGGTGCTCTAACATATGTCCTCGTTGCTTGGCGACACCCGCTTGCGATACGCGGGCTGATAGAATGGAATGTGCCTCCCGTAGACGTGAATTTTACGGTATCGGGTGTCTTGAAAACCATAAGAAGCACGGTTCGTTTAGTGGAAAACGGTCAATCTGTAGTACCCTACGGATTTGTGAAAACTGTGACATTTACATGGATACTTCCAAGGGTAGACATATCTGTGGGGAAATATACTGCAAGACCTGTCGTTCAAATCAAAAGATAGATCATAGTTGCTATATGAGACCTGTTAAACCCAACACGGGGGAGCCTGCAAACTACATATTTATTTTTTATGATTTCGAGACTCAACAGAATGACATTCTAGACGGAGACGAGACAGTGAATGTCCACGTGCCAAATCTGTGCGTGGCGCAGCGGGTCTGCACGCGGTGTATGGATAGTTCGTTTAGCGAGGGTTGTGCAGGGTGCGGTGCTCAACGAGAATTTGTTTTCAGTAGGGATCCCGTGGGAGAACTTGTAGAATTGGTAGATAGGAAAATCGATGGTTATAGGAAGGTAATATGCATAGCACACAACGCGAAAGGTTTTGACGCCCAGTTTATTCTGAAGTATTTAGTAGAGAAAGGTGATGAACCACCGCGGGTGATACTCAACGGGAGTAAAATAATACTTTTGGAAACGAATAACACCCGTTTCCTAGACTCGCTGGCATACATGCCGATGGCTTTGTCAGCATTGCCGAAGGCTTTTGGTTTACCCGAGTCTACACAAAAAGGATTATTCCCGCATTTGTTCAATACTCCGGCTAATTTGGGGTATGTGGGTCCGTTACCCGCGGCTGAGTTTTATTCACCTGATAGTATGACGAATGAGGCTAGGGAAAACTTTTTCAAGTGGTACGATAGGTTAGTGAGGGAAAATTATATTTTTAATTTTGATGTAGAGTTGTTGAAGTACTGCCAGTCAGATGTTGCAATTTTGCGTCTCGCCTGCCTAGCCTTTCGGAAGATCTTCCTGAGTACAGGTAATGTTTGTCCATTCACCGAGAGTACAACCATAGCATCAGCTTGCTCGATGGTTTTTCGAAAAAACTTTCTACGCGATAACGAGATTGGAATTATCCCTCCTGCTGGATACAGACTGGGGGATAAGCAATCGCGTAGAGCCGTCGAGTGGTTGGTGTGGAGGGAGCATGAGCTTGGGATCGAGATCGACCACGCTGGTAGAGGAAGAGAGAAGCGGATCCAGGGACGCAGGGTAGACGGCTACTACACGGGGCCCGATGGCAGCGAGCATGTACTGGAGTTCCATGGCTGCTACTGGCACGGGTGTCCGCGGTGTTTCCGTATTAATCGGGATAAGCAGCCAGCGGTTGGAGAGAGTATGGACCGACGACTCGAGCAGACCTTGGCCAAGACGAGACGACTGCGGCGTTCTGGGATCATCGTCGAGGAAATGTGGGAGTGCGAATTCACCCGAATGGTAGAAACAGATGCGGCTTTGCGGGCGTGTATCGAAGGTAATGGACTTGTTCCAGGGTTAGGTATAGCTAAATTGAATCCCCGTGAAGCCTTTTTCGGCGGTCGGACAGGGAATGCTTCGAGGCTTTACGAAGTGGACGGCGGGGGTAGTGAGCAAATACAGTACGTTGACGTTTGCTCGTTGTATCCGTACGTCAACGCGACAGGTAAATACCCGCGTGGTCACCCAAAGGTATATGTAGGGCAAGAAGGTGAGTCGTTAATAGGAATGCAGGGCGTAGATCTTACCAGGGTCGAGGGACTAGTTCAATGTGTCGTGCTGCCACCGCGAAATCTCTATCACCCTGTACTGCCTTTCCGGATGCATAATAAGCTGATGTTCCCGCTTTGTTACACCTGTTGTCGCGAATTGATACAATCACCGTGTCCACATAATGACGAGGGCGAACGATATCTATCCGGCACATGGGTTTCGGACGAACTGAAAGAAGCTGTAGCAAACGGGTATAAAGTGATATCTGTATCGGAAATCTGGCAGTACGAGGTCACTCAATACAATCCAGAGACAGGCGAGGGTGGGCACTTTGCGGGCTATATGCGTACTTTTCTTAAACTCAAACAGGAGGCTAGCGGTTGGCCAGCTGGCTGTAACACCGACGACGAACGGACAGACTATATTCGACAGTATAAGTTAGTAGAGGGTGTAGAGCTAGATCAGCAGAAAATTGAAAAAAATCCAGGTCTTCGCTCTGTGGCGAAGTTGTGTTTAAACTCATTCTGGGGTAAGTTTGGCCAGAGGGACAACATGTCAAAGACGACGGTCATCAATACACGGGAGGCCCTGCTATCTCTGCTGACAAACCCAGCGATTTCACTAGAGGATCTAGTGCCCGTCAACGATGATGTGTTGTACGCCCGATGGTCCTACGTAGACCAAAGTATAGAACCATCTACCCTCGCGAATGTAGTCATAGCAGCGTATACGACGGCACAGGCAAGACTGGTATTATATTCTTATTTAAAAAAACTTGATAGGCGCGTGTTATATTACGATACAGATTCCGTTATTTATGTTCGTTCAGGTAGGGCCGGCGAGTACGAACCGCCGGTAGGTAATTTTTTAGGTAATATGACGGATGAGTTAGAACAGTATGGTAGGGGCAGCTATATACGGGCATTTGTATCCGGCGGTGCAAAGTTTTATGCATTCATAGTGGTGTGTCCGGACGGAAGGGAAGTAGAAGTCTGCAAAGTCAAAGGCATTAGTTTAAACTATTCAACGCGGTTAAAAATAAATTTCAATTCTGTTAGGGAAATGGTAGTGGAGGATGCAGCACCGATTAGAGTAGAATTTCGGGGTATTGGACGCACTGTAACGCATGACGTAGTGACTAGGGACCAGACAAAGACCTGTCGACCTGTTTTTGTCAAGAGACGATGCTGTAGAGATAGTTGGGATACCCTTCCTTACGGTCACACTGATGAATAGTCGGAGCAGATCGCGTTTTGTATGTAGTTCGCAATTTCACTCTAGCTTATGATAGGCAACCCCACTGTTTCAATCGTTCAGGTGAACTCTGTACTCTCATTGTAAGTATATGTAAACCTATCCTGTTATTTGTATTATTTATTCTGCCTATATTATTCAAATTGTTCATACGTAATATTTACTCTACGTACTTTGTTCATATTGTACCTATACTATCTAAATTATCTAATTGTAATATTTATATTATTTTAGTATTATTCCTAGGTTATTCATGTTACTTGTACGATAATGTGTACTACTAGAAAAAATTTTTTTAACCTCGCCGTTGCCGGTCCAAAGCCCTGGTTGAGAAAGAGGGATGGAATTTGTATAAAAGTAATATTCGCATAACAATGTATAGCCACTCTGTTATCATCTATTCTCGCAACAAATAAAAACTGTTCCCTAATATTTCCATACCTTACCAATGCGTACCAATAAGTATATGAAATATTTAATGTATTAATGTTGCTTGCAAGGATCTATAAATATATATATCTCTCTCATGAAAATTGCTGTCTATGTTAATTCTACCGCAGCGAAATAAACGTTTTTATACAAATTTCCACCATGTAATATTGATAACCTCCCATCTCTCACCTTCCAAATGAGAAAAATGATTTCCCGAATGATATGATCACCCTGTGGAATAGCTTGCATCTGATAAGAGATGGCGCATGCCACACATCTTGATTTTCTGTGGATTATTTCAGTATAGTTAGCTACAGGTTGAGTCGATTTTCACCCATAGTTCCTACAACTCTCCGAGCGTGCAGTCAGAAATAGCTGAGGGGAATCCTTCTTGGAGAAAAAATGGATACCCGTTGGAAGCACCCCTTTTCAGCAATAATTGCCGGACCGTCCGGTTGCGGTAAATCAATCTTTGTTAAGACCTTTCTGCGTCACATTGACAAACTGTGTGATATACGGTTTTCCCGTGTCATGTGGTACTATGCAGAGCAGAATTCGCTCAATGCTTCTTCCAATAGAGACGGTACAACACATACCGGAATTGAGTATCGGGAGGGACTTCCTCAGGAATCCGATTAGGATTCGGATGGAACGCCCAAGCTAATTGTGATAGACGATCTAATGCGGGAGGCTTCCAATAATGTAATCGTTGATCTGTTTACCAAGGGTTGTCACCATAAGAATTTAAGTGTGTTTTTCATCACACAGAACCTGTTCCATCAAGGCCGTGGACAGAGAGATATTTCACTCAATACGAATTATATCGTCTTTTTCAAGAACCCGCGAGATCGTGCACAGATACAACATTTAGCGCGTCAGATTTATCCCGAAGACCATCGTTTTTTACAAGAGGCTTATCATGATGCTACTGCGCAGCCGCACGGTTATCTATTGCTCGACTTGAAACAGTCTACCCCTGAGAACTGCCGCTATCGAACCAACATATTTCCGTCTGACAATTACCAACACGTCTATGTTCCGCGAAAAGATATAAAGGCGCGTTCTATTTCCAATTTACCAGTTGTTCGGTTGTAATGCCACGCGCACGGCAGTCTCGTGGTACCTCGGATAGTACCCTGAATAGTTCAACAGTTGCTGCAGCACGTAGACGATTCGGAAACGGAAATACAGCAACTTTGCAGGCACTGTGCAAGTTGACCCCCAAGCAACGTCTGGTTCTGCTACGTACGGCCAATAATTCTCTTGTGAAAAGTATATGCGAGTGTGCCTTGAACACCGTGCATGGTAACGTCGTATTGACGCAGAAAGAAAAAGCTAGACTTGCTAAACATAAACAGCTTCTTCGGAAGCTGGCTAGTAGCAGAGGAAGTTTGAAGAGTAAAAAGCAGATACTGGTGCAACGTGGTAGTGGTTTTCTTCCTATGTTAATCGCGCCCGTTCTGGGGACTCTATTTTCACATCTATTCGGTGGACAGTAACGAGAAAAACAATGGAACATGCAAAGAAAATGGTTTTAATACCTTCGGAGAGTGTAGAACGTTTTCAACGCAATATCACGTCTTCCGGGGTGTCTTCCGATGGTGGTTACGAGAATATGGAACAAACCACGAGAAATCCGATCTCTAGACTCGATAGTGAAATGCGAGCTATTCTGGATTCACCTACCGGCGATGACGCCGCGAAATGGAAATTATATCAGCAACTACTTCAGCGTTTTTTATACTTCGCCGAGGATTCACGAAAGCCTTTAAGTCTTGAACTACTCACTCAGTCTGGAAACGATAAGTCTACAGATATCGCACGGGGAACAGAGGAAGATTCTTCATCAGACAAGCACCGGCTGGTGTCACGAATCAAGATTCGCGGCAGCGAATCGCCGAGTTCCCCCCCCTCCGACAGTGAAAACTCGGCGCGCTAGCCACGAAACATTTACCCGAGCCAGCTCTTGTTCTTGTAAAAAATCTGTCATATCTTTTGAACCGCTGATTATTTCCTAATAAAATTTATATGGGCCCAAGGCCCTCGCCATTTGACCTTGCTCGCGAAATTTCGACAAAATCTACCGCGTGGTTCCGGAGATATTGACCGTCGAAGTTGATCGAAAAACACAATCTTCTTCTTCTTCTTCTTCTTCTCCTTCTTCTTCGTTGCAGACCGTTCTTCTTGAGACCACGATATCTGTCGAACCGTTGCACTTATGAACTTGCCATTTGGAAGGAGTGTTCTCATCACCGAAATCTCGCCCCCTATTGTTTTTGAGCAATAATTGACCACGCATAACTGAGTTATTAATAATATTAATTATTTTACAAAATGCGCATGCGCAGAATTATTGATCGATGCCTGATTTACAAAATGCGCATGCGCAGCAGCAAATCGCGGCCGCGTGCCAGTATGATTATAATATAATATTATTATATTATTATAGTATTATTTATAATCATATTTCATTTATCATTATTATTATTATTGTCATTATTATTGATGCGTCACGTCTACTCGTGCTCCCCAAAAAAAATTGTACTCAGTAATGTGTCCGCACCGCAGTTTTCGGTGTCCAGGTCCTTCGCTCCGTAGTTTTCGGTATCCAGGTCCTTCGCTCCGTAGTTTTCGGTGTCCAGGTCCTTCGCTCCGTAGTTTTCGGTATCCAGGTCCTTCGCTCCGTAGTTTTCGGTGTCCAGGTCCTTCGCTCCGTAGTTTTCGGTGTCCAGGTCCTTCGCTCCGTAGTTTTCGGTATCCAGGTCCTTCGCTCCGTAGTTTTCGGTGTCCAGGTCCTTCGCTCCGTAGTTTTCGGTATCCAGGTCCTTCGCTTCGTAGTTTTCGGTATTCAGGTCCTCCGCTCCGTAGTTTCTAGTGTCCAGGTCCTCCGCTCCGTAGTTTTCGGTGTTTAATTTAACTTCATCAATTCAAAACTCAATCTTTATACTCATAAATTTTTAGAAGCTTGTCTGTTTTCTTGCAACAAAATTGAAATATTACTGTACATATACGCATATAACATATTATACATTCCAAATCAGTTTAATCGTTTATATAGCTGTTGAAATAAAAGGCATGTCTCTACTAAAGATTATTAAAAATAATAACGTGTAATTATGTTGGTAATGAAGTATTATATCATATCATAATAAAAGGTAAATCATTTTTTTTAATTTTCAAAGTCGTTCATTCACATGTTTATAACTTTACAGCTTACAGTTCTGTCTATAAACATTATTATTATACAAAATTGGTCCACACGTCTTTTATTCAAACTTAACAGGGAAATGGTTACAAAGCGTCGAAAAATAGGAAAGAAATGAAATTTTCAATTAGAAAATTATTGGAAATTTTTTTTTTTCTTTTATATAATTGAAGAACCAATTTTATAGAAATTAGTGTACGAAAAAATTTTTTTTACACCTATTTATTTGAGAAATAAAAATAAATTCTTATATGTATTTTGATGAGGAAAGGGGACCCTTCCCTGCGACAGCTCAATTTTTGAGATATCGAGCTGAAATTCTGAAGGAATTTTTTTCCGTGACAACGAAATTTTTGAAATACATTTATTCGGGAAAAAATGGTCTTCTGACACAGTCTGATGTATATATTTTTTAGATCAACTTGAAAAATATTGTAGAATCTCATAAAGGTCTGTTTAAATTGGACATTGTTATTTTACGTAAGAGTTTCACGATCAAACAATTGTAGAACATTTGCCGTATTCTATGTTCCTACGACATCTAAATATGTTGCACTGTCTAGATGAAATGGGATTATGGGCAGCATAAACTATGATCGGAACAAGCTATTGTATTATTCTCAAAATAAGATTTCTTGGCCGAATAAAATAGCTCGTATCTTTAGCGCAATATAAAGTCATATATGGTCAAAACTCGTATATAATTTTATATAATTATATTAAAAAAAGAAATTTTCCCGGTACCTATACCAATGGAAAATGTTGATTCTTACAAATTTTATTTCTCTCAGTGTGGGCCACAACATATCTTTTAGAACTTCTTCAATATTCTCACATAAAGTATGGTTTTACAAGCAATTTATGGAAATGAGAAATTGCTGCACTTTATGCTCATAATTTAAAAATTTTGAACTGTAAGGAAAGCAGAGACATTCCTTGCGAAAACTGACATGCGTTGAGGAGGTGTATGCGTTCCAGTGATATGTAGTTGCATACAATTGCAGTATATGTTCAATCTATAGGAAAGGAATAGGTTACGATGGAGGTTCAATCAATAAAGTTACTGGACTATTGTTCGGGCGAAGTATAATTCGATCGCGTAGATCAGCTGGGCGGCCAGTACCTATCGCTCGCACACACACCACCGTGTGGTGTTTACTTCGAATCTGACTATGAAGTCCTACCGCGCACCGAGCGCAAGAACTATCCTATGTATATGTATATATGTATTGCAACGGTGACTCCAGAGCTATCACCGCGCTCTACGGCGTTCCTGTGGCTAAGATAAATTTACAACAAATAAACTGCGATAATCGGTAGTGTTGGGCGCCAGACGCGGATGCGTCGATTTACAAAGAAATCCACAAAAAGCAGCGATAACAGACCAAAAACGAAGATATTGGAACGACGGCCTCGACGGCACAGTTAGCTCAGATTTTCAGCGATAATAGTAGAGGGGCGGGGTACACCTTATTTTAAAATACAGTAAATTATCGGAAATAAATTCGAAACACCAGATAAATCCTTTAAACAGTTCATATAATATATTTTACCAAAAGATGCGGTACACGCGGTACAATCAGGTATAATCAAAAGATACTTTACAATAATCGGCTTCGCTTAGCGAAATAGCAAATTTATAACATAAATGGAACTGCGGGAATAATACTTTTTAATACTCAAAAAATACCAAATCTATCGAGTCTGAGTCCGCTTTAGCGGCACGAAAACAAAGTTAAGCTGGCTAGCTAGCGAACGCCGGAGAAGCGATACAAAACAAACTATTATACTACTTTTTAGACTGCGTATCACCGAGCGATACGATACTCAAGCAAATAGGCCCTACTGGCGACGCTAGCGATATTATAAAATGATCTACGATATTCCGACTCAATTAGCGGTACAGAAGACTTGAACAATCGATATTCTAAATTATAACAAAAGGTTCATCAAAAGAAAACTGCGCAAAATACTACTGGATTAACCCGAAGGTTCGCAAAAGATATTCTACTGACTCGATACAGAATAATTTACTCGATACAGAAGGTATCGAGCGGAAAAGCGTCAATAAGCGATATTGACCAGAAAATCTACGGAATTTACTTAATTAACAACTTAATCTATGACAACTACGTTCAGCCAACCCTCGGGGAGTTGGTAAAATAGTTAGCGACACACCAGGCAAGATAATACGGAATATACGATACAGAAAAGCATAGAAAATCACATAAAGCAAATAAATAGCGAATTACATGCGTAATATAGCAGAAAAACAAGCTAACAAATAGCGGTAAGTAAGCGGTAGCAGAAAATAACGCAAAGCGATAATAAAGCGACTAAGCGATAGATAATCCGACAAATCCGACTAACAAGTTCAAATAGCAAAATACAATCAGCCACGAAACTCTTGGGCTAAACTTCCTTTCTTTAATATTCTAACTTACTACTAAATTGACTACCCTACGATATAAATGTGCAACCACGCAGCACTGCGGCTACGCACTACCCTAAATCTACAATATTTAAGGAAGCTCAGCGGGACTTTCGTGGTTTTACAAGCGATAGATCGTAAAGACCTTACCTTTCGTTGAGTCTGCTTACTCGTCACACTTACACTACTTTAACTTTATTTAGTCTTGAACTTTAACTTTTAACTTTAACTAAACCTTAACACCCGCACAGCGGTAATTACTATTCTAGAGTCCGTGAAGCGGAATGATATGTTGGCGAAAACTATTGCGAGAACTGTTGCGTGAGAGAGAGCGATAATTTGTATGTCTTACGATACCAATGCTGAACGTAGAAGTGACGAACGGCTTCCCGATTTTCGGTATCGGGGTGCCTAACGTTACTGACCATGGGGTGGGGGATCGTACGAGACGTCTCTCTATGCCTGATTGGCTGTCTAAATACCTGACGGTAATTCGCACGATCAGCTCGTCAGCTGATGCGTGCGCGGTGTCGATTCCTTGCCGAGCGGCAAGCGGCAGGCGATAGATGCGGTAGGATGCAGTTTCTGCGGTAAGATGACCTTGGGAAGGAGTGATCTTGGGCTCTAAGATGCGGTATCGTCCTTACGCCACTACTTTCTGCGGGATTCGCACTGTCGGGCTCAGCAGCACTATTGACAGCCTCCTGACAGGACCTGGTGCACTCGTGGCCTGCCAGGAGCACGTGGGACGCTATCCTCGCCCCTCTCCGTGGCTCGTCCTTTCGGAAATACGTTACGTCTTCCAGACGTCGATAATAGCGGCAGGATCGCTACGATGGTCTCTGGTGCGGTAACGGGAGACTGTAGCGTTAGCGTGCAGTCCTGTACGCCGTCGTTGCAATGCCAGTCGCACGCGGTAGTAGTATTCTGCTGGCGTGGAGTCGAGATAACCCTGTTTTCACAGCGAGAATACCCCAAGATCCACATCCTTCCCTCCAGTTGTTAGTAGCACGACCCGGGGATGCTCTCATCCCGGGCTTCGTACCGTGGAGGCCTCTGCAGTGGCGGTATGTCGAGGTCATCGCGGTATCTGCCATCCTTCTGCGGGAGTCTTCGTGCGGTAGCGATACGTCGTCTTCTCTTTCTCTCTCTCTCTCTCCGTCGTACATTAACAAAAAAATACCTCAAATTACTAACTTATTCGGAAAGCTACATTTGTCCGTGGTGTGCCGCTATTTTCCCGAGGGCGAGACGTGCTTCGCCTCTCTCTCGCGATATTATTTCTCTAAATCCCGACTAAGTTACTGCGAAAAAGGTAGCCAGAAGGGCTCCTGTGACGGCAGCAGATCTGCAACGTCACAGTATGTATCCTTGCGGACTAGATCGAAGTCCATATAGATCAGTGTGTCTCGATATTCCCCGTGGAATACATTGTAAACTATCGGCCTCGTGGTCTTATATGTATTTTATGTATCTCTAATCGCGAGTACGAAATAAACCACGAGTTTTAATTAACGACAAAAATCAGTGTGAGCCTTCTCTAATCATTTATCCCGAAAGTCACTCATCCTAGGCCTCTATCTCGCTAATTCGTTAGCCCATATCATAAGAACCTCTCCCTAACGTCTCTCTCATCACATTTTTTGGTCCTTCGAGCCGGATCGGTCGCGAATTGATTTGAACAATCTCTGAATCGTCGCGAATCTCGGGTAACGAATTAGTGGGTGAGTGACACGGCAGTGTTGTGAAAAGGCTTATCCGCAGCGTTACGGAAAACGCTAAAAACGCAAAAATCTCAATGGAATCTAACTGAAAACGGTTAATTTCGAACTCGTATCTAAGGCGCGGATTATCTCATCGAGACTCGTAGTCAGTGTGTGACAACAATTCGAGTGTCGTGTGCGTGCAAGTAAGTGTATCGCGTGCTTGTCTGTGTCTACCTCGCAGTGTCAACAGTCAAATTCCCGTGGAAGTGATTATTGATATCTCGCTATCATGTCGCTCAGTGAGTTAATCGATCGCCAAACCGAGCTTTTATGGCGCATCGCGCGCACGATGGAAAATCTTCAAAAGCTCGGGGAGGCAAAAACGACCCATGGTCAAGTACAATCGCGACTTAACGCTCTCGAGTCGAACTGGACAAAGTTCCAATCGAATCATGATCTGATGGCCAAATTGAAATCCGCTGCCGATGAAAAGCAGCTTCCATCAATCGAGCAGCGATCGTATTATACAAAAGACTTTTTCGGGCAGTGCGAAGAAAAATACCTAGACTCGCGGGGAAACATGCTTGATCTCCTGGAGTCACTCAAACAGGCAACCGCACAACACGAATCTCGCGGGGAAGCATCTCGAGCCTCACAATCAGAGGCCAAGTCAACTTTACGAAGGCTACCTCCTATCGCGTTGCCATCGTTCTCCGGTAGTTTTTCTGAATGGCAACCTTTCCACGATCTATTCAATTCAATCGTTCGCGAAAATGAACAACTCTCGGACGTGGAAAAACTCCACTATCTAAGAACTAGCTTGACCGGTGAGCCATCGCAACTAATCCGAAATATCGCTGTCACCGGTGACAATTTCTCTCGTGCCTGGAAAACTCTCGTATCGCGCTATGAAAACAAGCGTTTACTGACAAGCTCTCATCTCGCAAAACTTTTTGCGATTCCGCGAATCGGGAGAAAATCATCGGCAGAAATCAAACGTCTGCACAGCGATACCTGCGAAGCCATCGGCGCTCTGGAAGCACTCGGTCGCCCAGTCAAACAGTGGGATGACATCATAGTGCATATGACAATAACCAAACTCGACTCGGGATCTCTTGAAGAGTGGGAAAAGCACGTAAGCGAAACTCGTGACCCTCCAGCCTTCAAGGAGCTCGAATCATTCCTGCTCGGTCGCATCCACACTCTCGAGGCTGTGGAACAAGCCCAAGGCCAGAGTGCATCTAACAAAACGCAGGTCTCGCCCGGGAAGCCTAGCGGTTACACCACCAAATCTCACGTGGTGCAATCGAAAGAATCATCGTGTTCCTATTGCAAGGGAAATCATTACATCGCAGGGTGCAAGTCGTTCCAAGGCAAACCACTCGAACAAAGAAAGGACTTCATCGCGTCTCACAGTCTTTGCTTCAACTGCCTTGGTCCACATCCGGTAAAAGACTGCCGATCGGACAAGAGATGCCGTACCTGCGAAGGTCGACATCACACTCTCCTTCATCGAAGATCTTCCGCACCTACGTCAGCATCTGGCAACGATGCTTCTCAAGGACAGGCTACCGCAGCTCAATCATCTCAGCTTCCGGCAAGCACCTCAGCACAGGTCAGCAGCCATGCTTCTCAATCGAGGAACGCGCAGTGTTCACCAGTTCTCCTCGCAACAGCACAAGTTCTCGTTTCGAATCCCGAAACAGGCGAGTGCATCTCTGTTCGAGCCTTGTTGGATCAAGGCTCTGAAAGCTCGTTCATCTCCGAGGCACTGACGCAGCGATTGCGATCATCTCGGCGCCACGCTTCGATACCAGTCATCGGAGTTGGAGCTCAACAATCCGGAGTAACTCGCGGTGTCGCGACACTCCAGATAAAATCCCGGGTGAACACCGAATTCTCGTGCCGTGTGGAAGCATTCATACTTCCTCGCGTGACCTCATTCCTTCCATCGTTCCAAATTCTCGTGGAAGACTGGCCTCATCTACAAGGTCTCACTCTCGCAGACCCTAGCTTCGCTCAACCTGGTCAAATTGACGTCATCCTCGGCGCCGATGTTTATGGCCACGTGCTCATCCAAGGCATACGGAAGGGAGCTCCTGGCACACCAATCGCTCAAGAAACCCAGTTCGGATGGGTATTATCGGGTCCTGTTTCGTCAGAAGCAACAAGCTTCTCTCATACCGCGGTTCAAGGGCTGCAGTGCTCCTTGGATCACGAGTTAACCGATCTCGTACGGCGTTTCTGGGTACAAGAAGAAGTATCCACTCCGGTCGCGCTTACGCCTGACGAAGAAAGCTGTGAAAAGCACTTCCGCGAAACAGTTTCTCGCGATGCTACCGGTCGCTACATCGTTCGGTTGCCAATCAAAGACAGTTCGGTCGATCTCGGAAACTCGCGTATTCCCGCGCATCAAATGCTCCTACGGATGGAGAAACGGTTCGTGAGTGACTCGAAGCTCAAGGAAGCCTATTCGAACTTCCTTCGCGAATATCGTGACCTCGGGCACATGTGTCGCGCTCCCAGTGGATCAAACAGTGAGACTCGCGTGTTTTATCTACCGCATCACGGTGTCGCGCGCGAGTGCAGTTCAACTACAAAGTTACGTGTAGTGTTCAACGGGTCTCAGAAAACTGAAGTAGGACTCTCTCTCTAAATGACAATCTCTACGTCGGCCCAAAAGTGCAAACAGACCTCGCCGACGTTCTCATGCGGTGGCGACAATATCCTGTCGCTTTCTCCGCAGATATCGCCAAGATGTACCGACAGATTCGGGTGCACCAAGACGACTGGGATCTACAGCGGATCCTCTGGAGAGAAAACTCACAGCTCCCAATCGAGGAGTATCAACTTTGTACGGTAACGTATGGTCTCGCCAGTGCTCCATATCTCGCTATACGTGTCCTTCACCAGCTCGTTCAAGACGAAGGGCAAGGTTATCCTCTCGCAAATCGGGTCATTATTGACAATACGTACGTTGACGACGTACTTTCGGGGGCAGACAACCCACTGCAAGCTCGCGAAAAAATCCTAGAACTCAATCAGCTGCTCAGGGCGGGCGGCTTCGAACTCAAAAAGTGGACGTCGAGTCACCTCGAAACTCTTGTGGACATTCCACCAGGCGATCGGGAAATTGCAAAACAGCAGAATCTTGACCAAAGTCCATTCTTTCGTGCACTCGGTCTCATGTGGAGACCCGAGATCGACTCGTTTGCGTTTGCACCTCAACTTTTCAAGGGTGAATGCATCCTTACAAAAAGAAAGATTCTCTCGGAAACTGCACAGCTGTTCGATCCTCTCGGTTGGCTCTCGCCAATTACGATCCGAGCTAAGATTCTCATGCAAGTGCTGTGGGCAATGGGCCTCAGCTGGGATGAGCCACTTCCCGAATCACTCGCGTCGCGCTGGAACACCTTCCGACAAGAGCTACAAGAAGTCGTGCTCATCACAATCCCTCGGTGGATCGGGCTCGGCTCAGAGTCTCCAGCGGTGGAGATTCACGGGTTCACGGATGCTTCTCAAGAGGCAATCGCGGCGGTGATATATTTGCGAACGTACATCGACACTCACGAAGTGCGCGTTTCGTTGATGTGTTCAAAAACAAAAGTCGCGCCTCTCAAAAAAGTGACAATTCCGCGTCTCGAACTGTGTGCCGCGCTCCTTCTCGTCAGACTCGTACGCCACGTGGAAAGCACTCTGAATCTCACGAATGCTCCGGTGCATCTGTGGTCGGACTCGACGGTCGCGCTCGCGTGGATTAAAAGTCACCCCTCTCGTTGGAAAGACTTTGTCCGCAATCGTGTCACCGAGATACAAGATTTCGCGCGCGCTCGGTGGCATCACATATCGGGTTCGGAAAATCCAGCGGATCTCGCGTCTCGCGGCGCCTCTCCAGAGCAAGTTCGCGCCTCGGAACTCTGGACTCGTGGTCCATCGTGGCTAGCCAAGCCTTCAGTCAGCTGGCCGTCCGCATCTCCCACATTGAAGGGAGACGAACCTCTCGAAGAAAGGAAACAAGTAGCAGCCCATCACCTCGCGGCATCTGATCCGCCACCAATATGGGATCTCGTCGATCGTTACTCATCGTTAACGAAATTGTTGAGAATCACCGCTCTCTGCAAACGTGCTGCGAACTTGTTCTTATCAAAATCGGTCGCGAAATCTCGTCAAGAAAAGGTCTCGCGCGGTCCAATCATGACGTTGGAACTAGAGAACGCTCGCATCTTCTGGGTCGCGACAATCCAGAAGGCTTACTTCGAAGCCGAGATTAAATTGGTCAAACAAGGTTCGCGTCTCACTCGCCGCTACTCACTCTATCGGCTCGCCCCATTCGTGGACCGGAACGGACTACTAAGAGTTGGAGGACGATTGCAGCAATCGTTCCTAGCTTACGACGAAAAGCACCCTCTCATTCTCCCTCGTGAATCGTCATTAACCACGCTGGTTATTGATCATTATCATCGAACGACTCTCCACGGGGGACCACAGCTCACTCTCGCCACTATCCGACAACGCTTCTGGATCATCGGTGGAAGGGTACCGGTCCGTTCGCACATCCATCGCTGCGTTTCGTGTGCTCGACAACGCGCTACTCTTAGCGTCCAGCAGATGGGCCAGCTTCCTCAGTCTCGCGTTTCGCAGGCAAGACCCTTCTTGCACTCTGGCGTCGACTACGCGGGGCCATTCGCAATTCGAGCTTCTCGCGGGAGAAATCCAAAAACGTACAAAGGATACATCGTGGTCTTTGTATGTTTCTCCACATCGGCAGTTCACCTCGAGCTAGTCTCGGACTGCACGACGGAAGCCTTTATCGCAGCGTATAAGCGCTTCACCTCGCGACGCGGAATCTGTGCTACTATCGCAAGTGATTGTGGAAAAAATCTCGTTGGCGCCGATGCAGAACTTCCTCGTCTACTCGCGGCATCATCAAAAGAATCCGCTCAGATCGCTGACATCCTCGCTTCACACGGAACACAGTGGCGCTTCAATCCTCCATCAGCACCTCATTTCGGGGGTAAATGGGAGGCCGGGGTGAAGTCAGTGAAGTTCCACCTCAAGAGGGTAATCGGCGAAGCCAAACTAACCTTCGAGCAATTCGAAACCTTTCTCGCGCAAGTGGAAGCTACTCTCAACTCGCGACCACTGTGTGCACTCTCGGACGATCCAACCGACTCGGGTGCCTTAACGCCAGGGCATTTTCTCATAGGCACAGCTCTGAATATCGTGCCAGAACCCTCGCTCGCGGACGTACCCGTCCAACGCCTCTCGCATTGGCAACACTCGCGCCAAATGCTCGAACATTTTTGGAAACGTTGGAGTACGGAATACCTCCAGGCGTTTCAACATCTGCCGAAGTGGCAATCAATCAACGGAAACATCGACATCGGAGCCATCGTTCTCATCAGGGATGAAAACCTACCACCATCAGTCTGGCCACTCGCGAGGGTAATCGACGTCCACCCAGGATCGGATGGACTAGTTCGCGTGGTGACAGTGAAAACCAAATCGTCGGTGTTGAAACGACCGATAGTAAAATTGTGCGTGCTGCCGGTTAACACTCAAAATGAGCCCCCCACGACGGGCGGTGCATTATAGTTTCGCAATCGTCGAACGATAGCGAGGCGGGCGGTATGTTCGGGCGAAGTATAATTCGATCGCGTAGATCAGCTGGACGGCCAGTACCTATCGCTCGCACACACACCACCGTGTGGTGTTTACTTCGAATCTGACTATGAAGTCCTACCGCGCACCGAGCGCAAGAACTATCCTATGTATATGTATATATGTATGTATCCTTGCGGACTAGATCGAAGTCCATATAGATCAGTGTGTCTCGATATTCCCCGTGGAATACATTGTAAACTATCGGCCTCGTGGTCTTATATGTATTTTATGTATCTCTAATCGCGAGTACGAAATAAACCACGAGTTTTAATTAACGACAAAAATCAGTGTGAGCCTTCTCTAATCATTTATCCCGAAAGTCACTCATCCTAGGCCTCTATCTCGCTAATTCGTTAGCCCATATCATAAGAACTTCTCCCTAACGTCTCTCTCATCACAACTATATTTATGACATTTTTAGTTGAATATATTTATTATTCATATTATTGTTGATTTATTATTACATAAAAACACAATTACATAAAAATGGTCAATGACGAGGCACGCCCCCTCCCGCCCGACCTGCCGCCTCTCCCGCCTCTCCCGCCGCCGCCGCCGCGTCGCCCGCGGTAGCCGCCGCGACCGCCGCGCCAGCCGCGCCCGTTCTGCCCGCGTCCGCGGTTTAATAGCAGCTGTCGGACGCACTCATTGACAGCTGCTATTACCATTGCATTCTGTAAGAAGTCATAATATGTTGAATGAAATAATTATTATTATATCATTAAAAGATTATGAAATGGCCTGTCGACGTATATTACAGCAATCTATTTTTTATAAATAATTCGATGCAAATCGGCAGTCACTTATAAGACAGATTTCATTTCAATTATCTAAAGAGAAGCGAAATATGTATGCATTGATTGAGATTACTTCATATTTCAATCGATCTATTTAAAAGCTATATTTAATGAAATCGAATAACACTTTATTTAGACTTAATCTGTGATGAGCAGCTGAGAATAATTCATGAAAAACAAGCATATTTGTTAGGTCCATTCATATAAATTATCTTTTATTCAATAGTATACATGTGTCATTAAGGTGTGCGTTATTTTTCGGTTGTTTTTTCCTCGATGCCCCCCGAAATCATAAGTTCATACCATGAAACTGAAATTTAGTGAAAACTAAAAAATTTCAAATCCATGTGAACTGTGCCGAATCCCTTTACTTTTCACATTCGTTTAACATGGGATCTTTCGTTTTCTGTGATTATTTTTTTGGAGTCATTTCATCAACCCTCAAGTATCCTACGAATTATTTCCAATTTGGTTTATCGGATCGTGTCTCGTGATAGAGAAATCTTTATATGCTTGGAAATTGTTTTTTTTTTTTTTTAACATGTGAAATATTTAACTATTATTAATCTAAGCAGCTCGTGAGGGTATATGCGTATTTGAAAATAATTATCGTGGTTCAAAATTCTTCATCGAGAGACACCATATGAGAAAGAAAATTAGTAATAATGCTTTGGATAACTGATGAAACGACTAAGAAAAAATTATCTTACAAATAATCAAAAAACCACATGTATTATGAGTGAGAAAAGTACAGTGATTGGGCGCGGTTTGAAGGAATCGGAGATTTTTCGTTGTGTCTGAATTTAAGTGTTGCGGTATAAACTCAAGATTTAGAGGGCGTATAAGCGAATTTTTTTTTTAATAACGAACACCCAAATGTGTGACGCTGCTTGGCGAAATACATCTCGGGATTTGATTGAGTTGGTTCGATATTGTGATTGTGTTGAAATAGGTGCGCTGAATATACGCGTCGGTAAAATTCTGTAAAATACGTACGATTTGTTGGTCGATCGGCTGCGGCTGCACGGCTGGCGGCGGTGGTGCTACCGCGGGTACCGGCAGTGGTTCTGCGGGTGGATTTGGATGCACCACCCGCATGTCCTCATCGGGCATACGCTGCCCGGGTGGTAGATCCATGTCCATATTATTGTTGGCAGCCATATTATTATTAAGGGTGACTTCGAGGACGTCGTTGGAGTTGTCTATTGTTTATTTCAGAAGATTGGAATAAAAGAATCGTATTGAGTGAATGTCGTGATTATGAATTACACCATCATTCAAGAATGGTGATTGTGTCACACTATATAGAAATGTATTACAGTTGAAGCACATTGAGTACAACCGAATTATTCGATTCGTGAATAATGTAGTTCTGTTATAAATAATCTACTGTATTATGAACTGAATATTGTACAGATAAAACATCAGATTCATTTTAAGAACTTGATGGTTTATTAGCACTAGCATGTGAGTAAGATCACGTCAAGTGGACCCCCCATTTTCCACTTGATCATGAAAATTAAGCCTATGTATTTTTTTCTGAAGTAGTCACCATGCAAAATTAGTCCCCCGAACGATTTTTCAAAATTTTCATTTTGACAACAATTTTTTTTACAGTGAAAATTTTGAGTACTTTTAATTAAAAAATAGATTTCAAATCAACCGTTAAAGATAAATTAATAAAATTTTCAGGATTTATTGTCAAATGTCTATATTTTATTAAAATAATAATGGCTTGAAATTATTTGTTCATTATCCTATTGTTAATTAACTTTTAAGTAAACAAATGAAAATTTCACTGATTTCTTGGTGAAAAAATGAAGTTTTTTTTCATCAGTTACATGCGTCATTTATTTAAGTTTAAGATCCTGAAAGAAAATTTCACTGCTCGCGATTAGTTTAAACAATATGAATTTATTTATCGGACTTCCGGTTGAGACCCGGTGTAGAAAGTTAGGGGCGAAGCTAAGAGTGAATAAGAAAGGAAAGTGCACCGTAAACCGTTACCGGAAGGAGGGAAGAGACAGTAAGGAGGGAGAAAACAAGGATAGAAGAGTATAGAAGGGCAAGAAAACGAAAAGGATCAGGTGAAAGATAAAAGAAAGAATACAAAAAGAAATTACAACATAACCTAAAAAGACAGACTGAAAAGGTGACAGACGCGCACGCGCAGAGAAAGAGTGACGCAGAAGAGAAAACAAGACAGAAAGAGTAAGACGTATGGCAGAGAGGGGAGAGGAGAGCGACGTAGGGAGTAGAACAGCAAGCGGGAAGGGGAAGGAGGAAGCGAGTAGCGAAGTGTGGGGGACGCCGTGCGCAGAAGGAGAGATCAGAAAAGAGCAAAGGAGGAAGGGGAGACCACCAAAAGCAGAAAGCTGGATAAGGGAAAGATCGGCATCAGACGGTTCTCTCCTGGAAAGGTTCAGTAAGAGGAAAGCGTCCGGGGAAACGGAAGAAGAAGAGGACAGGGTATTCAAGAGAAGCACAAAGCTAGTAAGAACCCCGGAGAAAAAGAAAGGAAGCATGGAAAAGAAGAAGGAGAGGAGAGAAGATGGGTGAAGGACATAACAGAACAAATGGCAGGGGGAATGAAAGAAATGATGCGGGAACTACAGAAGATGAGAGAGGAAATGGTAGAAGGAAGAAGGGAGGCAAAAGAAGAAGCAGTAAGCCTGAAGAAAGAAGTGGAAGAAATGAGAAGGCAATGGGGGGAGGAGAGAAAGGGCATAGAAGCTAGGATAACAAAGCTAGAGGAGGGAAGGAAAGAAATAATAGAAGAAATAAGGGCCCAGAGCCGGGCAACCGGAGAGAGAGAAGGGGAAACGTCAGAGGGAATAGATAGGAGACTAAAAGAAATAGAATGGGTCCTAGAAAGGAAAGATAAAATGGAAAGGAGAAACAACATCATAATAAGAGGCGAAGACGTAAATAGAGAAGAAGGGGCAGAGAAGACAGCCAGAGACATAATAAACGAGCTGACAGGGGAACAGGCAATAGTGGTAGAAGCAGTAGACATAGGCAGAGAAAAGAGGGTAATACTAGTGAAGATGGCGAACAGGGAAGAAAAAACAAAAGTAGTAGAAGAAAAGAACAAACTAAGGGGAAGAAAAATATACGTGGAAGACGACCTGACGAAAAAAGAAAGAGAAGTGCAAGATAGAATATGGGAAAGAGCGAGGAGAGAAAGAGAGAGAGGAAACAGAACGAAGGTAGGATACAAGAAAATCTGGATAGAAGACACGAGATGGGACTGGGACGAAGAAAGAGAACAGCTAGTAGAAAACGAACAGAGAGGGAGAAGAGGGGAGAACGAAAGAGGGAGAGGGAGAGGGGGAGCAGGGAGAGGAAGGAGGGGAAGGGAATAGGGAAACGAAGCAGAAAAAGAAGTCAAAATTATCATATGGAATGTGGCAGGGGTAAAAGACAAAGACGAAGAATTCTGGGAATATATAGGGAGATACGACGTGATCGGGCTGGTGGAGACATGGACAGAGGAGAAAGACTGGGAATCATGGAATCGGAGGCTCCCAAAGGGATGGAGGTGGAAACACCAGGCGGCAGTAAAAACTGAAAAGAAGGGCAGGGCGAAGGGAGGGATAATAACGGGAGTAAGAAAAGAAATAGAGGAAATAGAGATCAGAAAAAACGAGTATAGGGAAGAAGAAGGTATACAGGAGAGAAGGATAGAGATAGAAGGACAGAAATGGAGGATAATGAGTGTATACAACAGAGGAGGAAACAAAGAGAAAGTAAAGAGAATAGAAGAAATAATAGGAGAAGAAGAAGAAGAGGAAAGAATGGTCATAGGAGGAGATCTAAACGCAAGAATAGGCGAAAAAGGCGCGAGAGAAGAAGGGGAAGAAGAAAAAGAAATAAAAAGGAGGACGAAGGATAGGAAAGTAAACGGAGAAGGAGAGGCGCTAATAGAGACAATAAAGAAAAGAGGATGGACAGTACTAAACGGCAACAAAACGGGTGACGAAGAAGGAGAAATAACCTTCAACAAAGGGGAGAAAACGGGTGAGATAAGAACAGTAATCGATTACGGAATAGCAAACGAAAGAGCATGGGAAGAAATAACAGAGTTCAAAATCGGAAGAAGGACGGAATCGGACCACCAACCAATCACGTTAAAACTAGAAGGAAAAACGAGAGGAAGAGAGGAAGAAGAGGAAGAAGAGAAAGAAATACAAGTATGGGGAAAAAAAGAAACAGAAAGGTTCCGAGAAAAAATAAAAGAAACAAGATGGCAAAAACAGGGAGTAGAAGAAGAATGGAAGGAACTCAAAGGAAAGATCAAAGAAAGCGTAACGGTAAGGAAGAGAAAGAGAAGAAAGAAAATAGGGCACAGAGAATGGTGGGATGAAGAGTGCAGGAGAATGAAGAAACAGCTGAGAGAGAGCTGGAAAAGAACCAAGAAACAGAAAGGCAACGAAGAAAGAGACACTAAAGAATTTAAGAAAGAGAGGAAAAAATATAAAGAAATATGCAGAAGAAAAGAAGAAGAGTGGAGAGTAAGGGAAGAAGAGAAAATAAAAGAGATAAAAAACGAAGCAGACTTATGGAGATACATAAACAAAGAAAGGAAGAAAAGAACAGAAGTGAGTGAAAAGATAAAGATGGAACAGTGGAAAAGGCACTTCATGAAACTACTGGAAGGGAAAGAAGAGAGAGAGGGGACGGAAAAGAGGATAGAAGAGGAGAAAAGGGGAGAAAGTAAAGAAAAAGGAGACAAGAAGAAGGAGGAAGAGGAAGAACGAAAGATAAAGGAGGAGGTAAAAACGGCAATAGGGAAGCTAAAGAAAAGGAAAGCAGAAGGAGGCGACGGAATAAAGAACGAGGCATGGATAGAAGGAGGAGAGAAAACGGCAGGAAAGTTGGCAGAAATCATATGGAAAGTGTGGAAAGGTGAAGGGTACGTAGACGAGTGGAGAGAGGGCATAGTGATACCGGTATACAAAAAAGGCAACCCAGATGACGAGAAAAACTACAGAGGGGTTACGCTAACACAGACAGCCTACAAAATATACGCGACTGTAATAAACGAGAGGATAAAGAAGGAACTGGAGGAAAAGAAGGGACTAGACGAAACACAGGCGGGCTTCAGGAAAGGAAGAGGAGGTATGGACAACATATATATTATTAAACACCTGATGGGAAAAAGACTAAAAGAAGAAAAAGGAAAACTTTACCTAACCTTCATAGACCTTAAAGCAGCATTCGACAAACTGGACAGGGAGACACTGTGGAGGGCAATGGAAAAAAGGGGGATTCAGGACACACTGATAAGGAAAGTAAAGGAGATATACACAGAAACAAGATGTAAGATAAGAATAGGGAAGGAGGTAACCGAAAGCTTCTGGGTAGAAAAAGGAGTGAGACAGGGGTGCCCGCTGAGCCCAACCTTATTCAACATTTATATTGCAGACATGGAAGAAGTGATGAGGAAGGGACAAGACGGGGGCACAGTGATAGGAAGGAGGAAACTGTGGTCCCTAGGATACGCGGACGACGTCGTACTAATAGCCGAAGACGCAAAGGGGATGAAAGAGATGATAAAGAGGGCAGAGAGATATTTTAAGAACAGGAAACTGGAGGTCAACCTAGAGAAGACGAAGGTAATGGTTTGCAGCGAGGGGAGAGGGAGAAGGAAAAAAGAAGAATGGACATGGGGAGGGACAATGATTGAAGAGGTAGACGAGATGAAGTACCTAGGATACATAATAAACAGAAGAAACAAGGACAACCAGCATATCAAGGAGAGGGTAGGGAAAGCGAGGAAGGCGATGGGGGGACTCTGGAGCATAGGGGAGAGGAAATTCAAAGGGAACATAAGATGGAGACTGAAGATGTTCGACGCAGTAGTCAGGGGAATAATGACATACGGAGCAGAAATATGGGGATGGGAGGAAAGAGAAGAAATGGAAAAAACGCAGGAGAGATACCTAAGATGGATAATGGGACTAGAGAAGACAACCCCAGGATACATAGTTAGAGAGGAGCTAAAAAGAGACAAAATAAGAGTAGGGACTGGAGAAATAGCTCTAAGGTACGAGGAAAGAATAGAAAAAGACGAGCAAAGAGAGATACTCAGGGAATGCAGAATAGAAAGGAAAAAAGAAGGAGAGAAGGAGAGGAACGATAAATGGGGGGAAGAAAGGAAAAGGTACATATGGAGATGCGGAATAGGCATAGAGGAACTAGAGAGAAGGAAAGAGGAAGGAAGCCTAAACATAGAAGAGATGGTACAGAGGGACAGAGAAGCACAAGAACAGGAAAGATCGGAGAGAATCTGGAAATCGAGAAGCGTACCTAGATACAAATTCTGCAGAACCATAGGGAAACCAAGATACCTAGAAGGGAAGACAGGTAGAAAGGGAGAAGATGTAATGATAACGGCAAGACTAAGATGCGGAAACGAAGAAAGAGGGAACAAATTCTGGATGAAAGAAGAGAAGAGAGAATGCAGGATGTGCAGAGAAGAAGAAGAAACCCTGGAACACCTAATAGGCAGGTGCAGAGAGACGATAGGAATGGAGGGAAGGCTGGAAGAAATAATAAGCGACGAAGGGAAAGGAGCGAAGTGGGGAAGGGAGCTAAGAAAAAGGAGGGAAAAGAAAGAAAAAGAGGAAAGAGAAGAGTGGCAACAGGAAGAAGAAAAGAAGGAGAGGAGAAGGAAAGAGGCACACTAAAAACGAGACAAGTAAGTAACCCACAACGGATAAAGGAGGACGCGCAGAGGGAGTTACCTAGAGCCGATAAGGCAGATGCCACGGGATACTTAAACCGAAAATAAACAGAGGGAGCGAGTATACGACACTACACCAGCGAGGGAAAGAAGGGAAGGGCAAGCGGAGAAAGAGACGGCAGGGAAGGGGGAAGAGGTAGGCGACAGGCGAAACGGACAGACAGTAGCAACAGAGTAACCAGGCTGTGAAGTACCCGTGAAAGTAACAAAGAAATGGAGTTAGTGAAAGGAGCATTAGAAGAGATAAAGAAAGAGCTAAGGGAGATGAGAAAGGAGATAAAAGAAGTAAGAGGACTAATCGAAACGGAAAGAAAGGCAGAAAAAGAAGAGAGGAAAGAAAAGGTAGAGGATATACAAGCCAAAGAAGAAAAAGAAAGAAAGAGAGAATGGGAAAAGAAAAAAGAAGAAGAATCGAAAAAGTGGAGAAAGATGAACTTAGTGATAAAAGGAATAAAAGGAAACACAGAATGGAGAGAGGAGATGAGAGAAATAATGAAAGAGATTACTGGAAGAGAAATCGAAACGGAGAAGGAATGGATGATAGGAGGAGAAGAGGCAACGAATAGCAGAGGGGTCATAATCGCAAGACTGAAAAGCACAGCAGACAGAGAAAAGATAATAGCAAATAAAGAAAAAACAGAGATAAAAAGGGGGATAAGGATCGAGGAAGACTACACCCCAAAGGAAAGAGAGATGAGATGGAGAATAAGAGAGAAAGAAATACTAGAAAGAAGCAAAGGCGCAAGAACCGAAAGGGCAGAAGGTAAAATAAAAATAAACGGGAGATGGTGGAGATGGAACGAGGAAGAAGGCAAATGGATAGACGAAGAAGAGGAAATGATACAGAAAGAGGTGGAGAAGAAAAAGAAAATACTAGAAATCCGAGAAAAGATAACGGAACTGTCGATTGAATTAGAAAACGCAAGGAGGCCACGAGAATAAAGAAAGAAGAAGAGGAGGAGAGAAGAGCAATGACGGAAGGGGAAGGAAAGTAAGACGAGAGAACAAGACCGAAAGAAAAAGGGACACGAAAAGACAAACAAACAGCCTAGAAAGAAAAGGGGAAGGGGAAGAGTGAAATAACCAGAACGGGAAAGAAAACACCGCTGAGTAAGGAGTAAATAAACACCACAGGCAGTCAAGCTAGGCCAAGGGCAGAACAAACAACAGACAGGCAAAGGTACCAGAAGGCAAGGAGACAGGAGGAGAGAGGGGAAGCAAACAACCAAGAAGGAGGGCCAGGCGTAAACAGCCAAGCAAAAAGCTGTAAGACAGGAGAGAGGGACAATTTGAATTAGAACGGCAAACGAAGGACGAAACAGGCAGGTTAGATTAGAAGAACGAAGGCAAAGACGTAGGGATAGAGGAGGAGCCCCCAGTATAATAAGGAAATTGAATAACAGAAAGTGTCAGAAATAAATAGAATAAGAAACAAAGTACAAGATAAACGGCCAAGCCGACTAGAATAGGTTTAAGCGCTACGTAGAAAATAAGTCAAAACAAGGAAGAAATAAAATCGGTTTATTTTCTGTTTAATTTCATTTAAAATTCTGCTTAATTATGTTAAAGTGGTTAGAATTCTGATTAAGTTGGTTTAAGTTAGATTAATTTTGGTGATCCTTGTTTAAGTTAACCTTGTAAATCCCTAATACGCAGAAGTAGGGAAGTAGGTTAAGAATCAAAATTAGAAAATAAGGAACAGAACAAATAAGAAATAAAATGAAGAATTAAAGTAAGAGGAAATAGTATAAGAGGAAAGTGATGTAATAATCTGTAACACCGAAAGGTACAAACACGAATAATAAAATACTACTACTACTATGAATTTATTTATCACCGCGTGCCGCGCGCCGGGCGCTCTCAATACAGCGCGCGGCCGAGCGTCTCAGGCTATATTGCAGCTTCGGTCAGTCGTAATTAAGAATTACAATTAAAAATATTATTATTGAACAAATTTCATTCTTTTAAACAATATCATGAAGAATATAATAAAATAATTTTCCATTATTAAATTGAAACAGGGAAAACTAACTAATGATCAAGTATCAAATTTTGCAGAAACGCGTTATCTTTATTTAAAAAAAAAAAAAAAAAAAAAAAACGGATTACACGGTTTTGTAAAATTTATATTTGATTATTTATTAATTTTTTTTCTGTCTTAGTTTCATAATTAAAAATTATTTCATTGTATTGTTTCTAAACAATGCAATGTTTAAAGATTATTTCATTGTATTGTTTATAAACGATACAATGTTTATAAACAATACAATGAAATAATTTTTAATCATGAAACTAAGACAGAAAAAAAAATTAATAAATAATCAAATATAAATTTTACAAAACCGTGTAATCCGTTTTTTTTTTTTTTTTAAATAAAGATAACGCGTTTCTGCAAAATTTGATACTTGACCATTAGTTAGTTTTCCCTGTTTCAATTTAATAATGGAAAATTATTTTATTATATTCTTCATGATATTGTTTAAAAGAATGAAATTTGTTCAATAATAATATTTTTAATTGTAATTCTTAATTACGACTGACCGAAGCTGCAATATAGCCTGAGACGCTCGGCCGCGCGCTGTATTGAGAGCGCCCGGCGCGCGGCGCGCGGTGATAAATAAATTCATATTGTTTAAACTAATCGCGAGCAGTGAAATTTTCATTCAGGATCTTAAACTTAAATAAATGACGCATGTAACTGATGAAAAAAAACTTCATTTTTTCACCGAGAAATCAGTGAAATTTTCATTTGTTTACTTAAAAGTTAATTAACAATAGGATAATGAACAAATAATTTCAAGCCATTATTATTTTAATAAAATATAGACATTTGACAATAAATCCTGAAAATTTCATTAATTTATCTTTAACGGTTGATTTGAAATCTATTTTTTAATTAAAAGTAGGGGAGACCGGGGCTAGAATTAACATTTTTCGAAAAATGGGCTTTACTTTCGAAGCTAAATAATATTTTGGTACATCGATTTTTGCAAGTAATAATATGATCATTTAGTTGAAACATAAGCGAAGAAAAATAGTATTTTTACCAATAGATCCACTCTGAAAAACGATTTACGGAAGAGAGCGCTATGTTATTTTTTACCCCGGATTCGGGGCTAAAATTAACAGCTTAGGGGCAATTATTAACATGCAAAACCCATATCAACACTCCTAATTATTTTGGTTTGTTTTCAATAGAAATGCAATATATCTTAATTACACCACGTTTTTATTCGTCTGAGATCATAGACTTCTACATATCACATTGGCCAGGTACAAAAATCTCAGTTAAACATACATTTATTGCTTTTCCATTTAATTGTCTACCGGATACGGGATATTGAAAATTAACGGAATAAATCATATTTTCTTTTCTATCTTTACATGACGAACAAACAATATTGCGAAACTTACTTTCAAATGATATATGAATAAGACACTTTGGCGTTATACATTGAACAAAACTAGTAACATAATAATACTCTATAGTAACCTAACTTAAAAAATCACAGTATGGTTTTCGTGTTATAGATATGACTTAATGCTTAGTTCTAGATATGTATCCCTCAATTATTCAGTCATCATCGTCAGAATTACAATTCAGACATACAAATGCGGAAGCAGTACCTTTCACGCATTTTACGTGAGCCCACTGCTTACATAAAAGACATTGCACCCACTCCTCGCCTGATCTAGCATTACCATAGGCTTCAGCGCATACAAGGCATAACCATTCTTCTTCTTCGCTTTCAGAATCGGTACTCTCGGCTAGGATCCGCCTTTTCACTTTTCCTATTTTATTATCATTCTTCTTTTTTTTTTGTCTGTTCTTGTCCTTTCTTTTTAGCTTCGACGTTTCCTCGCCGTTTCGACTGTCCTTTCCCTTTATCTTTCTGTTTGAGCGTTTTTTGTTTCTTTCTTTCTCTTTCTTCAAATTCTGCTTCCAGTAAATTTTTCTCCGGTGTATCTGTGAGTACAGCCGACTTTCTTGTGCGTCGTCGACTGGTTGATACACGTGGTGGAGCCTTTGGTAAAGGTCTAATTTTTGATGGAGAAAAATCTTGGATATTTTGAATTCCGGAAGGTCCCGCCACTGGTTCGTCACACGTCATCTGATTAATAACTTCAGTAACACTGATGTCTAATTCAGGCATGGCTTGCAAAACCTCTGGAGTTTCTAGATTCAACGTCAGATCGCTGACATCGTCTCCTTCGTTTGCCACAGACGTTTCAGATGATTCTGCGACTAGTACATCATCATTTGACATTGGATTTGGGCGATCAGTTACAAAAGATGGCGCAAAGTCGCTTTCTTGAAATATATTTTCGTTCGAAGGCCAAATGCCGGACTTCCTGAAGCCGCTCATGATATTTGATGGATTTAAGGCTAGGGGTAACGAGTCTTTCACAATCCCAGGCAAATCGTAGATTGTCATGGTTTTTCCGGGATTGTTTTGCAGCCATGCAGTCTGATATCTGTTCATGTAATTTTTGAACGGTCCATAAACACCCACATCCAGCGGTTGCAAGCGGTGGGAGCAGTGTGGGGGGAAAGAGAGCATGATTACGTTATTATCCTTCGCTTTATTTACCACCTGCAGATTGACATGGGAGCTGTGATTATCTAGCATAAGTAGGACGGGTTCTTCTTTCGTAGGCTTTACGTGCTTGATGAAATGGTCTAGAAATATTAAAAACTCTTTCTCCTGCATCCAGCCTGAACTATTCCCAGCACCAATAGAATCCGGCGGTCCATTTCGGATAAAAAGTTGTGTGTATCTGATCCTAGGAAAAATGAACATTGGGGGGATCGAATTTCCAGTTGCGTTTACTGCCACAGTTAAAGTCACAAGGACTCCTCTTTCTGCCGATGTGATCGCTCCCACTTGTTTTTGACCACGTTGCGCGACAATTTTTTTGGGTTTTTGAACGGTTGTTATCCCGGTTTCATCCACATTCCATATTCTGGATGGAGTAAAATTATATTTATCTGCAACTGATTTATATTTCTCAAAAAATTCACGAACATTTGTTTTGTTGAATGACGTGGCTCTGCTTAATGATGTGGCCTCCGGCGTCCTGATAGCTAATCTGGGATTTCGTTCAATGAACTTTGTGAACCAATCTGGTCCAGCCATATTATTTTCGTGCCATGAAGGAGGAATCGTAGTAATTTTTAAGAATATAGCACATTGATAGGCTAATTTTCTGACTTCAATCGGAAGCAAACCAAAATATATACTGGCGCATTTTAACAAGTAATCAGTCATTTTTGCCTCTTGCTCTATTGAAAAAACCATTCTTGGTTTCGTATAGCCAACGCGAACATCAGCAGTTTCTTTTTTATTTTTCAGAAATTTATGCAACGTAACATGACAAAGATTCAATTCCTCTGCGACTTTGCGTAAGCTGAGTTTATCTTCTAAAACTCTTTTCGCAGCTAGTTCGTAAACTTCTATACTTTTTGTCCCCCTGTCTGTTTTTCGTTTATAATTTCTCATGCTGGAAACAAAAACCACAGAAGGTTTTATACACATATCAAATCATCTTCGGGGTAAGTATTAACAATGTTAAGACTTGCCCCAGTTAATCGTTAATACTTGCCCCATCACACTATTTTATAATTTAATTACATTGAAAAAAGAACGAGTCTATTTTTGTTCAAAATAACATAAGCAACTAAAAAGTAATTATTATAAGAGTCATACGAATCGAATTAAAGGCCAAAATTAACATTAATATGGATAGAATTCAAAATTTACATGTGTTAAAATATTACATTACCTGACTGAAATCCAGCGTGCACGCACAACCTTCCCCAAAGTCGTCCAACTAAACACTCCACGTGCTCAGCTTATGCAGAGTATTATAATATAGAAATGGAGTCAACAGAAGCGCGTCGAGAACGAACCGGGCTATCATATATTGAGTGTTAATACTTACCCCTGTTAATTCTAGCCCCGGTCTCCCCTACTCAAAATTTTCACTGTAAAAAAAATTGTTGTTAAAATGAAAATTTTGAAAAATCGTTCGGGGGACTAATTTTGCATGGTGACTACTTCAGAAAAAAATACATAGGCTTAATTTTCATGATCAAGTGGAAAATGGGGGGTTCACTTGACGTGATCTTACTCATGTTTCTGATTATGAGCGAAATGCAATATTATTACTATATATTCCGCGATATATAATCAATCAGTTTTATTCAGTTGGATCGGTTTGTAGGTATTATCATTTTTAGTGATTGAGCTTAATCTATGCTTCAATTAAGTTATAAAATCATCAAGTTGTTTCTATCGAGAAAATATCCGTACGTTGCATATTAATGAGTAATAAATGAAATAAATAGTTTGTACTCACCAGACATGTAGGCTCTTTGAGTCGTACTGTGCGATTGAGCTGTAGGCTGAGGTGACCGTAGAAAGAAAGAGAGGGATTCGGCTCACACAGATGGGTATTCAAATATGTGTATTTTTTAAAAAGCCACAGGTTGACACGCATATTCGAAAATACAACAAGGAATGTCTATCCTTGTTTTCAATATTTGGTAGAATAAGACACAATGATATGACTATCTGTTATTCAGTCTATGGGTTTAGTCTATAGCTTATAAGTCAGTATCGGCTTTAGAGGGAGGGCAATCCGAGCCGATCGCTGCGGTGCTAGGACCAAGGGGGTGCCGCGCGTGCGAATTAATCAGTTAATCAGCGAGTCGCGGGCAAAATCCTAGTTAATAAAAAGATATAGTGGGCGATGGAGAATATTTCGCCCGGGGCGCCCGGATGGTTAAGGCCGGCGCTGGCTTCAGTTGCCGTCCTTTGCAAAGTTAAGATAGGACTGTGTTCTTATAGGTTGACCATTTACCAATAGGAATTTTATGTATTCTGCCACAATTTGAAGACATCGCTATAGGCACCTCGCATTTGTGAAGAATACGACTTACGTACTTGAAGTATAACACTTTGCTGTGTAGATCGAAAAATCGATACAGTTGTTTGACGAGTGGACGTTGTTCTTTATATGTACTGTGAATCAACATAATATAATAATTGATAACAGTAGCTTGCAATAATTCAATCATTATACATTGTTAATATACCTTTTTGTAATAAGCTTGTGACGGGGGTCGATTTATAAACTTTATTCGACGACAACGAAAAATTATTTGGTGTTAATCTATTCATGATCATAAATTCGGAAATTAATTTGTAATAGAAGGTGAATAATAAAATTAATCGTTGATGCAGAACAGTATCTTACAAACTATGAAGGTTGTACGTGAGTAGAATATTTTAATGATAATAATTCGATCATCAGAAGAAAGAGAACTTGATATAACAATACACATTTGTCGTGTACTGAAATTTCCAATTATTATAACATATATATTTTACAGATTGGTGATTCATTCTAGTTAACAGATTTTTTTAGCTCTTCGTATAAGACTTGTTCAGATAGAAATATATATAAGTTAGATAAAATTTCGGATATTATATTTTCCACTTCATAATAATGTCGAGAACGAAGAAGCATTCATATGCAAAATCCAGGGAACGTAAAAATATAGCTCAACGTTTGGCTAGAATCGACGATAATAATAACGATGGCAGGAATGACATTATCAACATAGATTCCACGCCAGCGATCAGAGTTGACAATAATTCCGATGTAAAAAATGCTTTTGATGTATTACAACGCGAATGGGTAAAGATTTCGGCATGTATTGCTGACATCACAGTTGAACTAGATGATCGATGTATTGACAAGTTTCTCAAGGTTTTAACGATAAACACATCCTTTCGGCCACAGGATCCATTAAATTACCAAGGTATACATTGGTATAAACCGGTAAAATCTGATAGGGATATTCAAATCATTTACGGAGGAAGAGTAGGTCAGGATGACGTGGGTCATTGGACGTGTATATATTACGACAGATCCATAGTACATGTATACGATTCATTGCGTAGACAATTATCACCGAAACAATACGAAATACTGAACAGGCTCTATCCAGATTACTCGGTGAAATACGAATGTATCCAAATGCAGCCGGATGGTGTATCGTGTGGAGTGTACGCTTGCGCTATTGCAACTTCTATTGCATTGGGGATAGACCCTAAAACCGAATATTATTTTATAGATAGCAATGGGCCATCCAAGTCTACGTATACACTCAGACGTCATTTGATCAAAGTTATAGAACAACAGACGTTGATTCGTTTTCCTAGGATCGGGGCTGCTTCGTTTCCGCTTAACCAGCAGCGCCAGAATAGGGAAATTCTTGGTGAATTTAATATCAATACCGGAGGTTCGGAAAATGCAACCATGTTCGACTCGAAGAGTATTACAGATAAGAATAAATTAAATTCAAGGAATATTCCACGTCAACCGGGAATATCTCAACCAAAGACTTATGCATCAGTCTGTAAATCACAGCAAGGACAAATAGTTGATTCTATTATAGTTATTCCAGATAACGCAATTGACGGTCATGAACGCCAGCAGGTGTTAAACCGAACAGTCGAGAATAGAGTAGACTCAATAAAACGTAGGAAAAAGGATTGGTGGATCAGTCATAAAGATGAGATAAGCAAACAGAGGCACGTAGATTATTCTATTAACCGGGTTATCCGACAAAATGAAAAAAAAGAAAAGTACGCTGCAAATAGTGAGCCTAAGAAAACGGAAGAAAGAATCAGGTACATTGCTAATCCTGAGAATAAAAAGAATAGAGAAAAGACAAAGTATGCTGCCGATCCGGAGAGTAAGAAGTTTAGGGAAAAGGCAAAGTATGCTGCCGATCCGGAGAGTCAGACGCTTAGGAAAAGGGCAAAGTATGCTGCCGATCCGGAGAGTAAGAAGTTTAGTGAAAAGGCAAAGTATGCTGCCGATCCGGAGAGTAAGAAGTTTAGGGAAAAGACTAAGTACGCTGCCGATCCGGAAAGTAAGAAGTTTAGGGAAAAGACTAAGTACGCTGCCGATCCGGAGAGTAAGAAGTTTAGGGAAAAGACTAAGTACACTGCCGATCCGGAGAGTAAGAAGTTTAGGGAAAAGACTAAGTATGTTGCCGATCCGGAGAGTAAGAAGTTTAGGGAAAAGGCAAAGTATGCGGCCGATCCGGAGAGTAAGAAGTCTAGGGAAAAGACCAAGTACGCTGCCGACCCAGAGAAAAAGAAAGATTCGAACAAGAAAATTTATTCTGCCAATAAAGAAAGAAAATTACAGATCCGCAACTTGGTTGTTTCTAATAATATTTCAAAGAAATATGGACGCTTAGGAAATCGTAGTAATACAATGAAGTTTTTAGGATCAGTAGAAGAGTGTATTAATGCTTTAGCGTTCAAAATTAATCGCGAGTCGTTGCCGAAGTCCAGAATAGAAGCTGAACTAATTATTAAATGGTGTATGCATGTCAGAAATGATTCAGTTTTTAATTTGAAGAAAGTGTTAGCCAATTCTACGCGAAATGCGGAGGCGTGTTTGTTGCGTGCGGCAGAATCTTCAGATTTCGAACATAAAGTAGTAGCGTTTTGTGGTGTTTCAAAACATACTGGATCATCCGAATCCTATTTCGCTGATACCGCTTACAATGAGCTTGCAATGGACAACAAATCGCTCGTTACAACAGCGGATGGGCAAATTGCTAACATTTTACCCGTACGTTCAAGCAAACATGTTCGGAAATCGTGGACTTGCGATTCAAAAATGTGCGTGAAACCGGATTTATTCACGATCGACAAAATAGAATATTTTCTGAAACTTGTTAGATACTGGTATCTAACAAACATTCGGAAAAACATAACACAAGTTAATGTCTGCAGCGTTAATACATTCGGTAATAAGCTCGGTCACTCACATAGCTGCTATGCAAATCCGGGCGTCTGTCGATCCAAGCTTTTACCGATGCAGGCCTTGAGTGCTCATTTTACACGGATTAGATACTTTGTTAGACTGGTGTTTCAGATAATAAGTCTCGTCCGAAAAATTACTTATATAGACAATGCTTTGAAACGTAGTGATTTGGAAGTTTTAAACGATATATCGATCAAATCAGCACGAACAGCTGAAGCTTATCAGCCGTGTATAGACGGAGTAATGAATTTGAACGAAGATGCCATAATTTCTAAACATCAACATGCGTTCGAAGCATTGACTAAGCGTTCGATGGATACACCGCGATTAGCTTGCGAGTCTTGTGCGAAACTTTGTTGCCGGAGACACGTTGTCGAAATTTCGAAATTAAGAAAACCGCTGTCGGGAGTTTACTGGACGCATCTAAAAGAGTACGTTGATGTTACTGGCTTCATTTGTAATTATTGTCTGGGAAACTTTCGCGATGGTAAGTTACCACCGACTTGCAGCCTTAATCAACTAGCCGTAACACACAGACTCGACGTAGTAACGTCGTTAAATGATTACGAAAGAATTTTAATTCAAAGAGCGAAAGCTTTTCAGACGGTTCAAAGAATGGGAACGGTAGCTAAAAAGAATTTGCCGAATACCGTTAAGATACAAAAAGTAAAGGGCAGAACTTTTCATTTGCCATTGCCTTTGGAGGAAACGTTGAAGAAATTGCCATCTCCGACAGATGCAATAAATCTTAACCACGAATTATTCATATTAGTTTGTGGTATCCCGAACAAGTCAAAGGTAGTTTGGAGTAAATTGGTAAGTGTACAGAAAATTCATGACGCGCTGGCATGGCTAAAGACAAATAATTCGTTGTATCGAGAAATCAAATTACCGGTAGAGAGCCATTCGTTGTTGGACGATTTAATTGAAAATGCTGAAATTCAGGTACAACAGGAAAGCGAAGATTCAGAACAATGTGCGGAATCGAAATCAGCCTGCAATAATGATCAACAACGTATCGATCCCCCGGCGATGTTAACTCAGATTGTTGATTCCGATGCATATTGCGAACAGTTTACAATATATCCGATACATGAAGACAGGGAAAATAAAAGTGCTTCAGCTCTCTATCAATTGCTCAAAGTACAATCAGTGCCTTTGAACACATGGGATAAAAGTTTAGACATAGATATCATGTGTTTTCCGGATCTGTATCCTTACGGTGTAAATGGTCAGTACCAAAAACGAACGATTCACCTACGAGAATGTGACTTTATAAAATGCAGATTAATGTCCAAGCACGCTTGCTTTAGATTGAATCATCAATATCTTTTCTACTTGCTACACGACGCTAACATTCGCCAATTAAGGAGCGGTATTTTTCATAAACTGAATGTAGTTAATCCACGAGAAAATTTCACTGCAGCGAGTTGCTTAGAAATGTTGTCCAAAGAACAGCTGGAAGGAAATCTTACAACTATCTTTTCTAGATTACGGAATACGGAACAGTATTGGCGTAGACCGCGAAATAATTTAGCTTGTATGATTCGTAATTATGGTCCAGCGACATGGTTCCTGACCATAAGTCCCAGCGAATGGATGTGGGATGATTTGGCTGAATATATCTGTCAGGTAAACGGATCCGAAATGTCGAGTTTTTCGACGAGTAAGCTTGTGGCTGCAGATCCGGTGTCCACTTCAAGGTATCTTGATAATAAATTTCAGGCGATGCTTAGCTCCATTTGTTCGAGCGATCACCCGATCGGAGAAGTAACGCATTACTTTTGGAGACGTGAGTACCAAGGGAGAGGTACACAACATTTTCATTTATTGATTTGGATCAAAGATGCTCCCATTATTGGGGAATCTTCCGCCGATGAGGTGGCTAGATTCATTACGAAACATGTTACGTGCAAAATGCCTGATAAAAACGTATCGCCAACGTTGTATCGTCGAGTAGACACGCATCAGAGACACAAGCACAATGATTACTGTTTACGTAACAAAAAAAATAAAAAGGGATACTCCAGAGTTTGCAGATTTGGCTTTCCACGACCTATTACGAATTCATTAGTCATGAGGGATGTGGCTATTTCCGTCGCGGGCAGAAAACAGCTCAAGTCAAAGAGTCGCTTGTACGACTTACCGCGGTCAGAGACGGAGACCTGTATCAATGACTACAATCCTGTTATTCTCACGGCTTGGGAAGGGAACATGGATATGCAGTTCGTCGGTGAAAAATCTACACTGCTCACTTGGTATTGTACAAAATACACGACCAAATCTGAATCCAGCAATGGAGTGGATGTATTTGATGACATTAATTCAACCAAATCGTTGAGTAGTCGACTTTGGAGTGTAGCGGTGCGCAGTTTGGCTAACAGAGAATGCGGAGCTCTGGAGGCTGCAGACACGTTGTTAGGAATATCACTCTATGGAACTGATCCAGACACAACGATCAAATGGTTGGATGTTAATCAAATACGGAACAGAATGTTAAAATCATTTAAAACTGTGAAAGCACTCGATCCAGAGTCTACAGACATTTTTTTCCCCTCGCTCATCGACAATTACTATCCAAACAGACCCGAGCAGTTAGAGTCTGTACATTTGTACGATTTTGCGGCATGGTATGATGTAACAAAGATAAAGCCTGTAAATACCAGCGTAGAAATCTACAAACTTAGCGACGGTTTGTATTTGAAAAAGCGACAGCGTGCTTATCTGATAAATCATTATCAATACAATGTCAACGTGCAGCCGGAAAAATATTTCTATTCGCTGTTACTTATGTTTAAACCCTCCCAATAAACACCAGTTCGTATAAAAAACGTATATAAAGGTCATATACCCTACGTTTATTCAGAGGAAAAATGTTCCTCAGTTAAACTAATATTTTACGTTTTTGAGAAACGTGTATATTGAAGCGTTTAATATCGACAAATATAGTACGTTCAATATACGACTTGTTATTCGAAATTATTTCAATATTTGTCGACCCTTATTCGTCGTATGCACGTATAAAGAACACTCATATTATACGTATATATGTAGCGAACTTGTAACGGTAACAAAAAAGTTATATTTTTGGTATGCTACAGTTATGCAACGAATATTATCATTCACATTTTATAACTTTTTCCTCATGAGAATCGACTAGCATTACCAGTTCGCTTAGAAAAACGCTATCAGATTTTTCGACCTAACTGGGATTTGAACCCAAGTCCGCTCGCATTCGCTGTATTACTAGTCGCACGCTCTACCAACTACGCCAAACTACGCTATGGATATTAGTCCAATATTTTCCGATTTGTCGGAGCTCATGATTAAGGTGCCAAATTAAATTAAAATAAAAGGTGTTAGAAAATTGAAATTTTTTTTTTTAAATGGCCGAGGAACTTTCGACCCCAACTTTTGACAGGGATTCACTCCGCGAGAAATTCGTCACGAATTTTGAATCTGCACCCTATATATTATACCCCTATGTATAGAAACATAACACTGATATTAATACCATGTATCATCTGTTATATTAGCATGGCCTAAAAATGTTACGTAACTTCGATATAACATAGGTCATATTACTAAATAGTCTTGAAGTTATAAAACAAATGCACGTTGTGTTTGCTGGGTAGTAGGGAGGACTAGAAGAAGTCTTCATTCAAACAGATATTCGACATTTTTGAGAAACGTATGTGTAAAACGTTTAGTATCATTGAATTCTGCACGTATAATACACGAATATTTTTGAAATTATTCCGTTATTTGTATTGGTCCTTATTCGTCGTATGCACGTATAATGGATATCTATATTATACGTTTTCAGTTACTATTGAATAAACGTGAGATAATTGTAATCTTTGTACGCGCAAAGTTTGCAATGAATTATACGTATATTATTCTGTAACTCGGATAATCATGGAAGTATCGCTACACTAGAACGTGTATTATACGCCTTCGATTTTGAATGAGTAAACGTATAAAACAGGTATTTTCGACACATCTGAAATTTCCGACAAAATACGTGTATTATACTGTAACTCGGACGATTGTGAAAAAATCGTAAATTTAGAACATCTATTATACGTTATCAGGTTCAGTTGAACTAACGTATGAAATACGAATTTTTCAAACGTATAAATGTTCCGTAACTTTGAAGTTGAATCGACGTTTAGGTATCAGTTTATTCGTTCGAAAAACGTGTATAACTAACGTATAATACAGATTAGTGCACCATGTTCGTACCGTAAACTAAGAACATTTATTACACGTATTTATTTTCATTCAAATCAACCTGTATGCTACGTATGCGCGATACGTAATAATTTCCCAAAAATTGAACGTATAATACTCGAGTCAGCATATACGTTTTCGTGAGATCCAATAAGAACGTGTTATATTTGTATAATAATGAATTGAAAAGACGTATAAATCAGGTAGTTACTATACGTCAGAATGATACGCTTTTTATACGTGTATAATTGAGAATTAGTCAACCATGTTCGTACCGTAGAATATGCACATTAATTGTACGTACATATTTTCGGTCACAGAAACCAATATTCTACGTATACAGTATACACACTTATTCTTCACAACTGAAACGTATATTATTCATTGATCGGAGGATTTATTCGACTAAAAAACGTATATCATATACGTATTTTCTATGTTTGTCAATAAACGTAAGTCGTAAACGTGTAATATTAGTACGATCATATATGTATACCAAAAATACACTAAGTATACGTATATGATGCGCGTAATATACGGACTGGTGTTTATTGGGCTGGCGCGATACGGATGACCTGAAACAGGATTGTGATTCCTATGCCGAATCTTTCGAGAAATCAAAATCGGAGCTTATGACAGCTCTTGAGTATCACGAACGCTTACTAGATATTCAAAAGGGGTTAGAATTTATTAAGGAACAAATTGAGAACAAATTGGTCGATTCAGCTGATAAGACGAGCAAGCTTAGCGAAGACTCTCAAGGCGGTGAGGAGAATCCTTTAGGTTTTCATCCCGTGGAAGCTGACGTAGCAATGCAAGAGTTCAACTGTGTCGAGGAACAACTTGAGGACGTTGATATCAACCAAATGATTTCCGAGCTTAATGACGACCAGAAAAGAATATTTGATAAGGTCACAAGCATTCTGCAATCAGGAAATAATAAAGAAATCTTGCGTCAATTTGTGAGCGGTGCCGGCGGTACTGGTAAAAGCTTTCTCATTAAAACTATAAGATGCTGGACAAAACAGATACTCGGAAAAGTTACAGCCGTGACGGCACCCACCGGGCTGGCGGCTTTCAACATTGACGGGTTAACGATACATAGACTATTTCAATTGCCTATCGAACATGGAGGTACTCCAAAATATAAAGAATTATCGGATCAGGTACTGAAAATTTTAAGGCAAGAAATGAAAGACGTGGTTTTAATCATTATCGACGAGGTATCAATGATTTCAAATGTCACACTGGCATACATTCACCTGCGATTGTCTGAAATATTCAATACGAAGAATTCGGATGAAGGTTGGTTTGGAGGAAAACATATCATACTTTTGGGCGATTTGTTACAGCTACCTCCCGTAAATGATCAATCAGCTTTCATCAAAATATCAAAAGATCGGGTACACAAATACTTAGGCTCTTTAGGAATGATCAATTTATGGTCACATTTATTCACATATGACGAACTGATAATAAATATGCGTCAACAAAATGACTTTTCCTATAAAGAAATCTTGGATCGAGTTCGGTTCGGCATTTTGACTGAAGGCGACCTAGATATTCTCCAATCGAGGAAAATGAAATTCCTCGAGAATAGCATAGGCGATAGACTTCGCGAACTGTGCGACTATATTAATAAATTACCGTTAGAGACGGTTTGCTTGTTTTCCACTAGACATCAGTGTGAGGTTTTAAATGTGGCGATGCTTGCGAAAATTGAAAGCGAGGAAATAGAACTTAATGCGGAGGATACTGTTGATTGTATGCCGTACTTGAAGAAAAAGATATCTAAACTTTTGAATAACGAAAATGAAGATAGTTCTCGTACCGCAGGTCTTGCAAAAACTATTACAATTAAAATCGGAGCGAAGGTAATGATCAGAAGAAATATCGACATAACATCTGGTCTTGTCAACGGCACAATAGGTCGTGTTACATCCGTTTCAAAAGGCATTGATACCGGTCAAGTGCAATCGCTAACAATTGCTCTATCGTCAGGCAAAAAATATACGATAGAAAGACTTTCGGCCAAATTCGAGATAATGAACGGAGCATTCATTTCCAGAAAGCAGTTTCCTTTGTCTCTTAGTTACGGTATTACTATACATAAAAGTCAAGGATTGAGTTTGACAAGCGCTGTCATAGATATTGGCAATAGGGTGTTCACTTCTGGACAAGCTTACGTTGCGTTGTCAAGAGTAACGTCCCTGCAGGGATTACATGTGATCAACTTAGATCCATGTTCGATCAAAGTTCAGCAGTCGGCACTAGTCGAATACAATAGGCTGAGAACGCTGTACAGGCCTGAATTATCGACGATAGATGTTGCGCACGAACCTAAACTAAAAATCGTTGATACCCTCTGGTCAGTTTATCATTATAATAATGATAACAATAATGCCGAGATTTGTGACATCCAGCCAGAAGTAGCCAGTATTGCAAATCGTGCTCCGGCACCGAACATCGTTGGCATGGTCAATAACGACAACGTTTCTTGTTACGCCAATGCAGTTATTCAGTGTTTATTTCACTGCGAAAGTATTATAAAGCTGCTCATAAAACTAGAAAACGAGGATCCACTAGGAATGTTAGCTCATTCTTATGCCAAGGCCAGTGAGAATTTGAATTCTCTAGCTGTTCGAGAGTTTGTTGATCACCGATTCGCGGAGACGGTTCAGCAAGACGCAGCGGAGTTTCTTATGGTACTTTGTCAAAAATCGAAAATCATTCGTGACACGATAGAACATAAGACAATCAAGATTCGCGGCAGCGAATCGCCGAGTTTCCCCCCCCCCCCCCCCCCTCCGACAGTGAAAACTCGGCGCGCCAGCCACGAAACATTTACCCGAGCCAGCTCTTGTTCTTGTAAAAAACCTGTCATATCTTTTGAACCGCTGATTATTTTCTAATGAAATTTATATGGGCGTAAGGCCCTCGCCATTTGATCTTGCTCGCGAAATTTCGACAAAATCTACCGCGTGGTTCCGGAGATATTGACCGTCGAAGTTGATCGAAAAACACAATCTTCTTCTTCTTCTTCTTCTTCTCCTTCTTCTTCGTTGCAGACGTTCTTCTTGGGACCACGATATCTGTCGAACCGTTGCACTTATGAATTTGCCATTTGGAAGGAGTGTTCTCATCACCGAAATCTCGCCCCCTATTGTTTTTGAGCAATAATTGACCACGCATAACTGAGTTATTAATAATATTAATTATTTTACAAAATGCGCATGCGCAGAATTATTGATCGATGCCTGATTTACAAATGCGCATGCGCAGCAGCAAATCGCGGCCGCGTGCCAGTATGATTATAATATAATATTATTATATTATTATATAGTATTATTCATAATCATATTTCATTTATCATTATTATTATTATTGTCATTATTATTGATGCGTCACGTCTACTCGTGCTCCCCAAAAAAATTTGTACTCAGTAATGTGTCCGCACCGCAGTTTTCGGTGTCCAGGTCCTTCGCTCCGTAGTTTTCGGTATCCAGGTCCTTCGCTCCGTAGTTTTCGGTATCCAGGTCCTTCGCTCCGTAGTTTTCGGTATCCAGGTCCTCCACTTCGTAGTTTTCGGTGTCCAGGTCCTTCGCTCCGTAGTTTTCGGTATCCAGGTCCTTCGCTCCGTAGTTTTCGGTATCCAGGTCCTTTGCTCCGCAGTTTTCGGTATCCAGGTCCTCCACTTCGTAGTTTTCGGTGTTCAGGTTCTTTGCTCTATGGTTTTCGGTGTCCAGGTCCACCGCTCCGTAGTTTTCGCTGTCTAGATCCACCGCACCGTAGTTTTCAGTGTACATGTCCTCCGCTCCGAAGTTTACGGTGTTTAATTTAACTTCATCAATTAAGAACTCAATCTTTATACTTATAAATCTTTAGAAGCTTGTATGTTTTGTTGCAATAAAATTGAAATCAAGTGGTTTAGTTGCATATAACATATTATACATTCCGAATCAGTTGAATCAAGATTCGCGGCAGCGAATCGCCGAGTCCCCCCCCCCCCCCCCCCCCCCTCCGACAGTGAAAACTCGGCGCGCTAGCCACGAAACATTTACCCGAGCCAGCTCTTGTTCTTGTAAAAAATCTGTCATATCTTTTGAACCGTTGATTATTTCCTAATAAAATTTATATGGGCGTAAGGCCCTCGCCATTCGACCTTGCTCGCGAAATTTCGACAAAATCTACCGCGTGGTTCCTGAGATATTGACCATCGAAGTTGATCGAAAAACACAATCTTCTCCTTCTCCTTCTCCTTGTCCTTCTTCTTCTTCTTCGTTGCAGACCGTTCTTCTTGAGACCACGATATCTGTCGAACCGTTGCACTTATGAACTTGCCATTTGGAAGGAGTGTTCTCGTCACCGAAATCTCGCCCCCTATTGTTTTTGAGCAATAATTGACCACGCGTAACTGAGTTATTAATAATATTAATTATTTTACAAAATGCGCATGCGCAGAATTATTGATCGATGCCTGATTTACAAATGCGCATGCGCAGCAGCAAATCGCGGCCGCGTGCCAGTATGATGATTATAATATAATATTATTATATTATTATATAGTATTATTTATAATCATATTTCATTTATCATTGTTATTATTATTGTCATTATTATTGATGCGTCACGTCTGCTCGTGCTCCCCAAAAAAATTCGTACTCAGTAATGTGTCCGCACCGCAGTTTTCGGTGTCCAGGTCCTTCGCTCCGTAGTTTTCGGTGTCCAGGTCCTTCGCTCCGTAGTTTTCGGTTTCCAGGTCCTTCGCTCCGTAGTTTTCGGTGTCCAGGTCCTTCGCTCCGTAGTTTTCGGTATCCAGGTCTTTGGCTCCGTAGTTTTCGGTATCCAGGTCCTTCGCTCCGTAGTTTTCGGTATCCAGGTCCTTCGCTTCGTAGTTTTCGGTATTCAGGTCCTCCGCTCCGTAGTTTCTAGTGTCCAGGTCCTCCGCTCCGTAGTTTTCGGTGTTTAATTTAACTTCATTAATTCAAAACTCAATCTTTATACTCATAAATTTTTAGAAGCTTGTCTGTTTTCTTGCAACAAAATTGAAATATTATTGTACATATACGCATATGAGCGGATCCACGTCACTTCACTCAAAAAAAAACCGTCAAGTCACGGATTTTTGCGCCATTCAATACATCTGTAGTACTATGGAGAAAAAAAGTACAATTTGAAGGATTTTGAAAAATTCTCAAAAATGGCGGAGTTAGAGGCATGTGAATTTTTGTGCACCACTTTGTTTGAAAATTCATATCTCCGAAAGTGTTCATCGGAGCGGAAAGATCCTTGGATCGTTTTGTTCGTAAAAGAATACGCTTTTATACAAAATATCATGTTTTCAAAAAAAAAAATTCTTTCAATATTTTTTTGGCGTTTTAATTTTTGATTTCGCTGCCATTTCTGAAGGACTTACAGAAATTCATGGAGATAATTTTTTTTGGATACCTGGATCCTTCCTCTTTAATCCTAAAAAAAAAAATTCATGGAGAAAATACCTGGGCCGGAGATAAAAAATAAAACGTGTCGTCGCGCGTCACCGCGCGCGCTGATCCACGTCCGCGCTACTCCCGCAAGCTCGCTGTGTTACGTAGTGGAGATGTCATATGATGCTTCTTTGCTTAGCCAGGTTATCCATTCTCCGAAAATAGTTATTTTACCACCTTAGCCCTTCCGTATCCGTCTACTGGTCATGTTTTCTTGGAGTTATACAATTGTATACGTGTGTATATGCCTGTTCTGAAAATTCCAGTACGGTTATGGTTCGTTGAATATACTTGTGCTGGAATTAAGTTTGATTCCATTTCACTCGTTTTGTGCTATATGACTGATGGATCTTGTGCAATATTTTGGTGGTCCTGAAATGAGCCGATGTTTTTCGCGATAATTCGGTGGATGACACTTTTTGTCCGCATATCGCGAGTTTACAACTGATTGCAATTCCAATAATTTAGCATGTTCTTATTTTCGAAGCATATCTTTCGAGTACTGTACATCTGCAGAACATCAACTGGAAGAAACTATTTTACAAAACCGATTCGATAAAGCATTTACAGTTCGTGGCACTCTGAAATTACATGCGGTCATTTCAATATCTCACAAACTCGTCAAAACAAAATTATTTTCCGCAACGGAAAAATTTGATTGGATAAAAATTATGAATTAATTTCAAACAGAGGTGTCCTACTAACAATAAGTGTCATCCAGCAAATTATCGCGAAAAAAATCGGCTCATTTCAGGACTCCCAAAATATTGCACAAGATCCATCAGTCATATAGCACAAACCAAGTGAAATGGAATCAAACCTAATTCCAGCACAGGTATTTTCAACGAACCATAACCGTACTGGAATTTTCAGAACAGGCTTATATACACGTATACAATTGTATAACTCCAAGAAAACATGACCAGTAGACGGATACGGAAGGGCTAAGGTGGTAAAATAACTATTTTCGGAGAATGGATAACCTGGCTAAGCAAAGAAGCATCATATGACATCTCCACTACGTAACACAGCGAGCTTGCGGGAGTAGCGCGGACGTGGATCAGCGCGCGCGGTGACGCGCGACGACACGTTTTATTTTTTATCTCCGGCCCAGGTATTTTCTCCATGAATTTTTTTTTTTAGGATTAAAGAGGAAGGATCCAGGTATCCAAAAAAAATTATCTCCATGAATTTCTGTAAGTCCTTCAGAAATGGCAGCGAAATCAAAAATTAAAACGCCAAAAAAATATTGAAAGAATTTTTTTTTTTGAAAATATCATTTTTTGTATAAAAGTGCATTCTTTTACGAACAAAACGATCCAAGGATCTTTCCGCTCCGATGAACACTTTCGGAGATATGAATTTTCAAACAAAGTGGTGCACAAAAATTCACATGCCTCTAACTCCGCCATTTTTGAGAATTTTTCAAAATCCTTCAAATTGTACTTTTTTTTTCCATAGTACTACAGATGTATTGAATGGCGCAAAAATCCGTGACTTGACGGTTTTTTTTTGAGTGAAGTGACGTGGATCCGCTCATATAGCTGTTGAAATAAAAGGCATGTCTCTACTAAAGATTATTAAAAATAATAACGTGTAATTATGTTGGTAATGAAGTATTATATCATATCATAATAAAAGGTAAATCATTTTTTTTAATTTTCAAAGTCGTTTATTCACATGTTTATAAATTTACAGCTTACAGTTCTGTCTATAAACATTATGATTATACAAAATTGGTCCACACGTCTTTTATTCAAACTCAACAGGGAAATGGTTACAAAGCGTCGAAAAATAGGAAAGAAATGAAATTTTCAATTAGAAAATTATTGGAAATTTTTTTTTTTTTTATATATAATTGAAGAACCCATTTTGTCGAAATTAGTGTACGGAAAAAAATTTTTTACACCCATTTATTTTAGAAATAAAAAAAATTAGCTCGTATCTTTTGCGCAAATTCCAAAATACACTTGTTTATTGTAGCACATGCATTCCATCACGAATGATCGGAAGTTGATCTTTATACATGTGTAATATGTAGAATACATTAGAGTCAGCTAAGCGCTGACCCGTTTGCACATACAAAAAGTAATGAAATAAACGCAAAAACATTGTAAATGTAAAAAATTAAAACCGAGTTCCAAAATGGTTTCCCCAGCCAAAAACTCGAGAACATCCATACTCTTTTTCAGCGTCAGATTACAAACATCATTTCCTTACAAAAATAGTACAAAATAATACGTGAAATCAGGCATCGAAGCCGAGCGTTCCCTTTGTTAATTTTCAGACTTCAAATTATGTTCTTCAAATGCTAATCAATGGAAATGAATGGAAAACCAATAGAATCATTGATAAAACCTGTGATAAAACAGTATATTGGCGAAGGAAAATATTGCTGAAGGAAGTTAGCTCGTATGATGATACGAACTCGGCGGGCATAGATTGTTCTGAAAATTATCAATTGCTGAAGTGTGAGATAAGATCAGCAATTAGTGCGGCTTTCAATGCAGAATATGTGTACCTATACTGTAAGTCGAATAGAAAGAGAGACGTCGCAAGAGCATCACCGAAGTGTACCGATAATGGGTACGTCCAGTATAAGTATGTATCGTTTTATGGATGTGACATGTTTGTAGCATGGCGTTATAACTTTAGTCGAAAATCGGTGAACGATAGATGCAGAATGAAATTGAACTCTTCTTCAAAACTTGCATTCGAATTTAAATTACTGAGATCACCGTGCCTGGACCATTAGTTCTTGTTATGAACACACTATAGGTATTTTTTTAACTTCAATTTTCAACGGATTACTCATTCCTTTCATTCATTTGTTTCAACACAACCTCTTGCGAAAACCACGAAGCACTAGTGCGTGGAAAATGTTTTCTGATTTTTAAATTTGAAGAAAAAAAAGGATAGTATGTAGGGCACGGGCACTGAAAAGGACTTTATGAGGAGTGTGAAAGTGTCACACGATTCGAAGATGAGGTCTTTCTGCGCCATTGCCATATAAACTACTATTATATCGCAGTTTCAGTCTGCAATAATAAATATATTATCAATGCCAAGAATATCCTAACAGTATTTGATCATGCTCCCGACAATTTTGTGGGTGTGACCGTTACACATTGACTGGAAGAAATAATTAAAAAAAAAGAGTGCAATTGATAATTTTCAGAACAATCTATGCCCGCCGAGTTCGTATCATCATACGAGCTAACTTCCTTCAGCAATATTTTCCTTCGCCAATATACTGTTTTATCACAGGTTTTATCAATGATTCTATTGGTTTTCCATTCATTTCCATTGATTAGCATTTGAAGAACATAATTTGAAGTCTGAAAATTAACAAAGGGAACGCTCGGCTTCGATGCCTGATTTCACGTATTATTTTGTACTATTTTTGTAAGGAAATGATGTTTGTAATCTGACGCTGAAAAAGAGTATGGATGTTCTCGAGTTTTTGGCTGGTTGTTTCTACCGTACCAAAGAAATACCGTTCAAAGGCAGAACTTCTACTTAATCACTTGACTAATGTTCCGAAACGCTTTTCTTGGGATGACAAGGGGGTGGTGACCATAGACAACAAGGTCATACCTGGCACAAATATCGTGGATTTGGTGAACGATTCCATGCGATCTAGGAAAGACTTTCACCCCGACGGCAGAGATGTGTACGCACGTTTTCTTCAAAGCATCAATGTTCCGCGAGAATATGTGGGAAACCAAAATGTTTGGAAGAATGCACAGGTGTCATCGCCACCGTCTGTTGAAAGGGTCATGATACGGGATAGTGGCAAGAGGCGTAGAGGAGATCACCGTTACACAGACACAGACGCCAGCAGTGGTGAACATTCGTCCAAGGAAGACGGAAGTACTGACGGAGCAGAGGACAACCCCTTTTCACCATCATTGAAATCGCGACGCGACAGGAAAATAGCTCGTTCTTCACCAGCTACGTCGTCAAAACAAGGCTGGTTATCGTTTGGAATACGAAAATGAGACAACTAGATAACCTGTATTATGATCCTTCACAACCAGCTGGATACGCAGGAGCAAGAAGATTGAAAAGGGCTGCTCGAGCGGTGAACTCTGCTGCAATCGAGAAATGGCTGAGTGCACAGGATGCGTACACGTTGCACAAACCTATACGCCGTAAATTCCAGCGACTATGGTACAACGTTTCAAATATTGATGATCTCTGGGAAGCCGATTTAGTCGAGCTCTGCTCTATAAAGGATCATAATGACGGATACCGCTACCTGTTAGTAGTCATCGATGTCTTGAGTAAATTTGTATGGGTAATTCCACTCTATCGCAAATCGACTGGTGACGTGGCTGACGGCTTCAGGAAAATCTTATCCTCTACCGAACGACGTCCTGTCACCTTGCAGAGCGACAAGGGTAAAGAGTTCGTGGGCAGTGTATTTCAAAAACTACTTGCTGAAAACGACATACGTTTTCGGGTGACACGTAACCCTGATATAAAAGCAGCTGTTGTTGAGCGTTTTAATCGTACTCTAAAAGATTGCATGTGGAGATATTTTACGCATAAAAATACGCATCGATACATCGATGTACTGCAAAATTTCGTTAAATCGTATAATAATACCGTCCACTCGAGTATCAAAATGGCCCCATCAGCTGTGAATCTCTACAACGCAGCTGAGGCGCGTGCGAACATTCAGCGTATGCGTCCTTTATACAAGGCACGCAAGTTGAAATTCAATAAGGATGATCTTGTACGTATAAGCAAGACAAAAGGCACCTTCGCTAAAGGATACGAGGCTAACTGGAGTGAAGAGCTGTTCAAGATTCGACGTGTTTTACCGGGTGTACCGAACGTATACGAATTAGAAGATCTTTCGGGAGAGGAGATTGACGGCTATTTCTATGAAGCTGAGTTGCAACGCGTGGCCAAAGACATGGAAAGTGCCGTGTTTCAAATTGATAAAATCATACGTAGCAAGGGCCGGGGTCCCAGTAAGAAGGTTCTTGTCAGTTGGAAAGGTTACCCTGAAAAGTTTAACAGTTGGATTTCCGCAACCAGCGTTCAGAATCTCACTTCATAATGAAATCACAGTTCTACATCACCCTACCGAGTAATAGCTCGATGCAGTATTTTCCTGAAAACAAGACCTGCTGTTATATTACCCAACTACCGCGTGCGATTGATCTCCATGGAGAGTGGGAGGTCGCTATTGTCGAGATACAATATCCTTTAACATACCTGCCGGACAAGAAGGCGCGACCGACTCGTCAGATAACCGAAGACGGATATAGTGTAATGTAACTTGTGGGGATATGCTTCACTAGCTGAAGGCTAGTGAAGTTATCCAAGTTCGCGTGAATTCTTTGTCACGGGTAATGATTTGGAGCTCCTCCTGGGAAAAGTTGAAAAAACCCTTTGTTGACCCTAATTGCAGACTCGGATAGATTTTACTCTACCAGAGCTGCCTCCCTACAGACTTGGGATATGCTAGACTCGCAGACTAGAATAGCAATTATAGCTCTATCGTAGCTGCCTTGAGTCTAACTCACCGAAGCTGCCTGTTACAGACTTGGGTCGTAGTACTCAGACTAGGGTGCCGATTATGGGTACGGTACGTTTCGGCGCCGGTCATTTCGGCGCCGGGATGTTTCGGCGCCGGACGTTTCGGCGCCGGACGTTTCGGCGCCGGACGTTTCGGCGCCGGACGTTTGGCGCCGGCAGGACATTTGGGTTAACGGATCTTCCGAATCGCAGCTATGACTTAAAAAATATATTTCTGCTGATTATTATTACTCAAAGCAAAGTAAAATGCAAGCTCATGCGTAAGTTCACTTACCTCATACCTAAACTACTGCGGGGGGTTTCTGTCAGCTTCTCCCAGAGCATGCAAGATTTCTACCGATTATAATATCTCAATAAGAGTCATGTGGGCCAAGAGTACACATTGTTTCTTTAAATTGTTATAAAATTGAAAATTTCAAGTGGAATGAAATGAAACAGAGTCATGCATATATAATAATTAATAAGTAATACATACGGCATCACAAGTCCAAACGTTTTTCAATAAACAATTAAATAATATCGTAAGATTTTTTTCAAAAAAATATAATTTAACAATGTTGGCAAAACTACGCAATCACGCCAGACAAAATTCCTCCTCCTTTTCTTATTTTGAAGGTTTCTGAAATAATGAGAGTGCGCACATTTACCCGCTGCACACTCTTGCCACACATGATTACCACATGCCAAATACCGTGAGGAAGAACAACAAGCAATCACAATCAATCGCACTAAAACAGCTAAAATTATAGCAGAAAAACAGATAGGAGAATAATTATGGATTAAAGCATACGGTTGAAGGTAGAGCAGAAAAGAAGTTTATAATCCAAACCAGGAACACAGATATAGAAAATCTACCAAAAAATACATATTACAATGATGAAAATCGTTATAAGAAAATAGAGCCTAGTATATACACAATATACATACTTTACAATTTGCAACACAAAAACGAAAGAACTGACAGAAAACAGTATGCGACAAAAAGTAACAGAAAACTAAAACTACACAAAAACGAAAGAACTGACAGAAAACAGTATGCGATAAAAAGTGTAACAGAAAACTAAAACTAACTACATGATTCTCAGTTCGGAAAGCAGATATGTAAGGGTTAACAAAAAAATGGTATGATTATAGTAAGCATTATAAAAAACTAAAACTAAATGTAAATAATCTACAATTCCGAACATACCGAAGCTAACATACGAAAAAAAAGAAAATTGGAAATATCGCAGTTTCATTCGTATAGGTGTTCTGAATCCAAAATTGCAAAAGTTGCAGCCAAATAATGTAATAATCAAAAAAGTCTTAAAAAATCATAGTATTGGGCTACGATTAAAAAATTCTTTAAAAATCAAAGTATTAGGCTACACCTTCACAATTTTGTATTTGGAACGACAGCTTTATTAAGGGGGGGGGGGGGGGGGGGGGGAGTAACGTTCATTCGGTTGAAAAAAATCCATGTTTTGAAGATTATTTTTGGAGATGCAGATAGTGTTAGTTGATTCAGTCAATGTCTATATGATAATGCAACATTTTAACAATATTTTCATAAATTTTCATTGCGAAATATTGAGAATTGAGCGAGTTACAGTGAATCTCCGGAGGCGTCTCGAAGAAAAGTTGTGTTCATCATAACTCGATAGAGAATCATCTGAAACAAAGAAAACAAAATGCATTCGTTAAAGGAGATGTTTCTCGAGGTAATGACGAGAGGATTTTTTTTTTCAATAATTGTTAATAATAAATAAATTTTATTAAAAATTGGACAATCGAAAAAAAAAAACCTCCCGTCAATACCTCGAGAAACATCTCCTTTAACAAATGCATATTGGTTTTTTTGTTTCGGATGATTCTCTATCGAGTTATGATGAACACCGCGAAACCACTCTTTTTCGATGCGACTCCGGAGATTCACTGTCACTCGCTCAATTCTCAATATTTCGCAATGAAAATATATGAAAATATTGTTAAAATGTTGCATTATCATATAGACATTGACTAAATCAACTCACACTATCTGCATCTCCAAAAATAATCTTCAAAACATGGATTTTTTTCAACCGAATGAACGTTACCCCCCCCCCCCTCCCCCCCTCCTTAATGAAACTATGATATTTGTAGTTTTTTTTTTTTTTTTTGAAAAGATAGAACATATTAATTAAGTAAAAAATTCTGTGCCACGCCTGTCAAATATTCTATAATTGTTCGGTTTGCGAACCGGCGCACGTTTTCGGCGATTCTTGTGTCAGCTTCTTGATATTTACGCCTTTTATAGGGAGGTGGTATTCCTTTTAAAAATTCCGCGTAATGGGCGTCCCTGATTTTTTGAATGCTTCGTAGACCATCAATAAACTTCCAAATTGATGGATGTTCAACATCCAGCTCTCTTTGCAGAGTGCGGTGTGCAGCTTCCGCAAAATTATTTGTTCTGTTCTGCCCCTGCAAAACTCGGTCGTACACCGACCAAATTTTTGGCGAAAATAAAGGGTCCGACCGTGTTCCATTTCGTTGTAAATGTCCTATATAATTATCCTGTACAACAGTAATAACATACGTGCATGAAGGTCATCTTAGAAACAATTATACGTGCATTATACTAAGACAAACTCAAGCTTCAATAGATATAGGAAGAAAGTGAGAAAACTAAATGAAAGTCAAACAATTATTCAAATGAATCACTCTAAACGGGGTCCGTGAATTTTATTAGAATTTAGTTAGGTAGAATTAAATTGTTTGCAGAGAATGAAGGCCGGTTTAGATGAGTCATGTACGTTCCCGTAAAGAATTTAAATGAGCTCCATATACTTTATAGCCCCTCATCTGACCCGATCGAGTCAATTCTTTTTTCAATTGTTTGTTGGTAGTTTGTAGGTGTTTGATATCTTATTCCAATTGATAGTAATTAGTTGATTAATAATTAATAAAACGAATTCGCTACCTCCGGTCACGTACTATTATCTGGGGGAAACCAGCCTAGGGAGAATCCCTAGTGAAAATCACTAGCACAGATTTATTAAATTTTTCCCGGATAATCGGTTGCCTATCAAACGTTGGAAAAGCGTCGTAAAAAGCGTTTGAAAAAAAAAAAGAAAACGTTGGACTGACGTCACTTAAATTCCCTAGGTGAATTTGTTTCATTAATTAATAATCAACTAATTACTATCAAACGTCGGGAATAAGATATCAAACACCTCCAAACGACCAACAAACGATTAAAAAAAGAATTGACTCGATCGGGTCAGATGAGGGGCTGACTATATGGAGCTATTGAAATGTCTATACGAATCCTATAGTATCGTCTATAACCGAAAGGTAGACGATACGACAGATTTCGTACAGAGACTGTGGCCTATTAAGCCCGCCAGCGCCACCCAGTGACCAATTTTTACTGACGGTTTCGCTTTTCAAACACCATAGCAGTTCGTGCTCCTGGTCTCTAGTCTCTATGGACTTCGAAAAGGATATAAGCAATAAAGATTCAACAAACAAACAACAGTCTCTATGGACACAACCGACATTACGTGTTACCTCGTGTTACAGTGACAACGGTTCAGAACATATAGTATTCATACCTCGAACCACTCCAAAATTCTTTGTAAAGTTGCGGGAAGATAATCGTACAGCCGCGTTACTGCATCAGATAGATTTTCTATCGGCACAAATGCAAGCCCGACAATCATCCGTGCTTTGAGTGCATATTCCGAGTTGTTATTGTACTGCGACAGTAAATGTTCTTTTCCCAATTTCTTCTTGATATTTTGGGACAAATGGAATAAGCGACCCCGGATTTCTGCCTCAGGAAATTGCTCGGCAATGCTGTTTAGAACCGCCATTTCATAATCCGAAGAAACATTGTCTGGCTTAAAATCTGGCCAAACAGATTTTATGAGACCGAAGCATCTCGAATACGTTTCCTGTCTCTTGTCAGGGAGCAGGGCATACAAGACAGGGAACACATATCCATCTCGTTCTGCCAGAATCACAAACACCTGTGCGAATAATGGCGGTGCTAATTTAAAGGTGCCATCGATGTATATATTCTTCATAAATGTGCTCCATTCTTGGGCATCCTCGCGCCCAAATAAAAGAATGCGATCTGCTGCCTTTCCTGTGTCTCCCAAAAGAAACAATATGGTTTCATGCTCTGAAACGACGTAACGCATATATTCTTCGGGTATTTCCAGGGATAATAAATCCTTTGGTGATGGCGGTACAACCTGAATGATGTTTCGTCTCCGTTGAATAATCTTATGACGAGCATCCTTCGTAGGGAGTTGCCCTTGTACTGCTGCCGAGGTACCCGCCATCGCATTGGCCATAATTTGAGAAGGACTCTCGACAGTCTCTGCCGCCCTGCGCTTCATTTCATTCGTCACGATTTGTGCCTCAATTACGCCAGGATCACTTCCATGCGTATGATCATTGCACCGTGATAGTACCTTGAATATTAATGATATCATAGTTACTTCAATTTCTTATGTAATTAGTTAAACAGGCCAGCGATGGTTTTCCCCTGACATAACTAAGTAGTAATTTTGGTAGATGTGAGATATTGAACTATAAAACAGATATTTCCAAAATTAACATTAAATGCCAAGACCAAAAATGCGTGCCTCATAAAATGTGTTCGATTTGTCTTGTCTGGTCATATTTAAAACTAATTCTGTCAATTTTATAAATGAACATTCAGTTTTATATTCATTACAATAACTTTTTCATAAAAATTGTGAGAAAATTGTAAATATGCATATCTTTCAAAATAATAAATCTCAATGTTCTGTAAAACCAAGAGTGCTCTTTTTTGATTCAACATACCTGAATACCTGATGAAAGCATTATTATTTAAAGGGGGGAATTAAAAGTTATATTTCGTGGCCTGTATTACCGATATATCAGGTATTCTGAAGTTTGGAAAGCCACAGCCACCGTCTGGGTATTTCGCAGGTGTGTGGATATGTGTGGGTGGCATCAGTGGGGTGGCCTAACCTATTCTAACCCCAAGCTTTTGGGAGCCACAGCCACTGTCTGGATATTCCCCAGGTGTGTGGGTGTGTGTGGCTATATCTAACCTAACCAAACTTAACCTAACCCGACCTAACCTATTCTAACCCCAAGCTTTTGGGAGCCACAGCCACCGTCTGGATATTCCCCAGGTGTGTGGGTGTGTGTGGCTATATCTAACCTAACCAAACTTAACCTAACCCGACCTAACCTATTCTAACCCCAAGCTTTTGGGAGCCACAGCCTCCGTCTGGATATTCCCCAGGTGTGTGGGTGTGTGTGGCTATATCTAACCTAACCAAACTTAACCTTTTTTTTTTTTCTCCGCAGACTCGCTAGGCTTGGAGTGCACCTAGCGTGCTGGTCGGGTATCGCTTTCCTGGCATTCTTCCGACCAGCACTTTGCTGAGCTGGGTGGGGGGGGTAAAAGGTTAGGCCGGCTAGGCCCCTCTGCCTTTTTGATCCCGGCTTGGGACGGGCACTGGCGGCGACCCGTGGCGACATGACCACCCTGGGGGTCAAGGGCCGTGACGTGGCCACGGGGCGTTAGTATCGTTAGGTTTTTTCGTTCTATCGTCTTTCTTTCTATCTTGTGTTGTCTTTCTACCTGTCGTTCGCTGTCTGGTCATGTGTCGCGTCTAATTGATTTCCCTTTAAAGGCATCTCTCACCTTTATTTGCTGCCTTGTGCAGGGGTTTTTTTTTTTTTTTTTTTGCTCGTCCGTTTCTCTTCCGTCCTTCTGTCTTCCTTTGTCCATTTTCCGGGTGTTCTCGGCGCCCTTATCTTTGCGTGCCTTGTCTCTCGTGTGTCGTTCTTTCCGCAGTTTGCCTGCGTCTTTCCGCTTCTTCTTTGCTCCTCATGATTGCTTCGACGGTGTTGGCGATTCTCTCCCAATCTTTCTTGTCCCTTAGCATCTCGTTGACCATGTTTTCGGGGGTTAATGGGTCCCCGTTCCTCGTGGTGAGTCCTTCTGTCCTTTGTTCTTTCCATCCTGGGCATTCGAATAGGGTGTGCTTGGCGTCGTCCCTTTCTGCGTTGCAGTGGTCGCATTTCTCGTTTGTCCTCTTTCCGAATCGTTTTAGGTATGCATTGAAGCATCCGTGCCCGCAGAGGGCTTGTGTCAGGTGGTATCCCACGTTGCCGTGTCTTCGTTCGGTCCATGTCTTGATATCCGGGATTAGCTGGTGCGTCCATCGGCCCTTGGTCGATCTTTCCCATCTTCTTTGCCATTGGGTTATCGTCGCCTCTCTGGCTTTGCTCCTTATTTCTCTTTTCTTCTTGCCCTTTAGGCGGGCCAGTGTTCCCGGAATTTGCTCATTTTCCTTCTCCCTGATCGTCTGTCTCTCTAGAACTCGCAGGTCCCCGGGTGGGGTTCCCGCGATTACCGCCGCCGCTTCGCCGGAGATTGTTCTATATGCGCTAATGGTGCGCAGTGCCGCTGCTCGGAATACGCTGTTGATCTTCCCCGCGTGCGTCTGTCTCTCCATGGCCTTGGCCCATACTGGGGCACCGTAGAGTGCTACTGATTCGGTGACCGTCATCAATAACTTCCTCCGCGCTGGCTTCGGGCCTCCTATGTTCGGCATCAGTTGCGCGAGCTGAGCCGCGACGGCCATCGCCCTGTCCGCTGCATAGTTGACATGCGCGCCGTATGTGAGACTTTTGTCTATTTTCACCCCCAGGTATTTGAGGCTGTCGCCAAGTTCAATGCGCTGCCCCTTTATTCTTAGCCTTGGTGCCGTCTTTCTTCGCTTTCTCGTGGAGTACACGGCTTCTGTTTTGTGTAGCGCCACTTCTAGGCCTTTACTCTCGATCTTTCCCACTATTTTTCCGATTGCCAGGTTCGTCCTGCTTTCGGTGTCCCTGATATCTGTTCCCGTGGCTATTATTATCGTATCGTCTGCGTAGCAGATCGCGCGAGTGTTTGGGGGGAGTTCCACTTCCAGTACCTCGTCAAACATAATGTTCCATAGGAGGGGACCTAAGACTGAGCCCTGTGGTACGCCTCTTGTCACCTCCTTCTCCTGTTGGCCTTCGGGTGTGGTGTACTGTATCTTTCTTTCGTGGAGGTAATCTCCTATCATTTCTACTAGGTAGTGAGGCACTTCCTTTGCTGTCATAGTTTTTATTATTTCTGGCCAGCTGGCGGTGTTGAAGGCATTTTTGATGTCGATGCTCACCGCTACGCATATCCCCTTCTGCTCCATCTGCTCTTGTATTGTCCGCGTCAGTTCAGTTATCGCGTCTTCCGTCGATTTCCCTTTTCTAAATCCGTACTGCCTCTCGTTCAGCCCTGCGTTTTGGTCGAGGTGGGCCTCGATTCTGCTTGCCAGTATGCGCTCCAGCGCCTTTGCCAGGCCGTTGAGCAGGCATAGCGGTCTGTAGGCCTGTTTTCCGTCTTCTTCGTTTGGTTGTCCTTTTGGAAGGAGCACCAGGTGCGCCTGCTTCCATTTGGTGGGGAACTTTCTGTGCTCTAGGCATGTGTTGTAGAGTCTCTTGAAGGCCTCCGGGTCGGTGGCGTACGCGAGTTTCATGACCTCGTTGGTGATGTGGTCCTCGCCCGGCGCCTTGCCTCCCTTCATGCCCTTCATGGCGTGTCGTATTTCCGCGGTTGTGACGGGTGGTGCCTGTTCTCGCCTCGGGGTCTGGGTTTGGTGGCCCCTGTTCAGCCCCTGTTCGACCAGCTCTCTTGAGACAGGTTCTCCTTCTGGAAAGAGCTTCCGGACGGCTTCCTCTGCCTCCTCCGCCTGCAGGATCGTTTTCTTCCTTATCTTCCCCGTGCATATTTTATATGCTTTGCCCCATGGGTCCCCCTCGACGGTGTAGATGAGTTCTTGCCATGCCCTGGCCTTGCTTCTGGCGATTTCCGTTTTCAGCGCTTTGCGTGCTGCTTTGGCTGCGCCTTCCGCTGTCTCGTCTCGCGTGTTGGGCGCCTGTGCGGCCCTTCTCCTTGCTCTTTGGAGCACCCTGCGTGCCGCGTCGCATTTCTTTTTGGCGTCTGCTACACGATCGTTCCACCAGTGCACGGGCCTTACCCCCTTTAGCTCCCTCCTGCGGGGTGCGGCTTTGTCGCACGCCTGCGTTATCCTGCTTCGCAGGGCTTCGGCTTCCTCGTCCGGGTTTGCTTCTCCTCCTGTGCCCTGGGCTTCGTCCTGTGCGCTTGCCGCCATCGCAGACGTGAATTTGGCCTGGTCTAGCTTTTTTACGACCCACCCCTTGTCGTTCTTGCTGTTGTCGTTGTTGATGTTGTCGTCTGCGGCCCCGCCGGGTGCTGTCGGCTGGCTCCCGCGTGTCCCTCCGGTGTTGTACAGTCGGGGAACCGGATTCTGAAGCTCCTTATCCCGCGCCGAACGCAACTGAACATACACCTTTAATTTAATTGATGTTCAAGTTGGCATGAGATTACAACGACATTAGCTCAACTGATAAGTTAGCGATCTGCTCTGCTTTTTTTCAGAGAATGTCAATTCGCATAACCTCTTGAATGCACAAGTGATTGAAAAATCTGTCACATCGGATAACCCCAAAATGCGCGTACGTTTTTTCGAATTAGGTTGCTCCTAAAATGAACTAGTGCTCGTAAAGTGTTCATATCGTTGAGGGAGGGCAGTAATGAAACTTAATATTATATTCTTTCATGAAACCGGATCGAATTTTAATCATTTTAAAGTGCTAGCTGAAATTAATAAAATCAGCCTGCGAAATTTTAAATTCAATTTTAAATATAGGAGGATTACGCACCAACGATAATTCGCAGGCTATTCAAAATTTGGCAATGTATTCAGAACACTTAGGCAAAGAATCCCAATTATCGGATCTAATATCGGTCGTCTCGTTACTCAGAAAGCATAGTTAACATTTTTTATTTCAAAGTCTCTACAGTTCATTGTCATAAGTGATTCGGAACATAGGTTTCATATGACAGTAATATCTATACCGCACTTTGTGCTTAACATGTGTGTGAAGGGTATGCTTCGTTTGGGAAGCTAATTGGAATAAGAATTATATGCAAGGAGCAAACGGCGTTGCTAAAAATCTATGTCAGTAAATTGCATTCTGATGATCGGTGAAAATCGTCTCGGTTTCATGAAAGGATATAACATTAGCTTTTATTAGGGCCCTCCCTTGACCCTATGAACACTTTACGAGAACTAGGTTATTTTAGGAGCAACCGAATTCGAAAAAACGTACGCGCATTTTGGGGTTAACCGATGTGACAGATTTTTCAAGAGCACTTGAAAATGATTAAAAATCGGTCCGGTTTCATGAAAGAATACAACATTAAGTTTCATTAGGGCCGTCCCTTGACCCTATGAACACTTTACGAGAACTAGGTTATTTTTCAACCACTTGTGCATTCAAGAGGTTATGCGAATTGACATTCTCTGAAAAAAAGCAGAGCAGATCGCTAACTTATCAGTTGGGCTAATGTCGTTGTAATCTCATGCCAACTTAAACATCAATTAAATTAAAGGTGTATGTTCAGTTGCGTTCAGCGCGGGATAAGGAGCTTCAGAATCCGGTTCCCCGACTGTACGTGATGTACATGTGGTCGCTCAGCGTCTTCTCGTCCTCGACCTTCCATGTCTCGGCCACTTTGGTCGCCAGGCCATCTGTGGCGAAGGTCACATCCACTATCGAGGTGCCCCCCCCCCCCCCCCCTCTCGAAGGTTGGTTTCCTACCTTTATTGCAAATGGTCATGCCAATCTGTGTCATTGTTTCTTCGACGGCCGCTCCTCTGGCGTTCGTGCGCAGGCTTCCTCATGTTGTGGACCACGCGTTGAGGTCTCCCGCGATTATGGCGCCCTGCCAGGGGCTGCTTTTATTCCGGTTTCTGGCTGCTCGTGAGCGTTCTGTATTTTGTTCAACCTCTGCCAGGTGTGCCTCATATTCTGCGGCTGTTGAATTTGGTGAGAAGTAGCAGCTCGTTATTTCTGTCTTTCCTATCAGGGCCGAGACGAAGCCGGCTCCTCTGTTGGTTCTTCTAGCTGGTATGCTGCTGTCAAGAAGCAGTATGGCCGCCTTGCTGTCCCTGCTCTCGAACCAGGTGCCTCCCGTGCGGCATACGCTCGGCTCGCTTATTATGGCCACCTGTGTTTGCCTGTTCTTAGCTGTCGCTATGAGTAGGTCGTGTGCTCTGCGGGAGTTGTTGAGGTTTACCTGAATTATCCTGATGTTGTCGCTTTTATTCTGTTTCGTCCTCGGGGGTCGGAGGCGTGCCGCCCTGTCATGGCGCGGGGTTTGGGAGGGGGCTCTACGCGCCACTCCTGCTGTTGTTGTTGCATCTTGGCGTGGAGCCATCGGATCCTGGGCTGGTGGGGGGGCCTTCCTCCATTCCCCTGATCATTTCCATCGCTTGTTGGAAGTGTCTGTCCATTGCCGTACCTTCGTCCTCTGTGTCGGTGCCCGCATATGCTGACATTGCGGCCTGTGTCGGGGTGTCGGGGTCTGTTTCAGCATCCAGGCTCATGTCTTCTCCACCCCCTTGCCTAACCACGGATTCCCGGTCTTCTTCCCCTCTTCTGCCCTCTGTTGCCTCTGTTGCCGTTGTTGTTGCCTCCTGTTCTGTGCACAGTTCTGGCTCGCCCTCGTCTGGTAGAGGGTTGTTGCGCTTTTCTTTAGGGGCTGGGGATCGGCAGACTTTCGCTATCGTTATTCCCACTCTTATTCCGAGCATTTTCCGCATTTCGTCCTTCATGCGCGTTCTGACTCTGATCAGTGCCGCTTTCTCCTCCCAGGGGTACTTGAAGAGTCTTATGACGTCAACTGGGTCCGTTTCGGGGGGGAGTCCCGTTTCGCTTGCTAGCGCTTGTTTCAGTTCTTCCTCGGTTACCATGGCATCGAGATGTCTCATTTTGACCACCGTCGTGTCTTCTAGGGGCGATACTCTCGCTTCGGGTCCTAGCTTGCTTCTCAACCTCTGAGTCCATTCTCGCGCGCCTCTTTGGTCGGTCGCTTCCATCAGTAGGTGGCCGCTGCGGGTCCTTCTGACCCCTTTCACTCCGCACGCTGGCTTGTCCTGTGCGAGTTCTCTGGCCAGTGTGAGTAGTTGGCGATAGTCCCTACCCGGGTCGCTCACTAAGATCGCGTGCTCGTTCGGTCTCCTACCCCTCTTCCTGTTCGTATTGCCGTTCTCCACTCTTTGGTTGTTTTTGGGCACAGGCTCTGCTCGCTCTGCGTTTGTGTCTTTCGTCCTCGTGGCTGTTGTGGCCGGGGCTATCGGTCCTGCTTTGCTCCCTTGCCCGCGTATGTGGGTCGCCACTACGCTGCTCCATGTTCTGGTCTCTGTTTGGTTAGACGTAGTCCCGGTCTCTTCTGTTTGAACCAAACTTAACCTAACCCGACCTAACCTATTCTAACCCCAATCTTTGGGGAGCCACAGCCACCGTCTGGATATTCGCCAGATGTGTAGGTGTGTGTGGGTGGCATTAGTGGGGTAACCTAACCTATTCTAACCCTTGGGGCGCCACAGTCACTGCCTGAGTATTTTGAAGGTGTGTGGGTGTCTGTAGGTATGTACGGATGGCATCCGCAGTGGGATAGCTCACACTGTATTCTAACTATTTGGCTGATTATATTCAATCATACCTATAAACGATGCATTCGAGTATATGCCGGTATGTAGGGTATATTTGCGTGTACAATGGTACATTTGAGTAGATATCGATATATACTCGAATGTACCTTACATACCAACATATACTCGAATATACCCTATATGCCGATATATACCCCATATATACTCGAAAATACCCCATATATACTTTAATATACCCTATATATACTCGAATATAGCCTATCTGCCGATATATATCCTATATATACTCGAATATACCCCATATGCACTCGAATATACCCTATATATACTCGAATATACCCTATATGCCGATATCTAACCCCATATATACTCGAATATACTTTAATATACCCTATATATACTCGAATATACCCTATATGCCGATATATAACCCCATATATACTCGAATATACCCCATGTATACTTTCATATACCCTATATATACTCAAATATACTTTAATATACCCTATATATACTCGAATATACCCCAAATGCACTCGAATATACCCTATATATACTCGAATATACCCTATATACCGATATATAACCCCATATATACTCGAATATACCCCATATATACTTTTATATACCCTATATGTACTCGAATATACTTTAATATACCCTATATATACTCGAATATACCCTATATGCCGATATATAACCCCATATATACTCGAATATACCCCATATGTACTTTTACATACCCTATATATACTCGAATATACTTTAATATACCCTATATATACTCGAATATACCCTATATGCCGATATATAACCCCATATATACTCGAATATACCCCATGTATACTTTCATATACCCTATATATACTCAAATATACTTTAATATACCCTATATATACTCGAATATACCCCAAATGCACTCGAATATACCCTATATATACTCGAATATACCCTATATACCGATATATAACCCCATATATACTCGAATATACCCCATATATACTTTTATATACCCTATATGTACTCGAATATACTTTAATATACCCTATATATACTCGAATATACCCTATATGCCGATATATAACCCCATATATACTCGAATATACCCCATATGTACTTTTACATACCCTATATATACTCGAATATACTTTAATATACCCTATATATACTCGAATATACCCTATATGCCGATATATAACCCCATATATACTCGAATATACCCCATATATACTTTTATATACCCTATATGTACTCGAATATACTTTAATATACCCTATATATACTCGAATATACCCTATATGCCGATATATAACCCCATATATACTCGAATATACCCCATATGTACTTTTACATACCCTATATATACTCGAATATACTTTAATATACCCTATATATACTCGAATATACCCTATATATACTCGATACATACTCGAATGTACTTTATATACCGTATATATTCGAATGTACCCTACATGCCAATTTATACTCACATATTCCCATATGTACGTATACTGTACATACAAATATACTACAAAATTTTCATTAGGCTTCAGATAAATATTAAGTTACAATTTTTAAAAGTAATTAGTGCTGGAATTCCTTCTGTACATATATATTTACTAATAAATTACAATTGAAATTTGTAATTGATTTTTTTCGATCACAAATCACATTTGTAATTTGTAATTTTCATGTAATCAATTACAGATTATAAGTAATGCTGCCCAATACTGACCTAATGAATAGTATATATATACATACCTGATTAGTACGCACGCATGTGTGAAGCCGCGCTTTGCATCCGTCCGTTTTTCGGGTGCACCGCCAAAACTTTTTCGAACCACATTTACTGTTTTTATCAAAAGTATATGTATAGCCGTTGTCCACATATTTTATTTTTCCACGAATGGAAACTAATTCTGCCTCCATTGTCAATAATTTTATCACGACCCTTCCTTATCGAATGCTACGGCAAGACTGACAATGTGATTGACTAGCAATTACGCATTGAGGTATTTGCGTTTTAATCAGGCGCGGATACAGGATTTTGTTTAGGGGGGGTGCAATTTTTAGCTGATCTTACCTACCTTACAGAAAATCCATTGTAAACACAAGATTTGACAAATTTTTAATTTGTTATGAAATGAAAATTTTGACATTGGTCAAAATAAAGTGCTTAGGTTGTGAGTCGGGTGGCGGGATGCGGGAGGCGGGAGACGGAAGGTGGCAATTACACTCATTGCCCCTTCCCTGTACCCGCGCCTGGTTTCAATTGAAGCCGTACAAAAATCTGAAGCCGTATAAGAATCCTATAAATGTAAACATCAAGAAACGTCCAGTATCAGATGCTTATGATAACAATCTCATGTTTATGATAGCAATAAGTATAGACTTAGGTGTTGGACAGACTTGTTGCAAATATATATATATACACCATATATATATATATGGTGTGTGTGTGTCTGTATAATTTGAAATCTTTGTTCATAGCAATAGGTACTAATAACGCCATAGGATATTGTGACACCAGCAAATATTTTACAAAAAAGTACGCCGATATAGCTAATTAATGAAGCAAAATAAAAAAAAAATCATGTTGCTGCTTGCGAAGAGGTCTCTGTTCGCTTTAATTGAAAGACTTCGGGTTTTGCAGGGATTTTTGTGGCGGTAGCTGATTTATTTTTCCAACGACCACTCTAGTGTATTCATTATAATTAGCATTCCGATCGTAAATTCAAGAAACTGAGACAAAAATTTTGCGGCATAAAAATGATTATTCATGATATTGGAGACAACCCCAAGCAGAACTCATTTTTTTCGAAAAATTGTGAGTATTTAACAGCCTAATTATCATAGTCAACATAGTTCGGGACCGAATTATAACGCTCAAAAGTGTAGCGCCCTAACCGCGGCGCCAAAACATCCCACGCAAACACATCCCGGGCGCCGAAACGTCCGGCGCCGAAACGTCCGGCGCCGAAACGTCCCGGCGCCGAAATGACCGGCGCCGAAACGTCCGGCGCCGAAATGTCCCGGCGCCGAAACGTCCCAGCGCCGAAACGTCCCGGCGCCGAAACGGCGGCGCCAAAACGGCGGCGCCAAAACGTCCTGCCCCCGCCGATTATAGCTACACCGTAGCTGCCTGTACTACGCCGAAGCTGCCTTCTAGCTAAAACGATTTTAAATTCTGAAAGTTTGAATTATTAGATTAATTGCAAACGTGAAAACAAAAATAAGAAAAATGGTTAAGAATGATCAAATTCCTCCTTCTGAGGAATTTGAGAATTTTAATTACTCAAAAATGTCGCTCTTAAGAGCTGAACAAAAAAAATAATATTACAAAACATAAAATAAAAATGTTGACTCGAATTTTAACAAAACAAAAATAAATCGTAAGACTAAATCGTAAACTTAAATCGTGTCCTAATGTCAATGCTGGTTTCGTCTAATGTTTCTTTCTTTGTTCTTTTTTTTTGTGTCGTTCTCTTTTATTTTTCTGAATTTTTCTAAATTTTAGGTTGTGTCGTACTAACTGCTGTTTTAGCCAGTTGTCGATTTTCTTATCTGAATTTACTTGTCTTTTGCTGCTCTAGCACAAAGCAAGATTTTAAATGTGAATTGCGGTGACGTTAGATTTAAATTGATTTGAAATTTAATTGCTATTTCGGATCTCACTGCCGCTTTGGCTAGTGAGTCCAGCTATCGCTTGTGAGTCGGCTGGGCGCTTTGCCTCAAATCCGCTGATGAGTGCGGTGTCACCTGTCCTTTTATAATGGTCGCGCGGACCAAGATGTCGCGTATTTGCGAGTGGGGGGTGTAGTGACGTATGTACGTGTGCGCTAGCGTGTGTAGGCTAAACGCACACGTTACAGTAAACACTGCCGGCAGTGGACTTTCGAATAATATAGATAGAGGTGTAAACGCTGCCATGAATAGGCTTGCGAATGGGGGTGGCATTTTTGAATCCGATGATACACCGATGATATTCTTACCTGAAAAGGCCGTTAAAGAGGTACAAAGGGTACCGTCACTTACGTTCGTCTACTGTGATATCATCGAACCACGCATCGTGGGAGACGTCTATGCACCGCTTCTGCGTATACTACAGGCTAGACGAAGCTCCGATAACGAGGGTACAGAAGTAAAAACGTTTTCACCGCCACACTACCCAATAAACACCAGTTCGTATAAAAAACGTATATAAAGGTCATATACCCTACGTTTATTCAGAGGAAAAATGTTCCTCAGTTAAACTAATATTTTACGTTTTTGAGAAACGTGTATATTGAAGCGTTTAATATCAACAAATATAGTACGTTCAATATACGAATTTTTATTAGAAATTATTTCAATATTTGTCGACCCTTATTCGTCGTATGCACGTATAAAGAACACTCATATTATACGTATATATGTAGCGAACTTGTAACGGTAACAAAAAAGTTATATTTTTGGTATGCTACAGTTATGCAACGAATATTATCATTCACATTTTATAACTTTTTCCTCGTGAGAATCGACTAGCATTACCAGTTCGCTTAGAAAAACGCTATCAGATTTTTCGACCTAACTGGGATTTGAACCCAAGTCCGCTCGCATTCGCTGTATTACTAGTCGCACGCTCTACCAACTACGCCAAACTACGCTATGGATATTAGTCCAATATTTTCCGATTTGTCGGAGCTCATGATTAAGGTGCCAAATTAAATTAAAATAAAAGGTGTTAGAAAATTGAAATTTTTTTTTTTCAAATGGCCGAGGAACTTTCGACCCCAACTTTTGACAGGGATTCACTTCGTGAGAAATTCGTCACGAATTTTGAATCTGCACCCTATATATTATACCCCTATGTATAGAAACATAACACTGATATTAATACCATGTATCATCTGTTATATTAGCATGGCCTAAAAATGTTACGTAACTTCGATATAACATAGGTCATATTACTAAATAGTCTTGAAGTTATAAAACAAATGCACGTTGTGTTTGCTGGGTAGTAGGGAGGACTAGAAGAAGTCTTCATTCAAACAGATATTCGACGTTTTTGAGAAACGTATGTGTAAAACGTTTAGTATTATTGAATTCTGCACGTATAATACACGAATATTTTTGAAATTATTCCGTTATTTGTATTGGTCCTTATTCGTCGTATGCACGTATAATGGATATCTATATTATCCGTTTCCAGATACTATTGAATAAACGTGAGATAATTGTAATCTTTGTACGCGCAAAGTTTGCAATGAATTATACGTATATTATTCTGTAACTCGGATAATCATGGAAATATCGGTACACTAGAACGTGTATTATACGCCTTCGATTTTGAATGAGTAAACGTATAAAACAAGTATTTTCGACACATCTGAAATTTCCGACAAAATGCGTGTATTATACTGTAACTCGGACGATTGTGAAAAAATCGTAAATTTAGAACATCTATTATACGTTATCAGGTTCAGTTGAACTAACGTATGAAATACGAATTTTTCGAACGTATAAATGTTCCGTAACTTTGAAGTTGAATCGACGTTTAGGTATCAGTTTATTTGTTCGAAAAACGTGTATAACTAACGTATAATACAGATTAGTGCACCATGTTCGTACCGTAAACTAAGAACATTTATTACACGTATTTATTTTCATTCAAATCAACCTGTATGCTACGTATGCGCGATACGTAATAATTTCCCAAAAATTGAACGTATAATACTCGAGTCAGCATATACGTTTTCGTGAGATCCAATAAGAACGTGTTATATTTGTATAATAATGAATTGAAAAGACGTATAAATCAGGTAGTTACTATACGTCAGAATGATACGCTTTTTATACGTGTATAATTGAGAATTAGTCAACCATGTTCGTACCGTAGAATATGTACATTAATTGTACGTACATATTTTCGGTCACAGAAACCAATATTCTACGTATACAGTATACACACTTATTCTTCACAACTGAAACGTATATTATTCATTGATCGGAGGATTTATTCGACTAAAAAACGTATATCATATACGTATTTTCTATGTTTGTCAATAAACGTAAGTCGTAAACGTGTAATATTAGTACGATCATATATGTATACCAAAAATACACTAAGTATACGTATAAGAAAAAATCTAAAGTGAGTAGTCTTATCCGCGTTAACTACGAAGATGGCCTACCTACATGCTCATTCCTGCGAATGCATGAAATCTGAACTGGATCTCTTCACTCTGCCGCCTACACAGACTTCTATCGAGGGCGGGCAATGGGTACAGTACAAACCCGTGTCTGCACTAACTGATGACTCACCGATTGAATTTGTCGTACCGGGTCAGGGCGACGAGTACCTGGATATCTCACACACGATGCTTAGGGTGTGCGCACGTGTACTTAATGCCGGAAAAGAAACAACAGCAGCAATAGTAGCCCCGGTTAACAATTTCTTGCATACTCTCTTCAATCAGACGGATGTATACTTCAATCAAAAACTGGTCTCTCCGAGTAACAATTCGTATGCATACAGAGCTTACATCGAAACCTTGTTAAACTATGGTGATGCAGCTAAAAAGTCACATCTCACATCGGGATTATGGTATGCCGACACTCCCGGACATTTTGAGGAGACCACGGGCACTAACAATACGGGATTCGCAACCAGATGTAAATATACCTCTGGGGCCGCTCCCGTGGATATGATTGGTCGACTGCATTGCGATGTCTTCAATCAAGAAAAATTTCTGTTAAACGGCGTGGAGCTCAGATTGAGACTCGTCAGATCCCGGAACGCGTTTTGCTTGATAGAGTCTACAGATGATCATAAAGTGGATATTATGGACGTGACCTTATTCGTACGACGTGTAAAAATCAGTCCTGGTATTCTGTTAGCACATGCGAGAACCCTAGCCAAGACAACTGCGAAATACCCTATGACACGCGTGGAGATCAAAACAATGACAATACATAGCGGAGTGCAGGCTGAGACCCTCGATAATGTTTTCCTTGGTCAGTTGCCGAAGCGGTTAATCATCGGGTTTGTCGATAACAAAGCCTATAACGGTGATAAAAAACTCAACCCGTTTAACTTCTCATCATTTGGACTTAACCACTTATCCTTGTATGTCGAGGGTAGTCAGATTCCCTCGAAGCCGTTACAGCCCAATTTCAAAAATAAATTATTTGTGGATTCCTACAACACCCTGTTCACGGGGACCGGTATACACTTCCTCAACGAGGGAAACTCGATTTCTCGTCAGGACTATGCAAATGGATACTGCCTCATCGCGTTCGATCTCACCCCTGACCTCTCAGCCAGTGATAACGGACACTGGAATCTCGTCAAGCACGGCAGTGTTCGGATCGAGACACGTTTCGAGGAACCCCTGACCACAACCATCAACTGTATTGTGTATGCCGAATTCTCTAACGTAATAGAAATCGATTCGATGCGCCAAGTCATTACAGATTTTGGTAATTAGTTGTGAAATCCAGCTATGTGACGTCGTGGAATCCTGTCGAAACCTGTCGAAATCTGTATATAATAATCTGCAATTGAGTCTTCCCTCTAGTCGAACGACCTGTGATGCCTATAAAACTTGCTAGAACGTGTTCATCCCTTCCACTTCGCTGAAAGCGGAGGGGTAGAATTGTAACCATAAAACACTAGAGCTTAAATACTTCGGCCTGCCCAGCCTCCGGCACAGTCTACTGGTAGCGGCCCAAACGTTTCAAAGTGATACTTAGTTGCTTTTTCAAGTTACCATGAATTACATCATCGACATACAAGGGTTTAGTGGTGAAAATGGCAAATTCGTACCGAAAGAAGTTGCAGTTGTTGGCTACGAGCGTAAGACCATAGCTCATTGGATCATTGCTCCGCCATACTCCATCTCCGAACTCTGTTCAAACGCGCGCTCACAAAACAATTGGCTGACAGCCAAGCATCTCGGGATAGAATGGTTCGAGGGTGATGTGACACTTCAACAGCTACATGCGAATTTACGCAGGATCACACTCACGGCAAAAAATATCTTCTGTCGCGGAATACAAAAAGCTAAATTTCTTCAAGAAGTGATGTCGCGTGAAATCGTAAACCTAGAATGTGGTGAATACGAATGTCCAGCGTTCAAAAACATGTCATCGGACGCGTCATGCTTCCTACACGTCGGTAATACAACCCACAGTTGTGCATTACGTAATGCTATGAAATTGAAAAAGTGGCTACAGTCACAGGGGTTTTCCGAAAAGGAGCTGGCTTCAATGCCTTTCCGTGCTAGGATACTGTACACGAATCGTGAATCAGATGGCATCGAGACTCGTAGCCAGAAGGATACCACCACCGTCAAGGATAGTCACTACTGGCAGGAACAGGAGAATAAAAGACTACGGGCAAGGACATTCCCATACTGCGACGAAGTAGATACCAGTTCACCATCGTCCGTCTGTATCCTATAGTCTCCCTTAATACAGAATGAACAGTCTTCAAATCTACAAAACACTGGAGATGTTTCCTAGTCGCTCCAAGGGGGTGTTTGCAGCCGACCAGATACCCCTGCTATGGTCGTACCCGGCAACCATCGTAGCGAACACCGATGAGCATACCAAACCAGGATCCCACTGGGTCGCTTTTTTTGTGTCAGACTCTGGTAATGGAGTATACTTCGATAGCATGGGTCTACCACCACTTATACCACATTATCTACGGGCCCTACGACGGAACTGTACGACTTACCGCTGGAATGACAAACAACTTCAGAGTATTTCATCCCGCGTATGAGGACAATTCTGCATCATGTTTCTGCACTATATGTGTCAAGGTTTCACACTTCAACAGTTTACAAGTATCTTCAGTGAAAACCTAGAGTCAAATGATAGACTGGCCGAGTCTTTCTACAAACGGATAACCTGCGAGTATAAAGGAATATGTGCTGGAGATAACGGCTGTGTACTCGGGTGTATTCAACACTGCTTACCTTGTAAACACTAGAATTTAAGCATTCAGCATATCATTGTAACTAGTCATAGTTTTCATACAGAATACCTTTCGATAAATATCAGTAGAGATAAGTTTGAATCTGAATTTCTGTAAATTTTGAATAATATGAATAAACAATCATTGTAACCATATTCGCCTGCTCGTCTTTGACCAGCCCCTGTCCTTTCCTACGGTCCCATATACCTGCACTCCCAAACCGCCTGCCCCTACCGTAGTTGAGAATCCGCACGGCGTATATCTATATATATATTCGGAAGGGTCATAAACGGCATACTGCCAACGCAGTGTATATCTATTGCAACGGTGGTTCAGAGCTCTCACCGCGCTCTACGGCGTTCCTGACGAAATATGTAATTTTTCTGCGATACAAGATAGAGTGTTGGGCGCCAGACGCGAATGCGTCAATTTTTCTACGAAATAACAACTAGAAAATTCAGCGATAACAACTCAAACTCGACTAAAGAACGGAACGACGGCCTCGAAGGCACAGCTGACTCAAATTTACAGCGAGAATGGTAGAGGGGTTGAGTACACCTTACTTAGGTAATTAGATTATCCAAAATAACTGTAGAACACCAGATAAACTTTTTTAACAATTCCGTATATTATATTTTTCACTTAAATGGTACACGCGGTACAAACAATTATAATCAACGATAATTTATAATGTCATGAGCTCGCTAGGCGAGATAGCAAAGATAATAGAACAACGGTAATTCGGGAATAATAATTCGTAATACGGAAACTACTTATTTTATTGAGCCTGGGTCCGCCGTAGCGGTAGAAAAAACGATAATAATGCTAGCTAGCTAGTGCGCCGTTGAAGCGATACAAAACAAGCTATTATACTACGTTTTAGGCACGTATCACCGAGCGATACGATACTCAGGCAAAATATCCTATACTTGGCGGCACTAGCGATATTATAAAAGATCTAATATAATTTGGCTCAATAAATTAGTTTGACTCGAGAGATTTACAACAAAAGAAGCTAAGTTAACAAGGGATCGCGTAGCGATAAAACAAATAAGAGAACTACTAATTAACCCGAAGGTTCGCAAAGATAAACTACTGTTAACTCGATATAGAAGATATCGAGCGGGAGATACGCGATATTATTCAAAGATAAGCTAAATTAACAACAAAATCTTAAACAACTATGACAACTACGTTCAGCCAACCCTCGGGGAGTTGGAAGATAGTTTAGCGACACACCATACAAGAAAATATTACAAGAAAAGCACAGAAATCATAGAAAATCAAAGATATCACATAAACCAAGAGAAATCAAAGAAATAGCACAAAAATATCAAAGAAATCAGATTACATGCGTAATAAGCGGTAACGAGCTAGCAAATCGGTATAAGCAAGCGAAATATAGCAAATAACAACTCAAAAAGCAACTACAAGCAGAAATATTCAAACAAAGCCAATCAGACACGAAACTCTTTCGCTGAACTTCCTTTTTCGATATTTAACCTAACTTACTCTACGATACTTAATCTACGATAATTTCCTACGATAAATGTACAATGACGTAGCCCGTAGGCTACGTACGAACTAAAGACTACGAGATACGATATGGAGGAAGCTCAGCGGAATTTTCGTGGTTTACTAAAAGCGATCTTAGAGACCTTACCTTATTGCAGAATCTGCTGCTCGTACACACTTTAACTTTAACTTTTTAAACTATAACGTCCGCACAGCGGTATGAAATTATGGATAAGCTAATGGCGAAAACTAAATGCGAGAGAGCGAGAGTATCCAAAACACGTCTAGTCGAGACAATTGCTGAACGTAGAAGTGACGATAGTCTTCCTGATTTTCGGTAACGAGGCTCCTTACGTGGTCTAGAGGGTGGGGACCCTATGAGACGTCTCTCCGTACCTTATTGGTTATTCCAATTACTCGACGGTAATTCGCACGATCGGCTCGTCAGCCGATGCGTGCGATGCGCTGATCCTTGCCGGGCGGCAAGCGGCAGGCGGTAGAGATGCGATACTCGGCCGTAAATGCGGCAGGATGACCTCGGGAAGGCGCGACCTTGGACTCTAAAATGCGGTACCTTCCTGACTTCAATAATCCCTGCGGGATTTGCTCTGCAGCGGCAGACTCACACGAAGACGACCTCGCTGCAACTCCCTGACAGAACCTAGGTGTCCCGATTCTGGGTCGCCACCTTTCTTGGTCTGCCAGGAACACGTAGAAGGCTCTCCTGGCCTCTCTTCCGTGGCTCGTCCTCTGGCGATACTGGCAGGAGCGGTATGGTGTTCTCGGCTGCTGTGACGGGAGATTGTAGCGTTAGCGTACAACCCTATACGCCGTCGTCGCAATCCGCTGCTGGCGATAGATAAGTTCTCCTGGCATGGAGCCGTCTGCGACCCCTATCTCACAGCGAGAATCTTTCCAAGGTCGATATCCTTCCCTCCAGGTGTTGCGATACTACCCGTGGCTTGCAGGTCCTGGGCTGCGTATCGTGGTGGCTTCTGCAGTAGCGTAAGTTGGAGGTCATCTCGGTATCGGTAGTTGGCGGAAATCCTCGTAGCGTCGTTATGGCTCCTTCTCTCTCTCTCTCTCGCGGTACATTAACAAAAAAGCACTTCAAATTACTATCTGTTCGGAATCTACTATTTGTCTGTGGTGTGCCGCTATTTTCCCGAGGGTGAGACGTGTCTCGTCTCTCTCTCACGGTATTATTCCTCTAGTTCTACTAAAACTACTAGAAATCGGTAACCAGAAGGGCTCCTGTGACGGCAGCAAATCTGCAACGTCACACTATATATATACTCGGAAAGACCATAAACGGCATACTGCCAACACAGTGTATATCTATATATATATTCGGAAAGGCCATAAACGGTATACTGCCAAAACGGGGGAGGAAGCACGAACATTGACAACGACGCTTGTTCACCCTTCTCCGCCGTCAGGTATACCACGGCAGTAGCGGGTGAACCGTCGTCACGCTTGGTCGGAAACGGAGCGACGCCTGAGTAGAAGTCGATAGGATTCACATAAGTTAGAATGGACGAGATTCACCCACGGTAAAATGGATGAATAGGATTCACATAAGTTAGCATCGACAGAATTCATCCGGGGTAAAAATGAATAAGTTCCACTTAGGTTAAAATCGCTGGTTCAGATTAGGTTAGGTTCAATTCGCTAGGTTAGGTTAGGTTAGGTTAGGTTAGGTTAGGTTCAAAAAAGAGAAAAAAATGGCGCCGGGCCGGGCCGGGGGGGGGGGGGGGCAGGGGGAAAAAGGGGGAAGGCCATAAACGGTATATTGCACCCTCTCTACTGCTGCCCAACAATTTTTAATCGCTAATTAAAACGAAATCTAATTTGCACTTTTCCACGTTATTACTGCATGGATCGAAGATGTTTTGTAATGGGTGTGCTCGTCATACCGTATAGACTTGCTGTTACATACTTTTGTCCGCGTCAATGATGCGTGGGCACTGATGCTAGTCGAAATAAGTCACCCACCCGCATTTTTCGACGCATAAAAAAAAAAAAATTAAGATTTCATGCATTTTACAACAAAACTCGATCTCATTACTCGTTAAACATCGGCTGCCGAAAGGACAATTCGATTGATACCCCCGTTTTGGAGATATTCGAGAATTTAGACAGGTCCGTAAAATTCGACTGGTCCCTCCCCTTAAATCAACGATCCGAAAATGTAATAAATTACGTTTTAGAGTTTTGTAATCTTCATTTGAATATTTAATTCAATAAAAATTTAAATATTTTGCAAAAAATTCTTTTTTACTATAAGAAGAGAATAATTATTGTGATAGTAAAACATTAAATGAAAAAGGAGTTTAATTATCATTATAGCCATTGTATACAAAGTAAAAGAATAATATTTCAAACATGTATTAGTATTATTTTTATTAAATTCAAAAAAATATTCAATTATTTTCATCATCCTCGTCAATATCTTCATCATCCTCATCACTGCTATTTCTGTCTGTGGATTGGTCGTCATCAATATCTCCTTCTTCGTCATTTTCTGTAATAATTAAACCAAGTTAACATAATTACGAATAGTTTCAAATGTATCCATAATAATTTAACATCATAATTACATACCTGGCAAAGTTGTTAACAATTTAAAATGAGATAGACCTAACGCACTATCTCACTCGCACCCGCTCACGCATATATATCCCTCGCGCTCGCACCTACAATAGATCTTGTGTCTGGCAATATAGGGGAACTATCGAAACTGCCTGGCTACTGAGAAAACATCATTTTATAGTCCTCCAAGTAACATATATAAAATTCAGCTTTTATACTATAACTTAAGTATAATTAAAATTAACCCTACTTTAAGGGTGTCTGGCAGGAGGTTGCAACTGTACTAAGTGTCTGGCTGTGGACGAGGCGATTTCTAAGATTATCACTAATAAAATATATGAAAACCAAGCTTTATACTATACTAAATTTGAGACAAAATTTTACACACCTTTACTACCTGTTACCTGCCAAAGCCACCGCGACCCAAGTTCCATAGCCTGGGATCGTTCTTACCTGTATAGTGGACATACACAGAGAAACTTTTAGCTTTTATACTTTAACTAAGGTCTGGCCGTCGCGGGCTCTTAGACTACCGACGCCCTACCTGCTAGGCAGGCCTACGGCAGAGTGATCTTCGATCGCTGAGCGTCGATCGTTCGCACCCCCGTCATACGATCGCCTAGTAATTTGCGTATTGACCACTAGATCCTCTCACGCATGATAATAGATCTTGGTTACGCGCGAAATTCCAAATTCGCCACGATGCTTGCAGCTCCTTCGTTTAGAGAAATACGGGTTGCAGGTTAACGGGGCTAAATTGAATGCATTCATGCTTCGCTCATGCATCCCACGCTACGTAACTATGGCCGTCTAAGGGTTCGGGAGTCGCTTGTAACACGCGTTGCAAAATGCAATGTTACAATATATATCGACAGCTTACAATAAAATCAAACTGTATTTAAATATTTGCATTGTGTCTGCTATTTATCCCGGGAATTTTTTTTATTTGTAATTATATCCCATACAGTACGTATGCATGCAGCAACATTGCTGCAAGATTGCAATATCTCAGCTTCATTACATTGCACTTGCAAGATTGCAGCAACATTGCTGCAATATTCTAATATTTCTGTTTCGATATATTGCACCTTCAAGATTGCAGCAACAATGCTGCAATATTTCAATAGTTTCTGTTTCGATAGGATACGATTAAAATAAGTAAATCTTTGATCACTCGGGTAATTTTACTGCTTATTTGATATTAGTATCACGAACTCAGTGAAAGCAGTTGATGTTAGTTTTATAAGTTTCAAAAGCATAACATTTCACGATAGACCGTTGGGAGTAGGTGGATGCCGGACCGCAGCTGATCACGAAAGTTAAGCAACCGTAGCCGCAGTCAGTATTCGGATGGGTGGACGGGATAGAGGACCCATTGGCAAAAAATACAGATTCGGGAGACAGAAAGAAGTTCTATGACATCAACGTGTCTGTTCAATCCTATAATAATTTGAATGAGTGCCTCTTCGAAACGACAGTAAAAAGAAAACAGACGTTTGTATTGTTAACAATATTTTTGTTTTTCAATACTTTGTGATCCGCGTAGCAGCATCGTATAGATCTAGGAATACAAAAAAACTATAATTTTGTATAAAAGACATATGAAACATTTCATTATCACATATTAACAATATTGCTACAATATTGCTGGAATATTGCGAAAGTTATGCAATGAAAGCGGACATAGCAATGTTGCTGCAAGCATGTTACAACATTGCAGCAATATTTTGCAATATCGGCGCAATGTTGCAATATTGCAGTTCCAACTTTGCAGCAACATTGCAGCAACGTAACGTGCTGTATGGGTTTAAGGAGGTTGGATCAAGAAATAGAAATAATAAGAATTGGCTGAAAAAAAAATATTATGTTAACGAATAATAACAAAAAACGTGTGCAAAATTTCAGATTTTTTGACCTCGTAGTTTTTCTGTAATAAATTGTTGAAATTTCGCTGTTATGCATTGGCTCTTATGGCAATCGCAATACGATCACTTGCATTTCGAGAAAAAGGAATGAAATAATAATAAGATGTTCGTGCAAAATTTAACAGAGGAAGAATGCACTCTTAGAAACGATTTGATGCTCGATTTATCTTCCCCTACCTCATAATTATTGAGGAATCAATTAAAACTGTCGATACAATTCGAAACTTGATGCTTACATTTCGATGTCGTGAGAAATGTGGCAACGTCGCGCGGGAATTTGAATGTGTAGTGTGTGCATGTGAGAGCAATGGTGTATGAGTGAGCACGAAACTCGGTTGAAGCCGACGCGAGCCGAATTAATCCGAATGACCAAAAGTTTATTACAGATGAAACTTTAGAACAAAAACACATTTAACAATAAACAACAATTGATAATTTTGAGAGATTCTTTTATTATCTAACATTGGTTCGACATGTGACTTAGGAAATTCTTAGAAAATAATAATACATTTCGTATAAAATTTGGTATCGATTATTAAATCATGGAACAAACATATAAAATATGAATTCAAACAGCGACTGTATGATCAAATATTTCCTTAATATTGACCATGAACATTATCAATAGAAATACATTTTTCTTATAAATGTAGCAAATATCACAGAATAAAGTAAAAACATTACTGCATGAGCAGCTCGAAATGTTTCAAAATCTGCGACAAAACTTTTTTTGTTTTAATCACAGTTTTCTTTCCATCGATTTTTTTTTCGAGAAACTTCGTGATTTCCATTTCTCCTGCACGGTATTTATCCAACAAATCATTGTAATTCATACCCTCATCAGCCATTCTCGACCTCATTTGTTTGGATATGCAAGCCTTCAGAGGTTCCAGTGATTTAAAATTCTTTGGACCATCGAGAAACTTCAGAAAACTTGTCTTCTTCGCTGTCAATTCGTCAAATGTGAAATTATGGAAAACTACATTTTCCAACATAAGCACATCGTACAATGCATCGTGAGCTTTTGCCACATTCAACCGAAATGTTCTAGCGGTCAGTGTGCTCAGATTACACTTTTCCATTGGGAACTTTTTCCTGAATAGTGGCAAAGAATCAACGAAGCTCTCAATAACTTTCGAAAATTCGTTTTGAAGAGATGTTTCATTTATGATCCGAACAAGGCGTGGAGCATCGAACGCACAATTGTGTGCAACTAAAATACATTGCTTTCCAAGGTCAGTCAAGAACTCCAAAAGTTGTCCCATTACAATTCGCAAAGGTTGCGAGAATACTTTCTTGCCATTGAGAAATATATCGCGTCCACTATTAGTAATCCCATGTACTTTAGTTGCTTGAGCTGGAATTGGCTCCGTTGGTTCAATATATTGCGCAAATGATTTTTCTCCATATTTCATGGCGATCTGTAAAACATCGCAGTTGGATTTCAAGCCTGCAGTTTCCAAATCGAAAAAGACCACTGCTATTGACTTATCGGGGAAATGGAGATTAGATTGTAAATCCAACAGGTTACTAGTTTCAATATTATTTTCAGTGTTTTCGGTAGCAGGGATTGTGAGTAATTCTATGTGGCTTTCGTAAGTATGATCTTCTACTTGGGATTTGGAATTACGAAGTTGGGTTCTCATCTTTTTCAAAAGTTGGCGTCTTGCTTTGAACTCAGGTTGTTTAGCTTTTTGTGACCTGAGACGATTATATTTCATGGTACGCTCGACATGCTTCGATAATTGGCAACCAGGACTCATTCCGAGCTTTTTCAAGGCATGTTGCACATAACCCTCTCCTTCATTTTTTTGGCTCACGGCGCATGCAAATCGGAAGTCGGATGACTCTGACAAAGAATAGCATATTGCTTTGGGAGCTTTCTTCGACATAGTGTTGTTCAAACTTTCATTAGCTTGACTTGATGCTGGACACGAAAATTTTACCGCGTTGTTACCCAATCTCTCGAAAATTGAGACCAATTCTTTGAACAAATTGTCATTTTTAAATTGTTTGCTTAGAGGAGTCGTGTGTTGATAATTTTCAGGATCTTCTCCATATCGACACCATTCTCCACAATTGTCATGCATATCGAATGCATGATATGGGATGTTTTTCACAGCTGTTGACATTTTATCGGTATTTCCTTCGTTCTGAGCAAGTGCATAAACGAAACAACGGTGTAAATAGCTGATTGCATCGGTAGTTAAGCCTGTGATCTCTTTTTTATTGGCGGTTTTATACAGCAAACTTTTTACGCCTTTCGTCGTATGATTTCTGTCCGACTGTTTTACGACGGTGTGATCGCTCGCATCTCTAACTCCTCGAATGCTGCTGCTATCGTTGTCACTTATGAAAACTCCGACTTCTACATTTTTTTCGCGCAATATACGACTACCGGTGGCTAATTCCACAGCAGCATCTGCCTCCATCGCCTTGGCACTGCCATGAAAGTTGAGACGACAATCATGTGTGTTTTGGGCATGGCCCAAATCACATAGGCGACATTTTCGATTTCGGGTCGTATAATCTAAAATGCGTCCAGATTGTGCACCAATTATTGCAGCATAGCCGTTTAGACTATCGTATTGGTGCCCAGAGCCTCTCTTGCTATACCCCATATCGTACGAAACGAACAATCGCACTACGTCTTCGAAGCTTACATCAGTCGATTCGAGTTCTGTTGCTTCGAGCTGTTGTGTTGTTTCAGAATGCACTGTCTCTTCATCGTTTGAGCGTCCATGTACTGTTTCCTGAGTCAATACTTGTTGTTCATGATTCAATTGCGAAGTTTTTTCGCGTTCGGGTGGTGACGTGGAATCATCCGAAGTAGCAGGGATGATTTAGTCCTCCATGCTCTCATGCAAAGTTTCGAGTGTAGCCGATTTCTTGATTAAAAAATCACTCTGCAATTCTTGAGGCCTGCATAAACGTGGTAGTAAAATTGGAACAATTGGAGCAATAATGAATGAATATCAGTAACAATATAAAATATTGTCATTCGGTCATATTTATTGTTTCATTTACATAGATAAAATTCGTCATCGTGAATCCTCCGTTGAACTTGATAATTCAATGGCAAAATTATATTTACAAATTCCATTTTCGACAATAAATGCTACTTGGCTCAATCCAACTCACAAACTTTTTTGTAAACTCTCCAAGTTTTTAATCGTTAACAATCTTTCCAACTCCGTAGCCTTTTCACAACTCTCTTTAGCCACTTCTTCCACGGTAGGACCAATTTCCCTCTCATATCGTTTGAACGTGCTGGCAGACATGAAGGGAATGTTTAATACTTGAAACAGCTTGTTGGTCGAAGTGTATCCCAAACCGGCATGCAGAGCGCCTGTTGACAAATATCATACGTTTTAAACAAATTTAAAATATTGATTAGTATTATTTTTCGTATTCGAAATATGAAGTTGAAGAAATGTTGAATTACATTTAAAAAACTCAAAGAATATCATCACGTGGATCAATTTGTTTGTCACTTACCCAGAGCAACTTTGCTGTTCACGTCGAATATTTTTTGTGTTTGGCTTATATGTTGTGATCCAGAAGGCACCAAATTGACAAGCAAACAATCGCGACAGCGGATATGGAATATCGATCCCAAGCCTTTTGGAATTTCTTTCTCAATATATTGCAGAGAAAGAATTCCTTTGCAACAGGAGCAAAACAGGTGCGCCGCCATAACCTCTAAATCCACGAGCCGCCGCTTCGTCATCAGGCTGCCATCAACTTCTATTTTTTTTCGTTTTTTACCTACTTCCACTTGTTTCAATTTTTTGTTTAACTGTTTCTCTGTCACGAGTTGACCTTTCCACCGAAATTTCGACATAATCTCTCGATTCCTCGCGGACTCGCGGACTAAGGATGTGGAGGACACACAGCTGACAGCTGACAGTGCTGCCAACACCCGAAAATTGATTGTGTTGTTGCCACGTTTCGACGAGGCATGCGAGTGAATAAAAATATTTTTACAATAGATTTTTTGCAATAATTTGCAATGTATATCATCTCGTGTAACCTAATTATTATTGAATATATGTATAATATTGATATACTATGCAGAAGATTGGCGTTTACAAGTCAACAAATTTTCATCTCAGCAGTTGGTAGTAAGCTTGAACGACCGTGTATAAACATACCCGTTTCCCTCTCACCGCCCACCCCGCAAGCTCCCGCACCCAACCTCCTTAAGCCTAAAATGGGAATGTGATTCCGGTTTTTTCTATTTTTCCAGAGGGGTTCAAACATTTTATTACAACAATTCTAACGCAAATTGTACCATTTTTGTGTTTCGGCGTTGTAATAAAATGTTTGAATCTCTCTGGAAAAATAGAAAAAACCGGAATCACATTCCCATTTTAGGATTAAAATCACCTTTCACATTAATGAATGACTGTGAAAAAAGGCGTCTTGGAGATAGCTTAAATAACTGATAAAAAAAAAAATTATTAAAAAAAAATTATTTTTAAAATTTTTTCGTGGTTTTTGGAGGAGGGTCGATCAAAGGGCGTACTATAAAAAGATCGATCTTCCGCAATGTAAAATCGACGATCTCAAATTTATGTGTGATCGTGGCCTAGTACCACAGAATTCTCGACCATTTTATGACAATATCATTTCGTATACAAATTAATGTATCATTCGTGTGATTTTCGTATATAAATATACATACATTTCGTAAAAAATGCTTCGCTTGGTTCATGCACCCAAAATCCCAGTGCCGTATCAATGAAAAATTTGTCCTCGGTCGAGATGTCACCTTTTTCTTTTACAATTTGAGATGTCACGTTCTTCTGGCATAATTTGAGATGTCACCTTCTTCTAGCACAATTTGAGATGTCACGTTCTTCTGGCACAATCTGAGATGTCACCTTCTTCTGGCACAATCTGAGATGTCACGTTCTTCTGGCACAATCTGAGATGTCACCTTCTTCTGGCACAATCTGAGATGTCACGTTCTTCTGGCACAATGAGCCTTTTTCCTGAGAATAGTGTAACAAACTTGTCACGAGAGGCAGCACTAGTGGTAGGGACAAACAATAAACCTTCCCTATTGAAGAACGTGTTATTCGTGTCATATAAATCAAGTAATTAAAATTATTAAATAAGTAAAAAAAAATTCGTCAAGCAAGCATCATGCCTACAAAACATTGTAGTTTGTACATCAGAATGTAATTGTACATCAGATAACCGATATCCACAGGAAAACGTATCTTTTATACCATTCGTGAAACCTCACATTGACGAGGTTAGGTGTCTTAAATGGATACACGCTTCGAGGAGAGTAGATTTGAGAAAAGAAAAAATCAATAAATATACATATGTATGCTCTAAACATTTTATCGGTGGTAAAGGTCCAACTGAGGAAAATCCAGATCCAGTTCCGGCAACGATTAATAAGGTAAGTTAATATTTAATAATTTGGTAAATAAACTTTTTTCATTTTGGGGTTAGACATTTCTCTCAATAAAATGATTTCCTGTGTCTTGACAAATATTATCAATGAATAAATAATGACTAGTAATCGTTTAAAGAATACATTTTAATAGTAAGAAAATTCATTTTATTGTAGATACCAATATCACGAAAAAAACGGTCTTCAACCTCAACAATGGATTCTTTGTGTACCACGCTCCAAAAACAGAGAAAATCTCAAGATGTTAATTCGAAGTGTCTTATTCCAATAGAACAAAATGATGCCGAAGAAATTCAATTAAACAATATTGTAAGATCAGAATCAACTGAACCACAACCAAACAGTGAGGAGCACATCAATAAATCGGTGGCTGATGCAGAAAATCAAACGTGCATGGAAGTTAAAAGTACTTACATCAAAAAATTGCAAATTGAGATTCAAAGTCTTCGTCAGAAATTATGTACATCTACTCTTAGTTATGAAATCTGTATAGATGATTGTAAAAAATTTAAATTTTATACAGGCTTAATGCCAGAGGATTTTGACATTGTCTGGAATTTTTTAGGACCTCCAACCGAATCGTCATTGATGATCTGGCATTCACAATCTCAACTCAATGAACGTATAACAATTAAACAATTCAAAGTGTTATCGTTGAAAAATCAATTATTTTTAACTCTTGTAAGATTACGATGTGGTTTTTTATTATACGACTTGAGTTGCCGGTGTGGTGTGAGTGTAAGTTATATTTCAAAAATTACCACGACATGGATTCAATTATTGTATTGTAAATTTAGGCAACTTAATCGTTTCCCATCAGCAAGCGATATAAGTAAAAACTTGCCCAAGCCAAGCATTTAAAAAATTTAAAAATATAAGAGTAATTATTGATTGCTTCGAATGGAATATGGAAAAACCAAGAAACTTTGGTCAACAAGGAAACACGTATTCCAGCTACAAATCTCACAACACAGTTAAGTTTTTGATAGGGATTATACCAACCGGAGGATGTTGCTTTCTTTCGGATGGTTTTGAAGGACGTATAACAGATAGAAGTATTACTGAGAAAAGTGGCTTTTTCAAACATATTGAAAAAGGTGATTTAATATTAGCTGATCGTGGTTTTAACATAGAAGATTTATGTAATAAGTATAAATGCACCATATTAACACCCCCCTTCCTCAAGTCGAGGAAAAAATTTACTAGAAATGAAGTCAAAAAAGCAAGAGAAATAGCTTCGGCCCGAATACATGTGGAAAGATTTATCGGTCGAATGAAACAATTTAGGATAATGCAAAGAACTATTCCTAAAACTATATTGCCTATTGTGTCACAAATTGTTTATGTAATTGCGATGTTAGTTAATTTTCAAGAGCCGCTTGTTGATTAAATATTCAATGAAACTATCAATCAATGTTTTGTATTATATTTATCAGAATAACTGTCATAATTTTTTCATTCTGTTTTGTCTGCCATAGCTGTAACCAAATGTTAATACAGAAACGAATCTTTTCTAAAAACTAAATTAATTGTTAAATTAAATTTCACCTCAAATATCACACTTCAGCGGATACATATTGTTACGATTAATACACTAATATTAGTTAATCAATTATTGCATAAATTAAAATTGAATATTGATGTAAGTACTGTTGAATGTACGTATGGAAAGAACCTTTTTAGTTATACCTAGGTATATTATAAAATATATTAGAAAACATAACAATCTCAGTACATTGACACTTACAAATACCTATTTATCATAATAAATATTTTATTCTCAACAATATATCACAAAGAACTTGATTATAATTATAGCAGAATTTAAATATCGTTTAGAAATAATGGTAATTTTCTTGGTAGTCTCATCTCGAAAAATTCCATAGCCAAGATCTTATGAACTTGGATTAATTTAGTTGTTAAAGCGTTAATAAAACTTTCATTTCGAACAATTTTTTCAACAGCAAAACCGTTCTGTGGAGTCCAAACTATAAAATCACAATATTGTAATTCTAAAATAGCTAATGTTAATTGAATTTGGTAGTAATAAGCATGGTTTGTCTTTAAAGAAATTTGATTATTTTCAACGGTATAGCACAAGTTATTCGGATCCTTGACTTCAGCTAAATTTCGTGGTGAACAATTTCTCAATTTGTAAGGACACTTAACTTCAATACAATACAAAAGTTCATTATTTTCGAAAATTAATCCATCTGGACTACATCCGAGCCCTGGGCACCGATTATTTACTATCAGCCCAGGCTTTTTAATCTGAGTTCTATTTATAGATGTCAAATATTCTTGAATTGCAGTTAGTTCATTTTCTCGACCATAAGCAATCTCAGGCAAATGACTTATATCTTTCGCTTCCCGCCATAATTTTGAATTTATTAAATTACTTAAATCTTTACTGGTATAAAAAGATTTGCAATCTGATGCAGTAATCCGATATCTTCGTGCATTGAGCCATTGTGAGCTGTTTTGTTCTACTCCAATATCAAACGGGCCAAGTGTAGATGAACCTAAATTTTCTATAAATTGTTCAATTTTCAGTTTCAAAATTAATGTTTGATCATAGTCTAAAATATAATCATCATAGGTTATATGCAACAAGTCAGTCCACATTGATTTTTTTCCTTTTTGTTGCAGACGCTTAATAAAATCTGCCGTTACGATATTAGAATCTTCTGAATGATTAAACTTCGATTGTGCACTAAATTCAATTACATTCTTTTGATTATGATTTTTACGAACAATTTTGGATGGTGTAATTTTTTTGTATTCAGCAGTTATGATGCTCGATGGATCGTTTCCAGTTTTACGGCCTTGATTCCATTCTTTTATTTTTGAAGTACATGTTAGCGGTTCGAATCCGTACTGAAGAGTATATTCTTCTAATTTAAAAAGCAATGCGACAATGTGAGAACAATTTAAAGATTCTGATGCTGGACATTGGCATGCCGCATTTATGATGTTCCCATTCACATCTAGAGCTATTGTCACATCGTAAATCGTATTGATTTTAAAAGACGATTGGATTTTTGCTTTTAAGTAATATATATTTTTATGACTGTTATCTTGCAAATTTCTTACACGATCACTAATACAATATAATCTACCTCTTTGAATCGCTTTCGAATTGCCGCATACAGGCTTTAAATCATCATCCAACTCTTCATTATCTCAATAGGTTTCAAGTGAATTCTGACCCTGTGTTATATATTCATGTATGATACCATAACAAAATGAGCGAGGAATTAATTTAGATGGAAAAGTCTGCCAGTTGTCACTAGGATAGAAAGTGGTATGATTTGGGCTGGGTAAAGATATAGACAAAGATCTAACTGTAAAATTCAATGTGGATCCAGATGCAGATAGAGATGTAACTACTGATGTTTCTTGCAAGCGTTGTTTTTTTTTCCACCCAAATTCCTTTGTCAACACCTTCAAAAATAACTCCTGCTCTGCCATTATTTATACAATCATTGACCCTAATGAATTTATATAAAAGATCATTAAACAATGAAATGATTACTAAATATGATAAGCTAATAACTAAAAGTCATCATTTCTGGTGGCAGTTACAGTAAGTTATTAAATGACCTGAAACTTAATTGTTGATTAATTTCACAGTGAATTGACGTTGATTAAAAACACATATAACCTCTATTTGTTACTAAAACATGTTTGTTTATCATACTTATTTAAATTAATTTCAATTACCGAATATATTTAAGTGATATTTCATTCTGAAATAAATTTAGAATTAATCATTATTTTCAACATCTGTTATTTGAGTTTGAAAGTACCGCTACATGATAACTAGATACTGCTTACTAACCTGTCAATTAATTCCACTTTTTTGCCTGAAATTTTCAAATTACGGCAAGCTAGCCAACGTTTTAATGTTGCTAGATTGTTATCTTTTACATTTGAAAATTTTAATTTTGCCCCTGGCACGTCGTCTTCTGTCAAAAACATTTTTTTGCCAACCACTTTTGTATGGTAGTTAATGGGAATCCGGTAATGTTTGTCCCTACCGGACTACTAGCGCTTCTAGTGAGGAATTTTTCGTACTTGAGGAAAAAGGCTCATTTGAGATGTCACCTTCTTCTGGCACAATTTGAGATGTCACGTTCTTCTAGCACAATTTGAGATGTCACGTTCTTCCATACTGCCGTCGAATAAGATCCTATCAGATCATACAAGACCTTACATGATCACATACACAATCAATGAAATTATTATTCCTATACGATTCTGGTATGAACTATAACGTATCTTTTTGATAGGGGGGAGGACACCCCTACTACGCCACTCTTCGGCGATTCCCACTTTACTCAAATAATTAAGAAAAACCTAAGTTGGGCGCCAGGTACTTCCTAGTACCAGTTATTAACAATATTAACAATAAACAAAGGCTGAGATCGACGGTCGATAATTCAGCTAGCTCAGCTGCTAAGCTCTAAGGTAGAGGGGCAGGGTACACCATTTATAACGCAGTTAATATATTGCAATTAGCCTGACGGCATTATATTATCAAAAAGAAACAGACTACAGAAAGAACGATAGAGTGAATTTATAATTCCGGGAACAAAGGTGCGTCGGATTGACTCGATATAATGCTTAATTAATTAAGAAGCTACTCGTATCACAAAGCGATACTCGGTACTCGATCAAAGAAAGATTTTATTCTCGACGACACAGTTGATCCGGTAGGATAAATATAATTTACAATAGAATTTACGCAGTGAAAGAACGAAAGGTACGCCGCTATTGCGTAGCGAGATTTACAATAGAAAATATAACATTAGATCATACTATACTAAATAATACTATACTAAATACGCAGACGCGGAGCCATGCGGTCTCCGCGGCTACCTACGCTCGGTTTTTACCCCAGGAGAGTTTGGCAAACAGTGTTTTACATACGATATGCGAAATAGAAAATACACAGGCAATGCAAACTACAGATAGGAAATCAGAAAAGAAATATAGAGAGAATGGAGCTTAGTAACGATAGGCGTCACTAAATAACAATAGAAAAGCTCACCAGAAAGAAATAGTATTAATTCAGGCTAACCACGAGGTCACTTCGATAAACGAAATTACGATAAACGAGAGACGAGACCTCTTGGTCTAACAATATTTTAACAAATCACCATTAAACGGTAGAAATCACCTCGTGTCTTCACAATAAACAATATTAGCCTTACCTTACAGATGATGGCTGCAATAGCACTTACACAGATTCTATTAATTTATAATATCAAACACAATTCAGTAAATCTCGATATCGGGACGGTAACGGTACGGTACGGTAAATTGGAAAAACGTCTAGTCTTGACCAGAGTCGAGCGCAGAGTAGGTCGAGTCCGTCTCCGTCCGTCTGTGCTTAGCTCGACGAGCTGGATGTATCCCTCGATTTTGAGTGATCCTGATTGGCGATATTACGTCAGGTGACATCTACGCATTATAAGTGGCTCTGTCTTCTAGACGGTAGGTCAGCGATCGCGCTCGTTGGTCGTGCGGGGTGTAGAGGGAGGATCCCCCTTGGCTCTGCCGCTTTACTATACCCCTCTCCTTACCGCCGTCTCCGAATTTCCTTGACGCTGGGTGCACGCTGACACTTCGCTCGTCCAATGATCCTGGCGGGGGGTGGCGACCTTACAACCACGGTCAATTCGCCAGGTCCTCCACCAGGGTTGTCGTGCTGGGCAACGAGAGCCTCGATCACGAGAGGAACTCCGTTAACGGAACGTCTGCACCGGGGGTTTTCTAGGCCAACCCGGCCGCGGTAACGGTAGTCGAGACAGTAGGTGGTCCATCTGCTATCATGGTGACATGAGGGCGGGAGGCTGTGAATGCGTTTTCACGCGACCTTATACTCCACCCTCAGACACCTAGCTCCGGTAGCGGTAGCTTCGTCGGATGACGGGAGGGCGACTAGGTGCTTCTCGCACACCCCTGTACGCCGTCTATCCGCGGGAGAGAGCCGGATGATCCTCGGTACCGCTAGGATGCACTTCCTTCGACGCTTTCTGGGCGATTCAAAGGATGCACACCGTGCAGTACTCGCCGATCCTCGTCTAGTCTTACCGTAGCACACCCACGGCAGTGGATGTCTCGTCCGATTCACATAGATTTTACATAAAATAAAAGCAAGTTAATTAAATCCTATTTTTCCCTAACTGTTTGCCAAATTCCTGGAGTTTCGCCGACTAGACGTTCCCCTATTCCCGACCTTGTGACGGCATTACTTAATGCAACGTCACAGAACATATAAGATCTTGTCCCATTTTCTTATACGCTCTTTTCTTACTTGATCTTATCTGAAAAAATCACATATGTATCTACAGTAGGGATAATATAGACTTGACAATATTTTATGTATGTCACGATTAACTATCTCACGGAAACCTAAATAAGTAGGTAGGATATTAGAATTTTAAGGGTTTTATATGTAAGCCAATGTCCGTGTCCGTGTCTGTGTGTGAATTTTGAATATCGCGTTCCACGATACCCCTATATAGTATCGGTGGAACGAAGGGGGATGATGTGAACGTATATTGTGGTGCCTATTTCACCCTACTCACACACACACGCACACGACCCGACAATTGTAGAGTGCGTCACAAGTACTGAATAACTCGGCTAATTTCGGTCATTCCGAAGATTTTCGAACTTTTCCGAAATTAGGTTTGCGGAAACCGAGAGTACATCGCAAATCTCTCTTCGGTCTTGACCGTCGTCGACGACACGTCACTCGATATACAGAGCGATTCTGTGGAAAGTTGGGAGCCGTGTGGGTAGGCAACCGGCGTATTTGGAAGAAACGGCAACGCTGTCGTAGGGACAGTTGAACGTCTGCACCTACAGATGACGTAGCGACAGCTGTCACTTCGTTGGGTCAGAATCAACATACAGAGTGACATATTTGAGGTTGATCGTAATCAAGAGACTCGGTAGAGTCTCGCGCCTAGTTATATAAAAAAAAAAAAATTTTTTTTCGCTCGTGCCGCGCGAGACTCGACAGAGTCTATATACCCGAACGGCAACTGAGCGACCGTTACGGCAATTTATGATCGTTAATATCTTTCGTCTCGCTATAAATACGGAATTCTAATATTTATTGTAGGATGTGGCCGAGGAGAGCTTTCATTTAAGCCCTATTGCGATCAAATCGGTGAACGTATAGCTGAGATATGATTATTTGAAGGTTTCGATGCAAGTAATTTATACGTGTCTTCGACGAGACTTTATTTTGTTCATCATCGTCTCCTCCGTCAGTCAGTGACGTCACTCACTTGTGCCAGATTTCCCAGGTGTATACAAATTAGCATAGAGTTGCCTTCGCAGGCTACGCAGAAAAAGAGACTCACCAAATACGGACGTAGCCAGATGGCGCTTTGGTTAGTTCTGTATTTTCACCAACTACAGTACGGTATTATCATACGGATCATGCAGGGTATGATCTATCATATCAATTTATTTTTGGTCGTATATGAGATAAATGCAAGATTTTTGATGATTCTACAGACTTCTACAGACGCCGTGGCCATAGCTGTCATGTCGTTAGGTTAGAATTAACTGTCAGAGTCAGATATGGTTAATAAGACAACGGGAATCGATATACATTCGTAAAGAAGTGGTAATGAATTAGCGAACTGATTGCAGATGGCAATTTCTGTTCATTTGCAATATTATTTAATTATAAACAACTGTATAATGAACTTAATAAACCAATGTCAAACAATATTAATTCGTGAATAATATGTGAGAGATTCCACGCCAACTGATCCAGGGGTGAATGGGCTGGTTTTCAAAACTCTTGGAGAAGTATTGGATCTTTTTTGGGGTCCAAAAATATACAAGATCCTAAATTTTCAGCCACTAATTTTGCCACAGTTCATTATTGTGGCCAATTTACTGTTTTTTTCATTTTTTTGATGTCAGTGACGAAATTTTGTTTATGGGATGGCACAGTCGGATTTTGGTCTAAAAAAAATTTCAGGAGATATAAGATCGATGTAAAATTTCCCGAGGAATCCGTTCCCGCCGTCAGAACTGCGATTACATGCTCCCAGGAGCCAAAATTCGATAAAAGCTGATTTTTTTTCAAAGGGCTGTATCTGCGAAGGCTCATTTTTCTAAAATTTCTGCGACACGTCAAAATGTTGCTTTTTCCAAGTACTTCAAAACGAAGAAAAATTTTCGATGTGTATTTGCGTTCCAAGTACAAAAAGTGACAAAAAACCGTTTTTTGTCACTTTTTGCCCATTCAACGTGTTGAAATTCTATACCGATGGGGTCTTCGACGCCTGTTTCCCCCGTAATCACAATATAAACAACATGAACGATAAAAATATCCATTATACAGAATATATGAGTTATAAGGAAAAAACAGTCTGATCGATGATGGACAAGGAACTAGGAATTCCCTCGATTACATGGGAATTCTCGTGAAATGATGTGAATGTGTTACAAACAAGATGTATTTCCAGGGTTTAGTTCAGTGATTTATTGAATATACATATGGGGAGTTCCATATGAAATGTGCAATTGGTTGTCCACCCGTCCCGTGACTTTTCTTTACACGAAAATTTGCGGAAAAAATAGCCGCATTTTATGATGAAAGTTGGACCCCAAAAAAGTTTGGAGAACGAGATCAATATGGCGTTTTTCGCGTTTTTTACACCTGGAATTAAAAATCGACTTTGTTCCGCAGTACCATCGAAAAGTTCATCAAATTACGAAACTCTTGACCTACTGAAGTCTTAGGCGCAGACATGTAGTTTGGAAGCTACAGCGATTTGAAAAACATAATTCAAAATTTGTAATTCGGTGTTACTTGCGATCTGTAGAAGGTAGAATTTTCATTATTTAGAGTCATTTTTTTTTTCAACCCATTACTCAACTTGACCAAGTTTGAGACAAATCAAAGGGGTGTGGACAACCAATTGCACATTTCATATGGAACTCCCCATATGTATATTCAATAAATCACTGAACTAAACCCTGGAAATACGTCTTGTGTGTAACACATTCACATCATTTCACGAGAATTCCCATGTAATCGAGGGAATTCCTAGTTCCTTGTCCATCATCGATCAGACTGTTTTTTCCTTATAACTCATATATTCTGTATAATGGATATTTTTATCGTTTATGTTGTTTATATTATGATTACGGGGGAAACAGGCGTCGAAGACACCATCGGTATAGAATTTCAACACGTTGAATGGGCAAAAAGTGACAAAAAACGGTTTTTCGTCACTTTTTGTACTTGGAACGCAAATACACATCGAAAATTTTTCTTCGTTTTAAAGTACTTGGAAAAAGCAACATTTTGACGTGTCGCAGAAATTTTAGAAAAATGAGCCTTCGCAGATACAGCTTTTTGAAAAGAAATCAGTTTTTATCGAATTTTGGCTCCTGGGAGCATGTAATCGCAGTTCTGACGGCGGGAACGGATTCCTCGGGAAATTTTACATCGATCTTATATCTCCTGAAATTTTTTTTAGACCAAAATCCGACTGTGCCATCCCATAAACAAAATTTCGTCACTGACATCAAAAAAATGAAAAAAACAGTAAATTGGCCACAATAATGAACTGTGGCAAAATTAGTGGCTGAAAATTTAGGATCTTGTATATTTTTGGACCCCAAAAAAGATCCAATACTTCTCCAAGAGTTTTGAAAACCAGCCCATTCACCCCTGGATCAGTTGGTGTGGAATCTCTCATGTAAGAAACTAATGAATTGATGGCAGATGTAAATTTCTGTTCGTTTACGACAGTATTGACAAGCTAGCAGTTCCTCGAGGACTATAACCTGACTCGTGGCATCACACTGACAACGACGGTCAGGAATGAAGCGATGTAATTTTGATTCAACGAGACAATTTGATTCTATGAGACGTATCTCTAATGTAGCAGACAATACTCGAAATTTCTTTACAGCCTAAGAAGTCTGAAAACATAGTCTTGCGGAAATCTCATAGCCGACGCTGTAGATATGGACAGCGTTGCAAATTTTGCAAAAAACCGACTCGCCTACCGTTGTAGTTTTGGGTTTACTCAAAGTCTTTCTGTATATTCTATTCGAAACCATGCCGCCAAATTTGAACATACTATCAGCAATCAATTACAAGTTAGAGTTAAAATCTTTTTCCCAAGTGCGGCGCGAAACTTGACCGAGTCTCTTTCATCGCAGAGGCAATAGGAAATGGAGGGATAATGTTACCCACAGCTTTCCATATTAGAGCGTAGAGTGATAACAGTTTTTATAACTGTACCAAGGGCTGTCAGCAATTATTCAACAATATCTTTATCTTCGTTAACAGTATAGGGTATTATATTTAGTGTCATATAATTCAGCACACGACACTTTCCAGTACGGTTGCATGGGTATATTTTTATAAAATATATGGTTGAATATTTGTTATATGGTAACCTGTGGCTCAAATTTTTATTCGATTGATGATGAGCTGTAATAATATTATATTTTTTGGATTCATGTGGAATTAATTTAGAAATTTTCTAGTGTTACGGTTACAGGGCGATTGACTTCTGCCTTGCGGGATCTAATAGACAATAGAACGCTAGGCGCGGTAGGGAATTCTTAATTCTATGTATACCTTCCATATCGAGAGTGGTCTACAATTTATGCAATTTATTATGGATACGAGGATGATTGTACTTAATTAATCTAATTCTACAAAAAGTAGTGATATCCCCATAAAAAGCACCTCTGGTGCAAAAACCTTTCGCCTAGTTATATAAATGTGATAGTCACCCACAAAAAATACATTCTCATGCCAAGAAAACATTATACAGTTATTATTTTATGAAAAAAAGATTTGAAATCAGATGCTATTGCCTAGTACCGATATCACCTTGACAATTGACGATTAGGCTTTTCATAACACGGTACATATTGACAGCCTTTCTGAAAACAGAAAACATAAAAAAAATTTAAAATTTAAATTTAAAAAAAAATTAAAAAAAATTTGGAGGTAGTGGTACTAGGCGGGCCTTTTCTAGATTAAAGTACAAGGAAACTGCGATTGAACAAAGTCAATAATCCTAATATAGTGATCCAAAATACAGGCCCGCCTAGTACCACGTACTCCAAATTTTTTTTAATTTTTTTTTTAATCTTTAATTTTAATTTTTTTTATGTTTTCTGTTTTCAGAAAGGCTGTCAATATGTACCGTGTTATGAAAAGCCTAATTGTCAATTGTCAAGGTGATATCGGTACTACACGCAGAAAAAGGATTACTTGAATGAAAAAAAAAATTGTTGACTGGAGTAAAATCTGTGATCGAATATGGCGAAATAAATTTTCGCTTAGCTCAAGAAAAAAATTTAGTCGAAAAAATAATCGGCAGAACTAAATATACAGTTGACCCAATCACTCGATTTTTTTGACTCAAAACTCTCGTGATCCTGGCAATAGTCTGTACCATTGTACCGACTAAGTATTTGCTTGAGATGACTAATTTTTAGCTAGATTCAAATATCTCTTTTTTTGTCAGAAACAAATGCAGGTATTGAATCAAAACATAGTTTTGCTGTGTCTACTTAAGATTTTATTCCGCTGAACATTTTTCATGTTCAAGCGCGATACAGATTTGCTTATGCTGAGTAATTTTCGTATTGAGTTGAACATCAATGCCCTACACAGCAGTAACGTTTTAATCAGCTTATACAAGCATATATATATTACAAAGGAAAAAAAAACAATGTGTGAGTATGTGATTTCACATTTTATAACTTACGTAGATCGACAAGCATCACCAGCTGTTATGAAAAACGCTATCCGATTTATTTGACCTAACCGGGATTTGAACCCATTTTCGCTCGCATTCGCTGTATTACTAGTCGCACGCTCTACCTACTACGCCAAACTACCCTATGGTAAAACTTCCAACTTTTTTTCATTTGACGGAACTTATGAATGAAGTGTCGAAGTAAGAGCCAATAAACATTTTAATCTCACAAATTAGCGTCATATGTGGAGCATTCTCCGTCAAAACGTACGGGCATGAGAATTCGAATTTTTGATTGCATCAAACTTTTCATGGCCGGTTTAACACCTAATGAGCGATTTCACTTTCACGATTTATTTCGATTTTTTTCGTTGATGTGTTCTCGAGATATAATTTTTGAATTTTTTTTTCGAAAATATAGAACCTCTTGAAAAATTGACCAAATGAGATGTTCTTTTTTCATTTTTTGTTTTTATCTATACTTTGAGAAAAAAAAACACAAAAAACGCGATTATTATTAATTACTTCAGAACCTTGCGTAAGTAGACATACGTTCATCAAATGAAACATTTATAAATAAAATACTATTTCTCCCTGACACAAACTTGCAGTACTTGCAGTCAATTTCGCAACACACCCATAGAATACTGCACATACCACGTGTAATTCCTATTACCATAATTATGTCTCTTGTGATTGATAATTTTATCACTGATTTGTTGAAACTCATATTTGAGTAAAAGATACCGTTGATTCAATGAACAAATCAAACATCCATAATGAAACTTGAACAAGATGTTGGAATTGACTATACGATTTTTCACAACAAGTGCCACTCTTATTTCAAACAACATTAGGCTAGATTTCCTTATAACTCACCCTAATGAATTCGTTCAAAAAATTTATTCTGTCACACCAAGTGAACGAAATGTTCGACGGACAAAAAATCTCGTTCAGTTGGAAAAACTGACTTGTTTCATTTGAGCTAAGAAAATTTTTCCGTCAAGAAAAGTGTGATTCTCGTGAACCACACATGTGTTTTCAATCAAAACATTATTAGTCGACTGAACCACTAATGATCAACTACGCATTTTGTTGAAACAACTATTTTTTTTTAACTGAATCAAGCATCATGTTACTTCAGTTGACAATTTTTCCTGACTCTATTATTTGATCAAAATAACTAAACTGAAATTGTTCAATTGAGCGCGTGAAATTCAGGTGAAATAAGAAGTACTTGATTCAAACAAATTTCACCCGACTAAATATATTTAGTCGGATGAAGTAATCCGTTTTCTGCGTGTAGGCAATAGCATCTGATTTCAAATCTTTTTTTCATAAAATAATAACTGTATAATGTTTTCTTCGCATGAGAATGTATTTTTTGTGGGTGACTATCACATTTATATAACTAGGCGAAAGGTTTTTGCACCAGAGGTGCTTTTTATGGGGATATAACTAGTAAGACAATGGAAATCGATATTAATTCGTAAAGAAGTGGTAACGAATTAGTGAATTGATTGCAGATGTCAATTTCTGTTTATTTGCAACATTATTTGGGTCCAAACAACCCTCGAGGTGAAACTTACGAATCAGAGATCACCTGTTTGCCTACCGGTAATCTTGTAGAAGTCTCAGCGAGGAATGAATGAATTGAAAGTATTGTTCTGTAAATAAACGTAATTGTGCCTTTGATAGCTGAGTGGAATAAAGCGTCGCATATTTGTAAAAATGATTACATTACAATGAGTTTCTATCATGTAATAACATTTTTTATTCATTAAACGTAGTACAATAACAATAAACTAAATGCGTTTTGCCGACGACATGCCGACTTCTTGAGCAACTTTCGAGATAAGCTTCTGACCGTCTTCTGGAACTATGCGCAGTATTTCCGCAAAACTGTGCATTCGAATTATTAGGACGTGAAAAAATTTGGGGTTTGCTGCTACGTCAGAGATGCCTCGTAGATTGCTCGTTGTATCGAATTTACATCGCTGTGTTCCTGACCGTAGTTGTCGAAATGATGCGACGAGTCAGTCCATCATCGAGGAACTACTAGCTTGTAAATAATTTCGCAAATAAACATAACTCAGAATCTGCGATCAATTCGTAACTTTATCACGACTTTATTACGAATTATTATCGTTTGAAATTTGTTGGTTACCTTTATTAGAATGATTCGTAAATTTCACCCCGACGGTTGTTTAGACCTAAATAACGCTGCAAATAAACAGAAATCGACATCTGCAATCAATTCGCTAATTCGTTACCACTTCTTCACGAATGAATATCGATTCCCGTTGTCTTACTAGTTATATTACGATCAACCTCAAATATGTCATTCTGTCATTTGATTCTGACCAAACGACGTGAAAGCTGCCGCTATGTCATCTGTAGATGCAGACGTTCGACTGTCCCTACGACAGCGTTGCCGTTTCGGTGAATACGCCGGTTGCCTACCCACACGGCTCCCAACTTTCCACAGAATCGCACTGTATAAGATAAGTTATCCGTATTTTAGGCCGGTAGAGCACCAATATTTTATATTATATTTTATTGTAATTTTACATTGCATCACTCGTCTGATCTATTGCCAGGTATTATCATATCATTATATTGACTAGGACATATATATATTTTCGTTAGTACATTGTAACGTTTCAAGCCTAACGCCACTAGACTATAGCATAGAGCGCGACTCAACTATAGCATATTCCAAGTAACGAGACTATAGCACAGGCCATGTAACGAGTATAGCATATTTACAGCAGACGACAGGCGATAGCTGCGCACATTAGTAGGTGAAGTATAGGCGAGGGGACCCCGCGTCAACACATACTACGCCGTAACTAACTATAAAAAGGCGGTAACACCGAGCTCAGGTACCGCAGTTGAGCTAAAGCAGCCGTGCGAGTCACTGTTATATAGAGACGCTTATAGAGACGTTTGTAGAATTGCTTATAGAATTGCTTATAAAGTCGCTTATAAAAACGCTTATATTAAACGTTTATATAATTGGAGTATTGTGCTAAAGCAGCCGTGCTACCAGAGAAAAAAGAAAAGAATAAAATCAAGAGTATTTTATATCAAGCCACCATTTTGTTGATCAAATAAAATCAAGAGTATTTTATATTGAATTATATCAAATCACCAAATATCAAAGAATAAAATCAAGAGTATTTTATATCGTATTAATTAGGATAACTTTAACGATAAACTGTTAATTTCAACTAAAACTTAGAAAAATTAGAAATAATCAAAACATAGAATTATAAAATTATCCTTTAATTATTTTTATGTTCAAAACCTTTATAACATCAAACGCAAAACATATTATTTTCAATAAATGACTTATGTGTCAACATATGTCACTATCAATATAACCACTTAGTTAAAACTAATCTTTCCGAATCCATTCTCTGTTTAATTAAAATTTAGAAAACTTAGATAAAACAAAAATAGGTAGAATAACGAAGCTGAATTCGGACAACGCTGAAGGGATCTTTTCTCAGCGAGATTCCTTATTTGGTTGAGTTATTATTGTTAGGGAACGTTAGAAATAGCGAAATCAGACAAGAGACGACGCTGAAGGGATCTTTTCTCAGCGAGGTTCTCAGTCTGACGTAGTTATTTGATAGGAGCTAGGTAGAATAACGAAGCTGAATTCGGACAACGCTGAAGGGATCTTTTCTCAGCGAGATTCCTTATTTAGTCGAGTTATTATCGTTAGGGAATCGTTAGAAATAGCTAGCAAAGTCAGAGACAACGCTGAAGGGATCTTTTCTCAGCGAGATTCTCAGACCGAGCAAACTATTTAAGAGAAACCAATCAGGTAGAGCGGTGAAACTGAACCGAGACGACGCTGAAGGGATCTTTTCTCAGCGAGGTTCTTAGTTCAGTATAATTGCTAAAACGACTCAGATAATATAGGGTACAGGGATATTCTTAATTTTTATACCACAATCGACTTCTAAATAAATAGACAAGAACACACCCGGACTTAGGGTAACTCTCACTCGGAGAGCATATCCTGGGGTTAAGTTAGCTCTGTACCTCACTAGGAGGTACATTAGAAAATAACTTAATATAGAAACCCCTAGAAAGTTACATTTGGCGCCCAACGTGGGGCATAGAAAGTTGCATTTGGCGCCCAACGTGGGGCATAGAAAGTTACATTTGGCGCCCAACTGAGGGACTCGATTTTCAAATAAAAGTTAAAATAGCCCAACTGAGGGACTCGATTTTCAAATAAAAATTAAAAAATATCAACTCAGAGAACTCGATTTTCAAGTAATACAAAATTATCATTTTTTAGAAAACAAAAACAAAGTACATTTTAAGTTTATTTCTCCTTTTTATTTCAAAGATATAAGTAAACAGAGATGGATAAGGAAGGTCAGGCAATAGGAGGCGATTCGCCAGGCGATAACATAGTCATCCCAGAGGGTAATATAACGTTTAGAAGAAATCCGGGTATGCCGGAACCAGGAGTTAGTCATGACGGAGAGTTTAAGGAGATCCTATTAAGTCTGAAAGCAGCCATAGATCGCATAGATAAGAAAATTGATAATAAAGTAGAATCAATGAACAATACAGTACAAGCATTTCAAGTACAAAACATAGAAACACAGATTAATCATGAAAGGAGAACAAAAAAGCAAATCGAAGAACATTCGATAAAATTTTCCCTAGAGTTAAGAAAGATTCAGAATGCTATTAAGCAAATAGCAGAGGAAAGCGACACTAATATAGAAACATATAACAACAAAATCTTAACGGTAGAGAAAAGCTTAAAAGACCAAACAACAGTTAACTATGAAATCCTTAGAACTAAAATAATAAAAGTAAATGAGGAAGTACATGAAAAAGTTACAGAGCTCAATCTCAAACATGATAGTTTAAAAACAGGAATAGATAGTGAAATAAAGAAGCTTAGAAATAGGCCAATCAGCCAAGTAAGCGGTAGCGATAATACTAAAACACTCACAAAACAGCTAAAATTGCCCACATATTCAGGAAAATCATGGGAAAAACCTATGAATTATATCAGAGAGTTAGAAGAGTATTTTACTCTGTTAGGAGTAGAAGATACGCTCACGTTACGGCTGATAGGTCAAAGTCTAATAAGCGATGCCAAAGAATGGTGGATTGCGCGTCGCGATGTCATTAACACGTGGGAAGAATTCAAAACCAAATTCTTAGACAGATTCTGGGGTAAAGAAACCCAACGCGATTTCCGCAAAGATTTAGAGTTCGGACATTATAAATCAGATACGAAATTAACATGGTCGGAATACGCAAGTCGGAAATTTGCAACAGCTGTTTGTCTACGCCCTCGCATAAGCGATAAGGAAATCGTATTAAATTTAATCAGACACTTTGGTGAACACATAGTCGAAGCAGCTACATGTCGTGGAATTGAGGACATAGATGCATTACTTAGATTCTTAGATGAAATGCAATCAGGAGGTCGATCAAACATTCCTAAACCCGCAGTATTAACATCGGAAGTCTATAGTAGGCAGGGGTCATCAGAAAATCGCGTAGCTAACGAACCAAGCAGACAAGTATCCTGGCGCACAAATCCGCAACGACAAATACCCGAGTCAAATAAAACATTAGAAGCATCAGAGAATAGAAAAAGATATAATCAACCTAGTACAAGCGATAGAAAACCATCGAACTGGACAACATCCAGAGTACAAACTTTATCCGAAGAGATAATTCCCGAAGTAAAAAACGAAGAAACGGTTGAGATTATAGAAACTAGTCAGGAAAACTGATAGACGCTGTGTCTCAAGAGCCGGAAACGGCGCAGCGTGAAATTAGTATCTGTGCGGCTAGAATCAAAGAAAATAAGATAGAAAACGACTTATTTGAGAATCCATATAATTATTTAATCGAAGAAGATGAAGTAGAAAAAGAAAATGTAAAGCAATGCCCAGAAGTTAACTTAGAGATAGAAGGCATTAAGATTAGAGCATTAATAGACACTGGGAGTCAAATAACATGCATATCACAAGATTGGTATGACAGAAATAAAGTTTTGCTGAACAACTGTGAAAAATTACCAGTAGTAAATTTTCAAATCATAGGAGTTACTAAAGGCAGACCAGTTAAAGTAAAAGAACAAATGTTGGCTAAGGTCAAAATCGGAAAATTAGAAGATCAAATCAACCTATTAATCGTGAATGGACTCAAATTAGACGTGATAATCGGAATTGATACACTGCACAGATGGAAAGCAGACATAGATTTAAGAACTAATAAGCTTAGCATACAGTCAGTAACCAACTACAGTCAAATTGATCTATTCAAATCTCAAAATGAAAATGATATAAAAATAAATTCAATCAAAAGCGTAACAGCCAAACAAGTAAAAGACGAAGATATAAATTACAATCTAACCAGTGATGAAATCGACAAGAAGCTAGAGGAATGTCAGGTATTACAAGTCGACGAAGTTAAAGCCTTTTCAGAATTGTTAAAAGAATATCAAGATATATTTTATAAACTACCGGGTCGAGTAACTATCTATGAACACCAGTTGAAAATATATGAAGATAAGCCTTTCGTCAGAAGATCGTATCCCGTTCCTATCATGCATCGCGAAAAAGTCAAACTGGAATTAGAAAAAATGTTAAAATTAGGAGTAATAGAAAGATCTTTCAGTGAATATATAAATCCATTAGTTGTAGTGCCTAAAAAGTCAGGAGAGATTCGCCTAGTACTGGACGCGAGATTCATAAACAAACTTATAATACCTGATCATGACTGCGCTCAGTCAACTGAGGTTTTATTTCAAAAATGTGGAAATACTTCTTTTATGTCTAGTCTTGACTTAACGGCTAGCTTTTGGCAAATTCCATTACATCCTGATTCTCGCAAGTATACAGCTTTCATGCACGAAGGAAAAACTTATCAATTTACAGTAACACCATACGGTTTAAATACAAGCTTAGCCAGTTTAGTGAGAACGTTAGATCTGATTTTGAAAAGAACAGAAGAATTTACAGTCAATTTCGTTGACGACATCCTGTGTCTTTCTGACTCAGTCCCAGCTCACTTGGCCCACTTAAGAAAATTATTTGAAACATTTCGTGAATATAAAATGACAATAAATTTTGAAAAATCAAAATTCTTTAGGGAAGAAATTGATTTCCTTGGACATAAAATAACAAGAACTGGAATCAAGCCACAGCCAGATAAAGTAGAAGCAATCAAAAATTTCCCAACACCAAAAAATATAAAACAGCTGAAAGGTTTTCTCGGTCTCACAAATTACTACAGTAAGTTCACAAAAGCATATTCCGAAACCACATATCCGTTATTAGCATTGATTAGGAAGGAAGCCAAGTGGGAATGGACAGAGAAAATGAAGGAGCAGTTTCAATTAGTAAAAGATATCTTTTGTGAGGAAATGATTATTCATCACCCAGATCCGAAAAAAAGATATTATCTACAATGCGACGCTAGCAACTTCGCAGTAGGTGCAGTACTATACCAATATTCAGAAAAGGACGAAGAACTAGTAGTAGGATTCGCAAGCAGGACTATGAAAAACGCCGAACTAAACTACTTTACAACAGAAAAAGAGCTACTAGCCATTGTTTTCGCGTTGGAAAAATTTAGATCTTACATAATAGGAGCTAAGTTAACCATTAGAACGGATCATAAAGCTATAACTCATTTATTTTCGTGCAAATTAGTTAGCTCGCGATTAGCAAGATGGGCCCTGTTTATCCAGACATACTATTTCGACTTAGAATATATCAAAGGGAAGGATAATATCGTAGCTGATGTCCTGAGTAGATACCCACCTGAAAAGGAAAAAGAGGATAAATTAATAAATCACATTGAAATAATAGCGCCATTAGCAAAAGAAGTAGATGAAAATCTAATAGAAGATTTAAAATACTTAAAGCAATATCAGCAGCAAGATAGAAGAATAAAAGAAATAATGAATTCCGAAGGAGTCAGAAATAGCAAAACCCTTGTAATAATAGACGAGATTCTATATCATAAAGAGCCAGGAGGCAGTCCAAAGGCTTTCATACCAGAAAGTTTATTAAAACCATTAATAGAAGCTTGCCATGAGGCATACGGACATGTAGGGGCAGCTAAATGCAATAAATTATTAAGAGAAGGATTTTACTATCCGAAACTTGAGAAAAGAATTAGACAAGCAATTGCAAGATGCGACAGATGTCAGCGTTGCAAATTTCCAAATCGGTATAGTTACGCCAAAATGCAAAATATAATTCCAAACGGAGTAGGAGACCTTGTATCTATAGATTTTTTAGGACCACTACCAGCAAGCAAAGGGAATTATAAATGGTTGTTAGTCACGATTGACGCGTTTTCAAAATTCGTAAGAATCTACCCGTTAAAGGCAGCGAACGCGCAATCCACCATAAATTGCATATTTAACAAATATATACCTGAAGTAGGGAAACCAAAACGAATACAGTGTGATCATGGGACACAATATACTTCAACAAAATGGATTAATCGGTTAAAAGCAGAAAGAATCATTTTAATATACTCATCAATCCGTCATCCGCAAGGAAATATAGTAGAACGAGTGAATAGAGAGATAGGGAGATTTTTTCGTACCTTTTTGACAGATAAGCACACTCAATGGATTAATTGGATCCGAATAATAGAGAGTTGCATAAATGAAGTGACCCATGATTCCACTGGGTTCACACCTCACGAAATCCAATTGCAGGAAAAACCAATGAGATTCTGGAAGGAATGGATTATTCCAAAAGAAAACGAATTAACACATAATGCAAAGCTATGCTTAGTAGATAGAAATATCAGAAAACATGGAAGAAGGCGTGCTGACAGATTTAATAGGAGTCATAAAATGACTAACTTTAACATAGGAGATTTGGTTTTAGTTAAAGCTTTAAATGTGTCAGACACAGTAAATAAAAAGATGGCAAAGTTTTTCGATCTATACGAAGGACCATATAAAATAAAACGTCAAATAGGAGAAGCTACTTACATATTAGAGACTAAAGATACAGAGATCGAACGTGGAAGATTCCATGTCAACATGTTTAAGCCCTATCTGGAACCAAATCAACCATAAAAAGAGGAGATTAGTACATAGAAAACATATAACATTAGTATATAACCATTGTAACATAGTATTATTATATAAATTATAAGTCAGGTAGAAAAACATAATATTATAACTCAGATTTAAGAATTTAATTGTATAAGATTGAAGTTAGAGGTACCAGGGTACGTGACAATAGACAGGTCTTACGCGGCAGAGTTCAGGTAACAGAGGTCAAGGTTATAAAAGGGGGTGAGCTTCTAATCATTACTAGTTACGCATCCAAGGTTAATCAAACAAGGTCGATAAAAGTAAAAAGTTGAGAAAAAGAAAAATGTGGAATCAAGATACGCAGACAGAAGAAATAGATTGCGATCGGATTGATCAAAATCTAATAGATGAGAACGAGAATACGATTAAAATAATATGGGGAAGAGGCAGTAGATTCACGGGAGAAGAAAATAAGAACTACAAACAAGGAAGATACCAACAAACGAAGAAGATAAGAAAGAAGAGAAAGATACATGTGAAAGGATTAAAAGATAAAGGCAAATCTGTAAAGAAAGAGAAGAAAGGAAAAGACGAAAAGACGGAGAAGAAGAAACCAAGGATAATAAGCGAGGTCGTATTTAAAGTACCGACAGTACCGAAATTGAAGTTGATGTGTAAAATACCACTGGAAAAAATCAACTTACCTCAGCAGTACATCCAATCAACAAGCGGGACACCACAGGAGCAGATGGTAATGAAAGTCACACCGACAACCTATAAAACAAAAAAAAAAGGGGTTGATAAGGTCAAGCGAAAGTTGATAAAGATAGATTTACCACCACCGCCAAGTATTAGGAGAGATTACATGGACGCAAGAAGAATAACAGAGATATTGAAAGAAATGAAGGAAGTCCCAAGATTGTTATCTCCTATAAGAGATAGAAAGAAGGAAGAAAGAAAAAAAGAAAAGATGCTAGAATTGTTCGGAAGCTCACCTGAATCAGAAGGAACCGAAGCATTACCAATCCTTCAGGACTTTGAGGTAGAGAAGACTCCGGAATACATTACCAACTTCGACTGGACCGACCCACTCGGCTTGAAGAAAATCTAAGAAGGAACCTGAAAAGAGAAAAAGGATAAGAAAAAAGAAAAAAATCATAAAAAGAAAATACAAAAAAATAAATAAATAATACTCAAGTTTAAATAATCAAGTACAAATTAAAATATAATCAACGTAGCTAAATAGTTGTGAATAGTTGTAAATAATTGTAAATAGTTTGATTTAACTTACCTGCAACAATCAAGAAAAGTAATAAGACAGGAATTTAAATCAAAAGGAGGCAATGTAACGTTTCAAGCCTAACGCCACTAGACTATAGCATAGAGCGCGACTCAACTATAGCATATTCCAAGTAACGAGACTATAGCACAGGCCATGTAACGAGTATAGCATATTTACAGCAGACGACAGGCGATAGCTGCGCACATTAGTAGGTGAAGTATAGGCGAGGGGACCCCGCGTCAACACATACTACGCCGTAACTAACTATAAAAAGGCGGTAACACCGAGCTCAGGTACCGCAGTTGAGCTAAAGCAGCCGTGCGAGTCACTGTTATATAGAGACGCTTATAGAGACGTTTGTAGAATTGCTTATAGAATTGCTTATAAAGTCGCTTATAAAAACGCTTATATTAAACGTTTATATAATTGGAGTATTGTGCTAAAGCAGCCGTGCTACCAGAGAAAAAAGAAAAGAATAAAATCAAGAGTATTTTATATCAAGCCACCATTTTGTTGATCAAATAAAATCAAGAGTATTTTATATTGAATTATATCAAATCACCAAATATCAAAGAATAAAATCAAGAGTATTTTATATCGTATTAATTAAGATAACTTTAACGATAAACTGTTAATTTCAACTAAAACTTAGAAAAATTAGAAATAATCAAAACATAGAATTATAAAATTATCCTTTAATTATTTTTATGTTCAAAACCTTTATAACATCAAACGCAAAACATATTATTTTCAATAAATGACTTATGTGTCAACATATGTCACTATCAATATAACCACTTAGTTAAAACTAATCTTTCCGAATCCATTCTCTGTTTAATTAAAATTTAGAAAACTTAGATAAAACAAAAATAGGTAGAATAACGAAGCTGAATTCGGACAACGCTGAAGGGATCTTTTCTCAGCGAGATTCCTTATTTGGTTGAGTTATTATTGTTAGGGAACGTTAGAAATAGCGAAATCAGACAAGAGACGACGCTGAAGGGATCTTTTCTCAGCGAGGTTCTCAGTCTGACGTAGTTATTTGATAGGAGCTAGGTAGAATAACGAAGCTGAATTCGGACAACGCTGAAGGGATCTTTTCTCAGCGAGATTCCTTATTTAGTCGAGTTATTATCGTTAGGGAATCGTTAGAAATAGCTAGCAAAGTCAGAGACAACGCTGAAGGGATCTTTTCTCAGCGAGATTCTCAGACCGAGCAAACTATTTAAGAGAAACCAATCAGGTAGAGCGGTGAAACTGAACCGAGACGACGCTGAAGGGATCTTTTCTCAGCGAGGTTCTTAGTTCAGTATAATTGCTAAAACGACTCAGATAATATAGGGTACAGGGATATTCTTAATTTTTATACCACAATCGACTTCTAAATAAATAGACAAGAACACACCCGGACTTAGGGTAACTCTCACTCGGAGAGCATATCCTGGGGTTAAGTTAGCTCTGTACCTCACTAGGAGGTACATTAGAAAATAACTTAATATAGAAACCCCTAGAAAGTTACAACATGTCCGATTTTATACATATTTCGACTATCTGCATGATTGACCGGCCTGTATGAATGGCGTACATTTTAATTGTTTTTGCCTTATGCAGTGCCGGATTTACCAGCAGACTAAGTAGGCTGGAGCCTAGGGCGGCAGATTTTAGGGGGCGGCCAATTTGAAAAAAAAAAAAAATGAAAAATCACTAAACGCTCTGTAAAATATATTTTTGTGATCATGAATTTTTTAACCCATTGAGCGACCAACCTCGCGAAACTGTATCGGTATGAGAGAAGTGGGGGGTCAGCCAATGAGTGCGCCGTCTACCGCTGTATTGGTAGTATGCGCATGTAGTTGTACGTTGGTGAAGCTGAGAGGTAGGGCCGTCTCAATGTGTAACGAGTCGCCCAGCGCGAACAATTTTGTTTTTCAATAAAAAATCTGCGATCTGATAATAATTTGTTGCTGTTTTTTTTCTGTGCATAACAGCTTGGAAAGTTTGAGGAATAAATAGCTGAGAATAAATAAGTTTTTGAAGGTTAGAGCAGGTACTTTTATATTGAAATAAACATTTTTGTGGGTTTATTCATGATAATTTACCGTGAAAATAGTGCTTGGCATTGAAAACAAAAGTTATTCAAGCAAGACCCGGACTTTCGTGCTGGATTCGTCACGGCAAGATTGCGAGCGCTCAGAAAAATGAGTGAAGCTCAATTTTTTTGGATTATGGACTTTGCAATATTTCGTGATTTCAGGACTTAGAATATTTTTGCCTTGAAGGAACTTATCAAAAAAATTGCGTTATAGGGATATAGAAAATTTTTACGTCTGCGGGAGGTGGAAGATTTGATATTTACTCGTTAAATAAAACGAAAATATTATTAATTTTTTTTCCACAAATTTTATTAATTGTCTTTCGAAAACTTGTTTTCAGAATTTTTTTCGTTATATTTTGTTATTCAATTTTTTTTCTAAATAAGTTTTGTCAAATTCTTATTTTTAACGTTATGATTGGTACATTTAATTTGGTTTATAGCAACGAACGACGACGTATTGGTAGAGTTTTTCGAAGTGGAAACTTCGAAGATTGTCTCTCAATATCGATTTATATTGCGAGAAAAAATGTAAAAAAAATGTACCGATCATAATAAAAATTTGACAAAAATTATCCAGAAAAACAATTGAAAATTTTTTCATGAGAAAACACAATGAAAATATACCAAAACTACCAAGAAAAGCACAGAGAAAGCTCACTGTGTTCTCTGGCAATGCGCTTAAAACGATTTCTTCTATTTTTATTTTTTCATTTGATTCATTGAATCACCTTAACAATTGTTTTATAAAATGTTGTGGAATAAATTACGAATTCGTCTAGTTTTTTCGTGTTATAATTAACAGGTTGACGACAAAAATATGTCAAAAGTTACAAAAAAAGGACCAAGAACTCGATCTGCTCGAATTGATCCTCTCAAATCCACGAAGAAGAAGGAAAAACCGGCGCAATCAGCGAAAAATAAACTAAAAAATAGAAATAAAGAGAACATGACACCCAATGCTCAAAGGACGGAAGGTGATGAGAGTGATACATCTGAGCGTCCATGGGATTCAGCCTCTGAAGCTAGTGATGATCATGATGACAATGAACAGACACTTGAACTGAAATGGACTGAGCACGTTGTTGATCATCCCGTCGAAGATTTCCTCTTATGCAGAGCAACACGACATGAGCTGCCACCTGATGCTATCGAACAGGATTACATAAGTTTATTCCTCGAGGAAAGTTTTTACGAAAATATTGTCACCGAAACCAACAAATATGCTCCATATTTACAGCGAACTATAAATTATACAGACAACAAATGGACATCTGTCACAGTTGCTGAAATAAAAGCCTACATTGGAATCCAAATTTATATGGGAATAATTCAACTCCCGACCATAGACCATTATTTCTTTGGCGATTTTGTTATTTGCCCTCTTGTTTCCAACGCAATGACGTATAAACGTTTCCTTTGTATTAGAAAATACCTTCATTTAGCTGATGAAGATGCTCCCACAGGTCACCCATTGGATAAAGTCCAAGCAGCCCTTGATGTATCCAAAAAATTCCCTGACTATCTCCAACCTGGCAGAGACTTATCCGTCGATGAAGCAATGATTGCATTCAATGGAAGACTAGGGATAAAACAGTATATGGCTCAAAATCACCAAGGTGGTAAATTCCATGTTTCAAATTTCTTAATAAAGTTTTTTATATTTTTGTTCTGCAAACCAGTCCTAATCATTGATTAACTTATCTAGAATTGATATCCGAGCGGGGCAAGCTGGAAATTAATAATTACATGAATAAAATTGTATTAACTAAAAACGATTCGTGAGATATCGTCATTTCGGGAACGCTTAAAAAAGTTGTAATTACTTTTAAATAAATACGGAAAATGATTCGTTCGATATACTAGATATGTTGCTAAAATTTGTCTGCAATAGTTAAAAATGATGAACATGTCAATTACTTGGTAATTTTTAAGTTTTTTGAAAAGAAAACTTTGAAAAAAAACTTTGAAAAAAAAACTTTTTTTTTACATAATTTCACACAGTTAATTTAGTATTAGTAATTTATCATATAACGTTTATAACGTAGATTATCTTCATCAGCTTGTTTTGATTTTTTTTGAGAAATTGTCTCATTCTCCATTATGTTTATAAAATTAGACTGAAAGCAAAATAAATGTTTGAAAATAATGCTTTTGCATACGTGAAACTATAAAAAACGATACAATCATCATCCCAGGAACATAATCATCATTCCGGGAACGCACGTCATGTCCGGGAACGTTCCCGGAATGACCGTTCCCGGAATGACGTTTCTACATAAAAATCCATATGAAATAAATATTTACCACTGAAACGAGATTTTTGGAGGGTAATATAAAAAGAGGTTACATTAGTCTTTAAGAAATATTCTATCAAAAGTCATTTACTTATTTTTTTCTTACAATTATTGACGTTCCCGGAATGACGCTGAATTGATGTACGGTGCCAAATTTTCGAACAAACCTATGCTTACCTTCTAAAATTTTCACATTTCAATAAAAAACACACGGGTCATCCGTTTGAACTTGAGTGTTTTATATAATTACCCAGTAGCGCTATCTGTCGCGTTTTCCTGAAAATTGATATTTAAAAAAACACCATGCGTTCCCGGAATGACGCACAAATTGTGGGACAAACTTTGAATTAAATTTTCGGAAAAAATAATATTGTATAGATTAAGAAACTTATAAATATCATTTTATACTAAAATAAACTAAGTTAACAAGTACCTCTGAGGCAATCAAAAAGTTATTTATTAGGATTTTTAGCTGTTGTTATCGGCGGATTGGTACTTGGGGACGCGTTCCCGAAATGATTTTTCGGGGGTATTTCATTGAAAAAAACATATTCAATGAATAAATAAAAAAAATCTTTTTGATGTATTGCTTAAATGAGTTGATGTGAATAATTTTTAGTACATTATTTTAATTAGAATGAATAGATTCAATGATTTAAATCACTGGGACACGAATTTACCACCTTGGTGATTTTGAGCCATATGCCTCAGAAACCCAACAAATGGGGGATAAAAGTGTGGGCGATTGCTGAAGCTGAGAGTGGGTATCTGCTTCGACTCAGGGTGTACTTGGGTAAGAAGGAACCTATGCAGCATGAATTGTTGTTGGGAGAGCAAGTAGTTATGGACATGACTGAACCTTTTGTAGGCAAAAGAGATCACATTTTTTTCGACGATTTTTTCACCTCCATGAGGTTGATAGGAATGCTTGAGGAGCGAGACTTATACGCTTGTGGCACAATTCGGACCAACAGGAAAGGATGGCCAGACGAGTTACGTAAACCAGCATCTCTCAAATTGAAACCAGGTGATTGCATACAGCTGCAGAAAGGCAAAGTCACAGCTACTTTATGGCATGACAAGAGGGATGTTGCGATGGCTTCCAACAATTGTAATCCACTAGGACGTACGGAGAGAATTAGAAGGAAAAAAGGAGGTGGTACTACTACGGTACCATGTCCCTTACCTGTTGTGGTTTATAACAAGGGCATGGGTGGTGTTGACCTGGCTGATCAACACCGATCATACTATCCAGTTGGGCGTAAAAGCAACAAATGGTGGAAATATGTGCTATATTTCATGATTAACGTTTCCATCATCAATGCTTTCATTCTGTACTCGAATACCACAGTTCCAGAGAGTCAAGTCAGAGTGAAAAATCAGTTGCAGTTCAGGGAACAATTGGTAAAATAATTAATTGGGGATTTCACCTCTCGCAGGCGACTGGAAAATCCCAAGAGCAAAATTCCCTTTGCACATGCTGTTCACCAATTGACACCCACTACTTTGAGAAACTGCGTTATATGTGCTCAAGAAGGACGTAAAACCAATGGTAAGAATCCAATACGCTCAAGTTGGGAGTGCCTAGGGGGCCGAATGGTCATGTGTAAAACACCATGTTTCATCAAAGTTCATCAGACAGAAGATAAAGAAGTATGCACTTGAAGCTGTGATGAAATATTCTAGTTTGTAATAAAGAGGATATATTAAAGTTAAAATATAAGAATAAAATATACTAAAAAATGTTAACTCGTACCAATTAGGTTAATTGCAGCCTGTATAGCATTGTTCGACATGTAATGAAAATAAAAATAAAAAGTGATAGAAAAATAAATATTACTGTGCGAGATGCAATAGCCCCCTTTCTATTTTCAAATCGCGCTCCCAGATACATTCCTGAGCGCGCCATCCCCACTACCGCCGGTAGTCGCTTGGCCGCAGAGTGGGGGAAACGCTTGGTCGCTCAATGGGTTGAATATTCTAATAGCTTTTCAATATTACAATTTGAATTTAGTAATTTTTACTCGTTTGTTTTTTATTAATCATTCCTGTAAATTAAAAAAACTAGGGTATCGAATTTCAGAGGTCACTACGGGCGGCAAAAATTGAACAGCCTACTGGCGGCAAATTTGTAGATTCCGGCACTGTTAATTGGTATAAATGAGTGAAACTTTTGTGTACCGGTTATGGGCTTAGCACACCCAAAACGAAGTTGTAAACTTGTTTCGTGTTCGTTATATTCTTCGATATCAAAATATAAACATTCTACGCTATAGGAACATTCGTCTGGCCAAGTTGAATTTTTCCGATTTTTTTCAAGTAAACTTTTCACGACAATTCTTTAACGTGAACCACGTGTATCACTCGATTCGTAAACGATCATTGACTGACCTCAGCTTTGAAAATCCCTGCTTGTATACCGAAATTTGCACCCCTGCCGGGCCAATCAAATCAATTTCTGCCGTGGCTATTCGAAAATTCGGGGACTATATTTCCTTGTATTATATTTTTGCAAAATAATTCCTAGAATTGATGATATTCACGCACAGTAACTTGGCGATTGACTTTTGAATTTTGATTGTTCCGAATTCTTACGGCGAACCCAAGCGGTCAAATTTTAATCCTCTCTAACAATAACGAAATGGTGCAATGAGTTCGCGGGCCCATCGTATACCTATGCACTTATGACTTCGAAATCCTGGAAGTACCCAAAAATTGATCCACAATCTTACGATACATTTATGGTATGGCGTGGTACAATCCCAAACTGAATTTTCCAGTTAGATTATAACAATTGCGGGAAACGATTTGCTTTAACCTGAATTCCGAATATATTGCACCATGCGAGGGGCCGTCCACTCAAGAATCGATTCTCAATGGATGGCTGATTCGTATTGTTTTAGACTTGAATCCTGATTCCGGAATCAGAAAAGTGAGGAATCGGATTCCGACTGAAAAAAATGCAATCGATTCATTTTCACCGTTGTGCGCACTCGACCGCGCGAGGATGATTGATTTCAGTTGATTCCGGCTGATTCCGAATCAGTTTTCCATGATCATGCATTGAGTTCATTGATTCATTGCTGAACTACACTGTCGCCCGCGTCTCTTTTTTCACTTGCGACCTCGCTCGCAGGCTTTAAATTAAAAATATCACTACAATTGATGAAATAATATTATCATCAAAATATTTTTATTTGCAGCTTGAAACATTTTGAAGTACTGAAATTTCAAAGATTATGTAAAAAATTATGGGTTCTAAATATTTGGAGGTTTCATAAATGTTGCAAGTGTCGAAATTGCAAGTTTTTAACAATTTAACTCTAGGAGTACACTGTTGGGTCCCACGAACCAGGCCAAATAGTGCAAGAGTCGCGTTTTCTCCCTTGCGCCAAAAATTTGTATCTGCTTAAACGGCTTGTCTAGGTAAAATATAAACCGAACACATATTCCGCCTTCACAGGTGCTTTTTTGAAAGCCTATACTTTCATTCAAAAAAAATCATCTAAATAGACGCAGTTTTGTGGAAATTACGTCATACGAAAGATGGCCGGGTCTCACGGACCCAGTGTGTATAACTAAGTGACGAAAAATATGTGTGTATACTCCTAGGGTTAAATTCAATTATATGTTTTGAAGAATTTCGCTGTTATGTTTTGAAATTTAATAAGTCACGAAATTTTCGAGATTTTTGAAAGCTTTAAGTTTAGGAACCTAAAACTTCTACAATTTCGATATTCTAATTAAGATTTGGTGAACTTGAATGAATTTGAAAGTGTTCAAGCATGACACAATTTTTTAAGTCATAATGTTTCGGGATTTTCCAGTTTCTTCTTCACTTTATTATACAGTGTTAAAAATGTGTGTATTCATATTCTTTATACGCGTGCATCGTAATTTTTTGTTATACAAGGTGTATTGAATTTCAGGCGATTTTTCATACATTCTGTATTAAAAAGGTATGAAATTCTAAAACTTTCCTAACCCTAGGAGTACACACATATTTTTTGTCACTTAGTTATACAAGTAGATAAACAATGCCGGTTCTGGACACAGATTCTTACCCCGACATGTTACCGACCTACTTAGCCGAGACGCAAACCCCTTCTGTGACGTCATCGAATGTTCTAGAAGGTTCTGCGTTGTCTTTCGGACACGTCACGGACCTTCAACGTCACAGAGGGTCGAAGTTGTTGTTCCGACGCGTCACCGACCTTCGACGGTGCGGAAGGTTCTACGTCGTCGTAGATTTGACCAGACCTAAGACGCGGGAATTCCAGGAATTGTTTTTGCATTCCGTTTCCCAGGAATTGTTTTTGCATCCCGTTTCGAGATATCATCTTTCGTAACTATGACGCGAGACTGATCTACGCGGTACTTTCTCTCTGATTCGAGACGTCATCGTTCGCGACCAGAAGGCAGAACCGATCTACGCGGTGTTCAGCCCCCCGACTCGAGACGTTATCGTTCTGAACGCAAAACCTATCTGGGTCTCCGAAAGGCTCGAGGATTCGTAGGAGTGGTTGAACGGCGAATGATTGAACGTGTGCGTTCAAAACAAAAAAAAAAAATAAGATCTACGTTTATTGAGATGAATACAGTTTACATAAGATCTACGTTTATTGAGATGAATATATTCATGTATATATACAGTTCACAAGTTATAATAAAGTATGAGTATAGACAATATACATCGGTGTAAGATTTGAACAACTATTCTAAATCAATTTGCGCACTCCGCCGCTTAGCGGATTGTATTCAACGATACGATCGTGTAGAATCAGGCAGTAGGCTGAAGTTTGAGGTGGAAACTGAGCTTCCGACTCGAATTCCAGGCGTATGTCTACGGGCCCAGATTTCAGAAACTCGTTCTGCTTGGAACAGTCGATGACTACGAGTGGAGCGTGTTGTAAATACTTGGACTTCTTCAATAGAGGTTCCGTCTCTTTGCTGTAATATGAAGCTTGGAAGTTTGCGTACATGTCATAGAGAACAGCGTACTGATTACGGCTAATGTCAAGATTCAAATTCGCATAGGGATAACTTTGAGAGTTGAGGAACAATTTAACGTCTCGTAGGTTGCAGTGATCGAAGTGGCTCGCGTTCTTGGTCAGGTTATTTTTTCTGGCGATTTGGGAGCCGAGTACAACGTATCGGGGTTTCTCGAGCTGCGTAGACGTCTTAACAGCCCAGACGTGCTTCGTGGTTGTTGGTAGCAAAGGGTACTCATACAGCTCCCAGGCACGGAAACTTATGGGAATAGGGGGATCTTTGGCGATGTAATTGAGCAGCTGAATCTTTTCTGCATCAGAGACTCTAATGTACGGCATCACCCACTTGATTTTCGTGAGTGATATTTTCCCATCCTCCGCGGCGGTTTGTACAACAGCATTCGTATCGGTATTTGCTCTGGTAAGAATCAATTCGTGCTTAGCGTTTACGATGATTCTGCGATAATCCTCGGCGAATCCCAACAGTAAGCTCAGTGGTATGAAAACGTCAAAGTATCCATCGTTATTGGATAATTTGTCCTCATAATCGTTCAACCAACCAGCGTTTTCCAGAAAATACTTCTGATTAGGGTTTAGGGATACGTAGCCTTTCATGAGACTCGTGAGGCCGACATTTTTGTTTCGATCGATCTTAACGGCGTTCAGTTCGTAGCGCAGTTCCTCAAACAGATGACAGACAGCCATGTTAACCAACACCGTATTCAAGGTTACGCCAGTACCATCGGCCTTGGTTAATCGACCGCAGACGTGCAACGAGCTTTTGCTCGGTAGCAGACACAAGTCCTGATGTTGAACGGTGATTCGAATTTCGTCATTGTTGTTGAAGGTCGACGACGCGTAAGGTTGGTGCGTGTGTGACTCGTAATGTTCGATCGATTCATCGAAGACAATAGCCTTTTGTATCGTTAAGATTTCTTCCATGGTAATACGCAAACGAGACAGCAAAGGTGAATTTTCACTTTTTCAAACTTCCGCGAGATCTGAGACCCAGACTTCTTAGAAACTGAATGTTCCGTTGTGTTAGCTCCTTGTGAGGTGCTCGATGACTGACGGGTTTTGGGCATGCTGGGTCACTCTTATAGCTTCTACCAAGAGCTCTTGTGTCAAACACAATTCCCATTATTGACGCATCGACTTTAGGTGCAATCTTATCGTGATAATTTCACCACGAAAATTGACCAGTTCTCCGTCTTGATCAACTATTTTCAACTGGAGATGATGTATTGCGCTGGCGGCGATTGGAAGATAAATGACGTGTGATGGTACTTCGATGATCTTATATCCAGGTGGAACAATCGGGAAGAATTCGTGAACGGTGTGTACTCGCCGTTCGTTGATGTAGGCGCACGTCGTGATGTTACACTCGACTCGTAGGGCGTTGATTTTCAGAATGGCCACCGGCGAATCTGATTTGTGAGTGACATTAGGCTCTAAAATACGTGGCGTAAATCCTAGTAGTTGACCGATTGAGTCTTTGGGGGTGAAATTTATCCTACGGCTGCACTTGATTTCGCTTCGTAACTCGTTGTTGTTAGGCTTGATGGTGAGTGCAACATCGGGTAATACCTTGTGCAGATAGCTCTCGATATCTTCAATCTCATAGCTACCAGTGGGTATAGCGATGACTTGGTCTTCCACGTAGAACTTGTTATTGCCTTCATCTATGTTGGGAATCGAATTGAAGGTCAACAGCTCGACGAGTCCCAGAGTGTAATTTTTCGATGGTGATAATTCGATAGGTGGAAAGTATTGAGCCTCCAGAACGAAGGACGTTCCTGACAGTGTCAACGTGAACGAATCGTTCATGACTGACTTCACGTCGTCACGTTCCATTGACTTTATAGCTGTCCGCTGAGGAATTTGAGGCACAAGTGGCCACATACGACCGTGTCATAGCTCTGATAATTTTCATGATTATATTTGACGCTACCAACACCAAGATACTCCATCAGATTTTTCGGTGGTCGCAGGTTGCCGAAGCTGTCGAAGTAAACGACATCGTTGCCGCTCTTCTTGTACGCGACCCAGTGCGTCCCTGGCCCATCCTTGTCGTCGAGATTGACTATCGCAGACTCGTATTTTCGCGGACCGGATTCCGGTAGATCGTTTCTCATGAAGACGCCGCGAAAATGTGGGATTTTCATGGCTTTGGCGTACTTTGACAGATCGACATCGGTCAGTGCTCGACGTGGTAGCTTCACGCGTTTTTTTTTTTTTTTTGGTTTCAAATACAGTCCCACACCCCTTTTGTAGGGTTTCAGGAACAAACCTTTGCCTAAGGCTATCGCCTCCATCGGCGCGTTGTGCCGTTTGCTCTCCTCCAACTGTCGCTTAGCTGAATTGGCGTCATTCACCGTCTTAGCTATTCCGGCCGCGTTACCCGCCAAAGCTCTGGTGGCGCTCAGACCAGCGAGGATCGGTATGAGGAACGGCAAAAAACCCCCTGGGCACGGGCAACACACGCGGTGATTGCACCTTTTTCTTTCCACCAGCTTTCCTGACGGCTTCACGAGCACCTCTGAGCGCTGATTTGACGGGATCCGCACCTGGGCACATCGAAGTTTCCGCTGATTTGACGATTTGTTTCAAGGAGGTCGTTGCAGGCTTCCTTCTCTTCAGACCCATGCCGAGTTTAGCCTTGACCTTCATCGTGTTGGCTATACCGTAGGCTGCAGCTTTTTCGCCCAGGCTCGCACGCGACGCCAAACCCTCTCCGCGAGCACTTTGTCCGCTTCGTTTCTCGCCGCAAGTCGTGCTCTTTACACGCTGCGTCCAGAGGATTTATACCGAGATCACCGCGCGTCAACCTCTTCGCTAGTTTTATCCCGGGCCCGCAGTTCTGGTAGCCGGGTAAGTGGAATTCGAACGGAAGATTGTTGATGATCCTGTTCATTAGACCTTTACCGCATCGTTGTCGAAGCCGTCGTCCTTTTCAACCTTGTTGTAGTTTCTCACATCCGTGCACAATCATTGTCTCGATCCGACTGATTCGAAATACATGTATGGAGCGTTTTATATCACTTCTCACTCGTGATCAAGATGAGGCTCGAGAAACAAACGACGGAGCTGCCTGCGATGAACCGACGTACGCGCAATTCAAAGATTCGTGCTCCACATGTTGAACACCGATAAGTACGCGTTTGTGGTTATCAACAAAGAAAGTGAGATGAACGAAGGACGATATAGGAAAGGATTCGACTGCTTCGTGAGATTGAACAGGTGCACAATGCGCTGTGTTCATGAGAAATGAGACAGTTGCTTTTCAGACACAGCTACGTCGACATCCAAGGCACGAGTATTCACGAGCAAGAGAAAATTTTGCGTCACATCGCTAGAGCGAGCGACGCGATTCGTCGAAAACACAGAACAATAAAGCTGGGCAGGGAGGCCGCTGAACGGACGATGAAGGATGTCTTCAAACCGATAGTTACTCCTCTTGAAAAACTGGTGTCACTGTCCAACCCTGTCAAGGGGGATGTAAAACCGATCGAAGACGGAATCGAGCGGTCACCGCCGTCAGAAATGGAAACTGAATCGTTTTCAACAGTGGACGAGGGGGAAGAAGATGGAGGTACACCAACGAAACGTACACGCGAGGATACGCCACTATCACCTCCACCGATGAAAAACCGTCAACGTACGGATATCTTCAAAGACGAAGAACCCTCGCAAGCGATGGAAATCGAAACGATTTTAACGTTGCCAAGAAAACGTGCTCTGAAATCACCAATGCTAACAAAACATAAGCGCACGAACGTCGTACCGGTGCCGATGGAATACGAGTGTACGGAAACCTCACCGACGTTGAGAAAACGCAGGTGCGTGGACACCTCACCCTCACCAGTACCGGCGAAACGCGAGCGTACTAACGTCCTAGCGTCGTCGATGAAACGGAAGCGCACAGGCTTCCTACTCCCGCGTAGAAAACGTGAACCTGGGATCATCCAAACTGCACCGATCAAACGCGATCGCATGGAAATCTCACCCTGGCCGGAGAAGCGAGAGTCTACGGGCGTACCGTCCTCGCCACCGCCGGTGAAACGTAAACGCACGGACTTCCGACCGTCGTTGGTAAAACGGAAGCGTCCAGGGTATCTACCCCCGCGGAGAAAACGTGAACCTAGAATCATATCACCTGCACCGAGCAAACGCGATCGTGCGGAGAAGCGCAAGTCTACGGACGTACCGTCCTCGCCACCGCCGGAGAAACGTGAACGTACGGACGTCCGACCGTCGTTGGTGCAATGGAAGCGTTCAGGGTATCTACCCCCACGGAGAAAACGTGGACTTACAACCGTCTCATCCACACCGTTGTCAGCGAGCCGCAAGCGTACGGTACCGCCCAGGACAGGCGAACGCGCGGAGATCTCACCCGGGCCGAAGAAACGAAAGGCCACAGACGTCTTGACGGCACCGCAACCGAGAAAACGCGGACGTATGGACTCTTTACCTCTACCACCGTCGCCTATGAAACGTCCGCGCAAAGGCGAAGGAGTTTTACCTGAGTACATGATCGCTTCGGGAAACGACGAAGCAGCGAGAATAGATTACGTTCACTGGGACGCACAGTGGTTCCAAATCCCGAATTCCTGGCCAAAAACCGAAAAATGAAGTTTATATTCAAGAAATTCTACCTGTGGGGTCAGGTAGAGGGGTATTTCGGGGAACCCTTTCAAGGGTCGGTAGGTTGCAGGTGTTGCATTTAGCCGTTGGGATCTCATTCGTAACGGAGCGCTCGAGCAGATATAGTCGGTCGTGCGCTACGCCAGAAAAATACCGTTGTGTTCAAAGTGATATATCTTCAAGTAGAATTGAGTTATTCGAATTCTGCAAAATGGAGTCTCTTCCTGGATGTAAGTACACTTATTATATCATTGCGATTTTTTATATTGATCATACACCGAGCAACAAAAATTGTGAACATCTACCGTAAATTCTCGTGCTCGCTGCGTAAAAAAGTTATGTTCACATTGAGTTAAAGTTAATAATTCCACATAATTCTGATACTGGTCGAGTACCACGTTATTGTATACACTCTTGAGTAATACCTCATCAAAAAATTAGGTGCACCAAACTGCCCCTCTGGTTATGGTGAATTTTTTAAGAAATGGACGCGGGAATTCAGGCACGGCGCCGCGCCTGCTCGCGCGGCATGTATACTATACTGTGCGAAGTGCACCACAGTAGGGTGCGGATTTGAGTGATTTGTTTCTCAGAAATATAATTATTATTGTACCGAATTCGACCATCATTTTCATTAACAAATCATTACTGATTCTTAAAAATGTTCTATTATTGTCTAACTTTTGAATTGATTTTCCAGGCTCTCGCATCTGACCCTGTCATCTCAAGTTTGCGTAAACTACCAGCTAAGTCAAGCAAATCATCATCGCGTGGAGTCATGGCTTTGTTGGAATCGCCAACTGCACACGAACATGAGGCTGAAACTAGCGGCCAGAGTTGGCGGCCAAGTGAAGCGCGCGAGTGATAACCGCTGCGTGCCGTACGACTGATCGCGGAAGACTGGCGGCCTATCACTTCGTGACTAAATATTAGAAAAGAAATTGTTGCAGGCTGATTTCGAGTTGAAATTTAAAAGATGAACTAATGATATCCGAAACAGAAAATAATTAAAAATCCCCGGGGACGGCCTTTGTAAAATTGTTAAAAATGAATAACTAATCGGAGACGCGCGGAGGTACGGACTGCTCGTAGAAGTTGTTGCAAGCGAATTTCGAGTTGAGATTTACCAAACGTACACAGCAATGATACCCGGACTTGAATATATATGACAATCCCAGGGGATGGCCTTCATAATATCCTTAAAAATTGTTTGAACCCAATCGGAGACGCGCGGAAGTACGTAGACTGCTCGGAAAAGTTGTTGCAAGCGAATTCCGAGTTGAGATTTACCAAACGTACTCAGCAATGATACCCGGACTTGAATATATATGACAATCCCAGGGGATGGCCTTCATAGAAGTGTTAAAAATTGTTTATACCTAATCGGAGACGCGCGGAAGTACGTAGACTGCTCGGAAAAGTTGTTGCAAGCGAATTTCGAGTTGAGATTTACCAAACGTACTCAGCAATGATACCCGGACTTGAATATATACGACAATCCCAGGGGATGGCCTTCATAGAAGTGTTCAAAATTGTTTATACCTAATCGGAGACGCGCGGAAGTACGTAGACTGCTCGGAAAAGTTGTTGCAAGCGAATTTCGAGTTGAGATTTACCAAACGTACTCAGCAATGATACCCGGACTTGAATATATGCGACAATCCCAGGGGATGGCCTTCATAATATCCTTAAAAATCGTTTGAATCCAATCGGAGACGCGCGGAAGTACGTAGACTGCTCGGAAAAGTTGTTGCAAGCGAATTTCGAGTTGAGATTTACCAAACGTACTCAGCAATGATACCCGGACTTGAATATATGCGACAATCCCAGGGGACGGTCTTCATAATATCCCTAAAAATTGTTATCATTAAATTGTTATATCATTTCTAATATTGTTGGCGGTGGTGGTGGCGGTGGTGGTGGTGCTGGCGTGGCAAGTGCTCGCACCGTCTGGGGGAGTGCTTGCGGCCAACCTTGCCACTGGTACTAAAAATGATTCTGCTAGGTTGAAAAAGTGAAACCGACTAAGAATAAGTTTTAAAAATCAAACTACCTCCTAATTACTGCACCATTGAATGGGACTGAAATCTATGTATTCTATGTAAATCTATGTGCTAATTGCATTAAATTTAATTGTACATTTTTTTTTTCATTGAAAACATTTTCTTTCAAGGAAAGCAAAAAAATTTTAAATGCTTTTTTTCAATCTTATCGAAAAAAAATTGATATGATTTTGTTACGTCCGGGTGTCACCACCCGTACGCTCTCCCCTCACTTACCTCTATCCCCCTGTTCCTCTACATCTCTACTCTGTCTAACTACCTGTTACCCGATCGTCCGCATCCTGTCCTAACGTCCCGACAAGATACTCGCTGCACACGGCACTGCCAAATGCAGCGAGTCAGCTATAATCCTTCTATCTTATTCCCATAGCCACTGTCTACCTTTCCCTCTAGCTTCACTCCATTACTAACCTCCATACAGGAGACAACGCCAACCATTATAACTCTACTACTAGAAATAAAGATTTAAGTTTGATTATAATTACTATCACTATCGTTCACCCTCATACTCCTCAGGTATATCTTTATATATTGAACAGGGGACCTAACCCAATTGATAGACATAACACTGGTGGCAGCGGTGGTCCCCCTGTTACTGAGGGTATATCAAAAGTGAACGAACTACCACAAAAATATAAACCAGCTAACTCAACAAATTGTGATATCAAACAGTGAAACGACGAGTAACACAAGTTTTGTGAACTGTTAACCAAATTACGGACAAAACGTAACGAAGTTCGTCTATACTGCACGTTATAACTAGTGCTACGCCAATCACTCATACACCCAAAAAGTGTGAGCTACGAAACCGCCATTATCAACCTGGCGATAATTGGCAATCACAAGATCTGCCAAGACTATCAACTGAACCAACCGAAACCGAACCTCAAAGGCACCTCGCCCAACAAAGAGCGAACTCGCTCCAACGACGAAGCCCGGTGACGACTTCAAGACGCCGATATCACCAATACTATCGCCTGACAACCAGATCCAGAATCGTCATCTCTCCACCAACGATCACCACTTCAGAGATATGCCAAGAATAATCACTCTCATCGTACTTACCATAATTTCCAGAACGTAAGCTAACTTAATATACGTATACCATTAAAATAAGTCGTAAACCTTGTCGAAAATCATGTCCGACCCAGAGACGAAATTTCTACCATTGAAAGTGGCGGCTACACTGATCCCAACTTTCGACGGATCAAACATTACAGTAAAATCTTTCCTTCGGAAAGTTGAAAACGCAAGAATACTAATAGATCCGCGAGATTCACTCCTATTTGCTGTACTTGTACGATCGAAAATCGAAGGCCATGCAGAAAGAGCACTCCCGCGAGATAGCCTCCAGACACTAAAACCAATTATAGATAATTTAAAACGCGCGTTTGAACCGAAACAAAAACTATCAGACGTGCAATGTGCTATAGCGTGTGCACGTCAAGAGAAAAATGAGACCGCATTAGAATACGGAACTAGAATAGAAGAACTTGTAGATACGGCCATTGACATTATAGATTCGAAAGAAACCGCCGAACATGCGACTATACTGATAAAGAACGTTGAAGATAACGCCTTACGCGCCTTTATAAAAGGTCTATGTGACGCGCTAGAACAAAGGGTGTCAACCGAGAAGCCAAACACGCTGCGAGCGGCAGTCGATAAGGCGGTGAGCGCGGAAAGAATAGTATTAGAAAGGCAAAAATTACAATCGCAGACACCGAGCGATACGAAACGGTACCAAAACAGTTCAAAAACCGATGAACCGGTTCAAAACCGTAGTAGTAACACAAAACAAACACCGCCTCACGACCCGTCGCTGAACTGTAGGTTTTGCAAGCGTGTTGGGCACTCGTTAGATAACTGTAGATTACGAGAGCGTACCGACAATTTGTCTTGTACATATTGTGAACGTAAAGGGCATACAATCCAATGGTGCCGCACGCGAAACTATCAAAATCGACAGACAACCCAAAATCCTTCCTTCCATCAACCAAACACTCCAACATACGCCCAACAATCTCAGATACAAAACAGACCTCAACATAACAACTCCGGTCAACGACCAAACCAACCTGACGAAAACCGAAACAGATCCAACTTTGAACAACCAAGATACGCACGCGTAAATTATACAAATACAAATTTCGCAAATACCAACAACTTTCCAGTAGAATCACTACATTTAAACGAGTAACGGGACCACACGGACGCGCCAACGCCCCGAACTCTAAAAAAGCGTCCGAACACGTTGAAAGGATTCTCCTAGAATCACCAACCATTACAATTCAATCACCGCAAATTATCGGCTATACCGGAACACTAATAGTAGACACCGGTGCAAATTTAAACCTAATAAAACGACGGACCATCACCTCAGACACTCATTTCGAACCAAGAAATAGACGCTACATTTCGGGAATAACAGAGGGATACACGGAAACACTAGGTAGCATTAATCTAGAATTTGCCGGAACTTGCCACGAATTTCACGTAATAAGCGACGAATTCCCTATACGAGAAGACGGCCTTTTGAGCACCGATTTCCTACGACTCGAAGAAGCGACAATCTGTTTTAAAAATGACCAACTCCATTCCAGAAATACAGGTGTTATCCCACTTCGCTACAGATCCTCAAACAATAATATGAGAACATCTCGCATTCTCACAACGGCGGCAACACAAACACCCAAGATACACCTACACACACCCCAACTTGAAAAACAGACAAGCACACTCTTGATCGACACCGGAGCCGACATAAACATAATGAAACTTAACGCAGTCAAACCGAACGTACACTATACCGTGACAGATAAAACCCAGATAACCGGCACAACGGACGGTACTGTAGAAACCCTGGGAAGCGTTAACGTACAGATCGGCAATAGTTGGCACGTTTTTCACCTAGTTGATAATTCCTTCCCAATAAAGGAAGATGGTATTCTGGGGACGAAATTTTTATACAACGAAAATGCCACGATTTCGTTTGGAAATGGTACAGTGACAACGGATAACTGTAAACCACTAAAAATACTAGACGAAAACATAATATCCATTCCTCCGCGAACCGGTACGGTAATATCAATGAAAGTAGCCAACCCAAACTTAAAAACAGGGTTCATTGATAATATAGACCTTGGTCCCAATATTTTTCTTGGCAAGGCCTTAGTCACGAACAGAAACGGCCTAGCATATGCTTACGCGATTAACTCCAGCGAGTCAGCTGTCGAGATAAAGAGACCCGTAGTAACCTTAGAAGAAGTCGACGAACTCGAGGACACAAGAACCCAGCTGACCGATGCAAAACTCGCCAACGTCCAATCAATCCTATTAACTAAGGCTCGCGAAACTAATACTAATGACAATTTCCGCACGCTTCACTTCTCCCCTGACCATAACTCAAAACGTCTCCACACGCTTATAGAAAACCTCCGACTAGACCATCTAAATAACGAAGAAAAACAATCGATAACCGACCTTGCTATACAATTTAACCACCTCTTCTTTTTACCGGGCGACAACTTAAAACATACGCAACTAGTTAGCCACACTATCCCAACCACAGATGACATCCCAATTCACACAAAACAGTACAGATATCCTCAGATTCACAAAGAAGAGATAGATAGGCAAGTCAACAAACTCCTCGATCAAAATATTATTAAACACTCTTCCTCACCATACAACTCGCCGGTTTGGATAGTGCCCAAGAAAGTAGACGCCACCGGCAATAAGAAATGGCGCATGGTCATAGACTTCCGCAAACTTAACGAAAAAACTATCGGTGACGCCTATCCTCTCCCCAACATAACAGACATCTTAGATCAATTAGGGTCCGCCAAATACTTCTCTAAATTCGACTTGGCGTCAGGTTTCCACCAGATACCAATGCACCCTGACCACAGTCCAAAAACGGCCTTTTCAACTCCGCATGGCCATTATGAATATAACAGAATGCCCTTTGGGCTGAAAAATGCACCCTCGACCTTCCAACGCCTAATGGATCAGGTACTTTCTGGACTCCTAGGCAACGAAGTTTTCGTCTATTTGGACGACATTGTAATCTATGCGAGGTCTTTAGAAGAACATGCGGTCAAATTCAAAAAACTCATGGAACGATTATCCAATGCCGGACTAACGCTTCAGCCCGACAAATGTGAATTCCTGCGTAAAGAAGTAGCATACCTAGGCCACGTAATCACGAAAGACGGAGTAAAACCGGACCCAAACAAAATAGCAGCCGTAAAAGACTATCCCGTACCTACAAATCCTAAACAAATTAAACAATTTCTAGGATTAATCGGCTACTACCGAAGATTCATACCCAACTTATCAAAAATCGCGAAGCCCATAAATAACCTACTAAAGAAAAACACTCCATTCCTGTGGACGTCCGAACACCAAGCCGCGTTCGAGACCTTACGAGATAGCCTTTGCGATGAACCTATCTTACAATACCCGGACTTTGAAAAACCGTTCGTATTAACAACTGATGCCTCAAACTGCGCTGTAGGCGCGATTCTTAGCCAAGGCAAAATCGGCGAAGACCGACCCATCGCATACGCCTCAAGATCTCTCGAAAAAGCAGAAGTCAACTACTCGACAATTGACAAAGAACTGCTAGCAATTATCTTCGCGGTGAAACACTTTCGACCATACCTTTACGGACGCACATTTACACTTGTCACGGATCACAGACCATTAGTCTGGATAAATAATGTCAAAGACCCAACTTCGCGACTGCTACGATGGCGCCTGACACTCGACGAATATTCTTACAACGTTATTTACAAAAAAGGTAAAATGAATTCAAACGCAGACGCGCTATCTAGAAACCCTCCACCTAACCCGATCCAGATCCTACCTCTTGATTCAAAACGCCTTAGAACCGATACAGAACCCTCAGAGGAAACTAACAAAAAGAAAAAACTAGCACATCAATTCCCGAGACGCCCCCGACAAACCACTGACGAATCCACTAACCCTGCCCCAACTAAAAGAACTAAGGCGCAGCAAACGCCAACCATGGCAACATCAGACCTCTCGGACAGCTCAGACGTTGAAATTATCAATCAAAAATCTAAACCCGCTAAAAGACTAAGGACTACCGACTCCTCTAATAACCCTGCCCCACGAAAGAAAGAACCAACCCACCTATCCGAATCCACTCACTACTCGACACCTCTAGAAGAAAACGACGATAAACAAACAAACTCCCCAGAGACCTACCTGAGCTCGAAGAAAACGAATAAACGACATCGCGATACACAATCTTCAGGTAACCCGGCACCGCGACACAAACCGAACGCAGACGATCACTCAGACTCTACGAATGACTCAGACATTCAGGTACACACCCGTCGTAAGCGCATTATTACAACCTCATCTAACTCGGGCCAAAGAGCTCACAAAAATATTCGCAAACAAACTACAGACGCGACCCCCGATATAAAACGAAAAGTCCCGCACATACGTACGGACCGTAGCAAAGAGGAGCGGAGCAAACTACCCGATCCTCAACCCGGAACGTCGAAAGATAATAGGCCAGGATCTGCACCGTATATACGCAAAAGAGTTTATAAAAAACTCCCTAGCACAAATACAACAACGGACTCGGAGTCAGCAGTAACACATACTAGGCTAGATGTAAAGAAACGAGAAGTCTCACGCGACAGACTAGCCGGAACTTCTACCGAACAAAATCTGGAAAACACACCCCCCTACGATCAATTTCTCGTAGATGTAGATTTCCTGCCTTTGACTTACAATAAAAACATCACAGAGACACACGCCGACGTACTAAAACAAAAAGACAACCTGGCGCACTGTATTTCAGCGGACTGTAAAGCTTCACTGGGTGTCGCGGATCAGATGGTGAAACAAGGACTGATACAACGCAAACAACTTCGAGCCATGAACCCTAAAGTAACAGACATTATTACAGTTACATACCCACGACGTATAATTTATAATTTGGTAACAAAAGAACGCCACTTTGACAAACCTACGAAAGAAGTAATGTACAAAACACTAGCCAAACTCAAAGTAGCGCTTATCAGAGAAGGAGTGAGATCACTATCAATACCAAGATTAGGTTGCGGCTTAGACCACCTTAGCTGGGACATAGTGAGTCGTATGATCCATTATATATTCAAAGACACAGACATTAAGATCACCATTTGCGTATACGAAAATCCAATACCTCACGGATCACTCCCGACAACGCAACGCAACACCATTCCACCGCCAGAAATAGATAACACTACTGACCATACGACGGATACAGATTATTCGTCAGAGCCCGAGAACTCGAGATCACCTGATAGTGACGACTCCCACTTATCAATAGACACCTTAGATCCCCAAAACCTACGCAACGACTTCCCCATCCCTACCACTGACACCCCACAACAATGGGACACTCAGAACGACGATACCGACAACACACCTAACGATTTCAATCATTGCATAAACAATCTAGATAACATAATACCTGCGACTAACATCAAAGAATCAAAAGACGGAATGTTCCTAATAAACGACAACTACGTTCACTGCGTACCGGCAGAACACCCGACAGATGACCCATTGACAAAACGACTGATAGACAAGAACATGCTGAACAGAAAAACGTTTACAATTCGAACACCACGGAAACTGGAAATAGCTGTTACAAAATCCAAAGATAAATATATTCTCACACTTATAATAAAAAACAAACATACGGACAAAGACAATCTGGAAGACCTGCACAACATACTCCTCAACCTCAAACGCATCCTAATACGTAAAAATATAAACTCTTTCGCCTTCGCGAAAACCAACGTTGGGCTAGGCAGCTTTCAATGGTCAACGATCAAAAAACTATTCTATTACACCTTCGCGAACACCAACATTAAAATCACACTCTGTACCGAAGAAATTATCACGCCCGACGAAACCCTACGCGACGAAATAATTAGAGAATACCATGAATCGCTAATCGGCGGCCATCAAGGGGTAACGAAAACATTCAACCGAATAAGAGAAAAATACATTTGGCCAAATCTGAAAACTCAAATAGAAAACTTTATCAGGGCCTGCGACAGTTGCCAAAGAAAAAAATTAGTGAGAATCAAGACCAAGTTGCCCATGATAATCACGGATACACCAGCAGACGCTTTCGATAAAGTAGCACTCGATATTGTAGGGCCACTCCCGATCACGAAATCCAACAATCAATATCTCTTAACGATCCAGTGCAACTTAACCAAGTTCCTAGACGCAATACCACTCAATAGGTGTAGCCCAAACAATAGGTGTAGCTTTCGCCAAAGAATATATTACGCGTTACGGAGCTCCACGAACAATACTGACGGACCAAGGACAGAACTTTATGAGTACCGCAATCAAACAAATTAGCAAACTCTTTAAAATCAAACAAGTCCGAACAACTGCCTATCGCCCGCAATCGAACGGATCGCTGGAGCGCAGTCACCTCGTACTAACTGAACACATCAAACATTACACAAACGCGGGTAAAGACTGGGACGAATACATCCGCTTTGCGATCTTCTGCTACAACACCGCGAGACATGAGGGTACGGACTTCACACCGCACCAACTAATATTTGGCAAAGAAGCCCGATTACCGTCGGACCTAAGGATAACAGACGCAATGACAAACACTTACAATACTTTTATCCTTGACCTAATGACAAACATGCACGACATACGGAAACAAGCAGCATTAAACCTAAAAGAAGCTAAAGTAAAGTCAAAAACTTATTACGACAGGCAAATCAATCCGCAAACCTTCGAAGCCGGACAAAACGTCTTCCTACTAAACGAAACACGTTCCAAATTTGACGACCATTACAAAGGTCCCTACGTTATAAAACAAATAATTGACAACATCAACGCAGAAATTTACATTACGCCAAACAAAACAAAAATAGTTCACCTAAACAAATTTAAATTAGCACACACACGAGACTAACAAGGCGAATAATACCAGATACGGCACGACACTCGAAATGATGGAGACAAACCTCACACCTCAATACTATTCACAACAAATCCGACTATACATAAAATCAAAACCAAAAACCCCAACTCCTGGGCAAAACAACGACGAACTCGCACCCGCTAGAAATAGTAGACTATTACGATTAAATACATTACAAGTCGTCGCTACGCTCATTTAATCTTAACGATAACATTATAACGTCACTAGATCATTTACTTATACATATACCTATATAAACCTAAATAGTGTAAGATAGATTATAAGTCATACCTATACCATGTTAACCATAACATCCGTAATCTACGGAAACCTACCATACACAACCATGTATACCATTACCAATGTTTTTAGAAACTGTGATTACTTACCTAGACTTAAGCCTTCATAATATAATATAACTTTAGATAACATTTGGATCGCACAATCCCTATACACGTACATCTACGATACTCTCACGACGCCTATAGGTACTATCACTATTATACGCATCTTATTTCATAACACTACGCTCGAACATAATATTGTAATTCCCTCACACCTCATACCTAATACGCTATCCCATTGACAAATTACTGAACCAGAAGCTAAAATCTACAAATGATTCAACTACATACCTACCAATACCTTAAAATGTAATTCTACATATATTACCAATTACCGAACCGCAATCCTAATTTTAAGAATAATACATAATCGTACCATATTCGACATACGACTATGCTACACTACTACACTACTATATGTACTATCGGACCTAATAAAGGCTAGTGCCATACTACTTGGTCCACTCACAATACACATACATCCATTCATACTTCACAACTGTCTCCATATAACTACACCTATATCTAACTACGTCAGATAGAAACATATTACTTGTACCTAATCAATATGTTTCCTCTAACGGGGGGGGGGGGGGGGGGGTGTTACGTCCGGGTGTCACCATCCGTACGCTCTCCCCTCACTTACCTCTATCCCCCTGTTCCTCTACATCTCTACTCTGTCTAACTACCTGTTACCCGATCGTCCGCATCCTGTCCTAACGTCCCGACAAGATACTCGCTGCGCACGGCACTGCCAAATGCAGCGAGTCAGCTATAATCCTTCTATCTTATTCCCATAGCCACTGTCTACCTTTCCCTCTAGCTTCACTCCATTACTAACCTCCATACAGGAGACAACGCCAACCATTATAACTCTACTACTAGAAATAAAGATTTAAGTTTGATTATAATTACTATCACTATCGTTCACCCTCATACTCCTCAGGTATATCTTTATATATTGAACAGGGGACCTAACCCAATTAATAGACATAACAATTTCGTGAAACTTCGTTTTGAATGAAGTAAATTTTTTATAAAATTTTTGTTTTTAATTTTGAAATATATAAATGAAATTTTTTTGAAGTCATCGAGCTTATGATAACGTACTACGACAGTCTATTAACCTGGAAGAATATAGCGTACTGATTTTCAAGGAAGAATGGCGCGATTTCGTCGCAATATTTATAGAATATTAGTATTACATTAATAAGCATTCAAATACTTGTAATTAGAAAATATCAAAGTTGCGCAAAATAAAAATTATGAACGAAAATGAATGTGTAACATTTAATGAACAATTAATTTTCATCCGTATAATGATAATTTTTGCAGTCAAAGTCAAAAAATGAAAATTACCTATAAGTTCAACTTCGATTCCGAGTGCGGTGAAAAAAAAAAAAAATTAGTAAATAACGTACACCCTAGTGTACATGGGGCATTCCATGCCAACTCAGCCTATCGTCGAAATTTGCAACTCCGTTTTCACTGATATTTGGCTATCTTTTTATACCTCTCGAAAAAGGTATCCATGATTTTTTTCTAATTTTTTTTTGACAACCAACGAAATTTTTTAAATTAACAGGATTTTTTTTGAAATTGCTGTAACTCGGTGGGAATTACTCAGATTTGAATATTTTTTTTTAACTGTGTGTTTTTAAATAAATTTTTAGAAAAATTTATGCAAAAAATTATAAGTTACCAATTTAATTGATTTTTTCATATTTTAAGTTAAGGATGTTCTCTTCGGTGCGAGAGAGAAAGGTAGCTCTGCAAGAGAAAGACAGAGAATGCGCGTGAACGCTTGGCAATGTCGCGCCAATAGGCTGCATATTAGTGTGTGAGCCGCAGCCACGCGTGCCGACTACAGACCGGTGTATAACCTGCAACGTTGTCAGCGCTTCTACGCTTCGTGAGCTCATGCATATTTTTTCATGTTTATTGCTTGCTTACATCTTTCATAGGTACCCTTGGAATATTTTTAAGGGCGGAAAATGATCCTCAGTTCTTACTCTTTCGAACGTGCATACTTATAACCAATTCTCATCGTCAATTAAAAAGTTATGACTGAAAGAATACAGAAATGTAACTGTTTCCCGTAAGAGCCCATGTAAAATAAGCATAAATATAATTATTTATATCTCGGTTCACAGATACCCCAGGTACACAAAAATTTAAACTAGCTTTATTTACATGCTTGGCTACCCTTTTGCCAAGTTTCATTAAATTCTCATCATTAATTCGATTTCCTGGAGAACATCCTTAAGCCTGTACCGGAGCGTTCGACTCTCGTATTGACGACTCGGTTAAGCAAATGTTCAGAAGGTCTTGTATTCCCTGATTCCATGGAAACAACAACTTTATACCTAGTTACTATAAAGTACTAGTTACTATAGAGTTTCTGTGTGTGAAAACTTTGAACGCGTTTTTCTCGAAACTACTTTTTTTAAATTGGCGGGCAAGATAACTCAAAAAGTTCTCAACCGATTCTTATGAAATTTGGCACACGTCTTCTCTATAGTATTAGCTTCTAGTTGAACCTCAGAAATGCCCCAAAAAATTTTGAAAATTACCATTTTCGACCAAAAAACCATCGAAAAAAAGGGTGAAAAATCGGATTTTTCTTTCTGAGGCGTGCCAATTTACGATTTTTTGACTTTATTGTTTTTTTATTGGTTCAACTAGAAGATATGTGTTTTATGAACACGCTTACGCCAAAATTGTTGATTTCGGATCGCTGTAACAGAAGCTGAAAATCCCGCCGATAGATGCCTTTCGCCGCGAGGGTCGCAGGAAATGAGTTGCTACGGCGGCCATTTTGAAAAAAAATAAATATTATTCCTGTATTTTAACATATGATGAATAAATATACTGAATTTGAAAACGATTAATTTATTCCCACCCTTTCAAATAAGCCTCTGAAAAACGCTAAAAATTCAGGCGGTTACATGTATCGCCCCCCTTAAGGACGAATCTCCCGTGATGTCAATTGTGTTGTACATTTATTGTTTTGCAAGTATTTGTTGTAATCCACACTCGCGCGAAGAAAGCGTAGTCACAAATAATTAGCTGCTACGCA